>OX243851.2:5320000-5920000 GCA_945859575.2 Herminia tarsipennalis
GCTAGAATGAGATAAATATTAAAAAAAAAATTATGTCTTTAATAGATGTTGGCCGTTTTCGACCAGTAACTTGTTAATAAAATATTGCATAAAAATATTATATTATTATTACAACCTAGAGTAGGTCGCTGGGATGGACTGCTGTTGTGCATGAAATGCTGTTGTAGCGAAAATTAAGAGTCCTATGTCCAGCAGCTGATCGATATGGGCTGATGATGATGGTGAACATGAATATTGTGAAAACTTATTGTTGTATAATTTTGGTACCCCACCTACACATTTCATAGTGGGAATTTTTACTTTTATTGCCGATTTAACATTATAATGTTGATTTACAGATATCATAAAGTTAATTTAGTTTTATTTGACATCGGTTTTCGAAGTCATGGGCGTTATCTCGAAGCCGTGGGTGTCTCGGACTTATCGGTCTTTGGTCCGAACTCCGGATACAGGGGGTGTTTATAAGTTTGAGGTTACGTGGGATTGGCCAAGACACAGTATAATATTCATTAGATATGGTCACGTTGCTAAACTAATTTCTATTGAAAGATACATTAGATATGAATCAAATTCACTTAATATGACCTTGATTGTAAGTTTTATAAACATTTAACAGAATGGAGGCGATACGATAAGCAGCCACTTAGAATTGACATAACTCTGCATTTACATTTAGTAGAATGCAAGAATAGCACTTTTCTATTCTTATATAAACAAGGCAAGAAAAACTCATCACTTCTATTGGTATTTTTATTACTAGCCCATGTTGTCCCATTTCTCGGCAAAGGCTCCCCTTCTTATTACACTGTGTTCCATGCAAGGCATTCCAGTGCATGGTGAGCAAAATGGCTGCCAGGCAGCCATCTCGTTCACGGTGCCAACCATAGTCTGTAATCATCATACATAATGTTTTATAATGATCACATTTTTCTCACAATTGAGTTACTAAAAAATCTTAGATTATCAAAACCGGGCACTGCTTCGATACTCTAAGATTTATGTATTAATTTCTTATTATTAACCTTAAGTAAGTGAGCTATTTCTATTGTTCTTACTAGAATAAAGATCATTACACCTGACGATATAAGAAAGTGAGGTTCTATACTCTACTGTAACAGCACCTAGATCAAAGGAATCTTTGTGACGAGTACCATCTTCTGGCTCCAAAGAACTCATAAATATATCGTTTTTAGGGTTTTGGGGTTCCGTACCTCAAAAGGAAAAAACGGAACCCTTTTATAGGACCACTTTGTTGTCAGTCCGTCCGCCTGTCTGTCTTTCAAGTTCCTTTATCTCGGGAACGCGTGGAGGTATCGAGTTGAAATTAGGACCATGTACTTATTTCTCCAATCCCTTCAAGCTGTGGAAAAATCAAAATTCTAAATTAAGGTAAAAAATATATACGGCCGTTTATGCTAAAAACGTATATTTCGACACTCTCAAGGAATCAAAATTTATATGGTATTTTCCGTTGACATAGAACTATGAAATTTGGCAAGTAATACCGTCTTATACTTAACTTGTAAAGGGAAAAGTTTGAAAACTATACATTTGTAATTTAATCACAAAAAATATAGTCTTTAAAAAACTGCGAGTCTCGATTCCTGAACTATTTATAACTAGCTGCTCGTCGCAGCTTCGGACACGCACTGGTGGACGTAGGGATCTCTACTTTTTTCTAGTAATAAATATAGCCTATGTTACTTAGGGATAATGTAGCATTAATGGTGAAAGAATTTTTGAAATCGTTCCAGTAGTTTAGAGTTTAATCAACTATTTATTCTGTGGTTTATTACAACAATGTAAATCTTTCCACTTTATAAATTAGTGCAGATAGTGTTGATATGTACCTACCTACAAATTTGTATGGAACCTTTGGTGGGCGAATCCCTCTCGCACTTGTCCGGTTTTTTATTTTTTTTCTAGCCTTTTACCGCGGCTAGGCTGACTAATTTGTTCACCCTCTTGGAGCTTAGTTTCCTAAAACCCTTTTTGTTCTCTTCTTTATGTCACAAAGGAGTTTGTCTGCGACATTTTAGCTCACTAGGTCCAGGAGAGTGAATGAATGAGTTGCTCTATTTACGTAAATCAAGCAACCTAATGTATCTATAATCTATCTCTATTTAAATTATAAAGTCCCTTTTGACAATGTTAATATTGACCAATTTTGAATTTTTATATCAATCATTATATTTTTTATTTTTTGAGTTTAAAAAAAGCGTTGGTTGTATTTGTGAATGAATTATATAATATATTGAATTGATTGAGATTACTTCAAATAGTAAATACATTAATTTAATATATAGTTAGTACACTTAACCTAATTTTAGAAACTTATTTAAATCTAAGGATATGATCGTTATATGTTATTATTTTGTGAGCATGTACTTTCTTTGCCTTCTGGGAACTGACATGTCCATGGACAAAAAGTTCCTTAAAATAAAGAGAAGAAAAAATAGTAAATACCTGTTGATTTTGACAATTTAAGTGTAACTTGCAGTTAAGTTTTCAGAAGTGTCAAAAGGAACTATAACATGGTGTATAGTATATTAGTCGCAGCACCTTACCCCTATATGAAGTTTATAAACATTCAAACATTGTAAAATTGGCATTTTGAAAAGAGTTAATTGCCAGGTTCTTTTCTCCGGCTTTATTTATTGTTTGCGAAATTGGCATTACATGTACATGTAGAATCCCGACGTATCACAAGAGTTGTTTTGCATCCTAAGTGAATAAAAAATATTGAATTTTGAACTTCGTAATTGAAACAGAGATAATGTCGTTAAGACGCTGAACGTCCCATTCGCAAATGTTCCTGCTGTAGCAAAACGTCCTTTTCGGGTAAGGTTGTCAGTTTATACAGCACTAGCTTTCGCCCGCGGCTCCGCCCGCGTCAATGTCGGTTATTGCGATAAAAACTATCCTATGTCCTTCCCCGGAACTCAAACTATGTCCATACCAAATTTCATCTAAATCGGTTTAGCTGTTTGAGCGTGAAAGCGTAACAGACAGACAGACAGACAGACAGAGTTACTTTCACATTTATAATATTAAGTATGGATTCTTTGTGCATCAAACGATTTCTATACTAATATTATAAAGCGGAAGAGTTTGTTTGTTTGTTTGTTTAAACGCGCTAATCTCAGGAACTACTAGTCCGATTTGAAAAATTATTTTTTTGTTGGATAGCCCATTTATCGAGGAAGGCTATAGGCTATATAACATCGCGCTACGACTAATAGGAGCGGAGCAGCGACGAGAAATGTTGCAAAAACGGGGAAAATTTACGCATACGAAGTTGCGCGGGACAGCTAGTAATATATAATTTCGTGTGTGGGTTGTCGTCCTCTTATAAGTTTTGTTATCATAATCGCTTGTTTGTTTTTCAATGCAAATTATGTTTGTAGGATTTTCCAGTGAATGGAAATCCGTTTAATCTCTGTAAAGTATACACGCTGTTTGCTCGTGTTTGTCTAATTAGTCTGTGTTTTTCTATTTGTGCTCGTGTGTTCTTTGTGTAGGTATAATTGTATGACCAAACTGTTATGCCACATTGTAACACATTCTTTACTATTGAACGGCAAAATGTTATGCTAGTCTTTGAAGAATTGCCAAATATTGTCAGTAACATTGAGTGCGTATGTGCAGAGCCACAATTTTAATAAATAAAATATACATTTAATTTGTTAGGCTTTACTTTAGGCTTTACATAGTTATTTCCTTTTCGTAACCTATTTTTTTTTCAAAAAGCATGCGTGTGATTTCAGTTGATAAAACTAGTAATTATCGGTAATTGAAATAATGGCCGTATAGTAGGTAGCTATTATTTAAGCCTCACCGCCGCGCGCTGTGTCATTTTATTCACCAACTAGCTGTCCCGCGCAACTTCGTGTGCGTAAATTTCCCCCGTTTTTGCAACATTTCTCATTGCTCCTCAGCTTCTATTGGTCGTAGCGTGATGTTATATAGTCTATAGCCTTCCTCGATAAATGGGCTATCTAACAGTGAAAGAATTTGTCAATTCGTATCAGTAGGTTCTGAGATTGCCGCGTTCAAACAAACAAACAAACAAACTATTCAGCTTTTTAATATTAGTATAGATAAAATTGTACTGTAAACTTTGCGCTATATTATCTTCGTAAAAGTTCATAGGTTACTTTATTACCTATTGTTTGAAAGGTGTTATATTTTGGATTAGTTTTATACTTTAACTTTAATTTAATTCCAGTTAGGCTATGCTGTGTAACCTTAATTTATATTCTAACGCAATCTTTAAGATATCTTAATGATTTTGCAAAAACATCAGCCCTAAATTTAATCACTTTCGCGTTGTTTTATATCTACAACATAAGTAACTTTTCCGTTATTTCCTAAATCGTTTTTGGTAAAAAATAGTGAATTGATTTTATGAATAAAAAGGAGACGAACTACATACCTCTTTTCTGTCTTTTTTCACATAAATGGACGCAAGAGAAAATAATCCTGTGATCACCATTCATTAATAAGAAATTGCAACGTGGGCCCGTATAACAATAACAATCCTTTATAAATGTACACCTAGTTTGAATTAATATCAATATAACTATCTAATACTTTTCAATCAATTCACGCTTTACATTTTCAATCTTGAGTTATTCTAACATCGCCTCAGTTTAGTAGCCACGCATTTCGATGTTATTTCTGTGAGTTTCGGCACGAAAACTATAAATATGTTGTGACATACTGTAATAAAATTATGATTGATATAAAGCTATAATTGACCGCGTTCTTTGAGATAAACATTCCTATTTTAAGCCTGATTGATTCTACAGCATTTCGAATGTATGATGTAGTTATATATGATTATTATAAGATTTGGAGTAACCTCCCCCTAGTAGCTTTTTACATTACCCTAAAAAAATATCCCTTAACCACCTGCTTTTGTCACACGACCATCAAGTTTAAGGCATAAACAACGATGTTACTCCAGTAAAGTAATCTGTAGGTTATGACTTTAACAATAAAGTCATGACTCCAAAAACAGGTGGTAGGTAGGGTTAAATAATAAAATATTTTTCAAAACTGGTATTACAAAGTTTTTTAGTGTAATATAAAGAAGCCACAAGCGGGAGGTTATTAGTATATTAAAGAAGAATTTATTGGAACGATAGTACAAACCGCATCAAAATCCGTTGCTTAGTTTAGAAGATCTAACTGCTCATAGGGATAGGCAGCGGGAATCGACTTTGTTTTACATTCATACTATTTATAAAGATATCTAAATTCAACCAAAGATAAATTTGCAACTTCGTTCAAGATTATTGCACAAAATATTTGTGACTAGGTATAGGTGTATAATAATCTACACTAACATTATAAAGAGGAAAGATTCGTATTTTTGTATGTAACGAATAAACTTAAAAAGTACTGGACCGATTTCAATCAAAAAAATTCTAGTAGTAACATAGGCTATAATCTATACTAATATTATAAAGCGGTTTTGTTTGTTTGTTTATTTAAACGCGCTAATCTCAGGATCTACTGGTCCGATTTGAAAAAATCTTTTTTTGTTGGATAGTCCATTTATCGAGGAAGGCTATAGGCTATATAACATCGCGCTACGACTAATAGTAGCGGAGAAGCGACGAGAAATGTTTCAAAATCGGGGAGAAATTACGCATACGAAGTTGCGCGGGACAGCTAGTTTTTTATAAGTGAAGACCTGTAATTGGCTTTTTGTTTGTATTCTGTCATTTTCTTTCACAAATGCTGTAGCTGTTGGTTTTCCGAAGTGAAATAAATAAGTAAATAAATATTTTATTGTCAAAAAGAGAGAGATCCGTACAAAAATTGCAATAATAACTTAAGGTATAATAAACTACGATATGACACCCGTCCGAAGCCGGCGAAGGCAGCTAGTATATTATACAGTGGACAGTACTATCAAGGCTATTTCAGTAGGTATTTTCCACGGAAGAGTTCCGATATTTTCTGCACTTGTTTATCAGACAATACAATTTTATTAAGCAAGTTTATTAACACCAGTTATGAGAATTACTAGGCACATTACACATAGCTGCTAGATGCCTACGTCATACGAGTTACGTTAGCACGTCACGTTGTGAATGTGACCCAGCACTCCCCTGCGTATGTAGTTTATTGATGGCCTATTCAGAAAATGGCTGGAAATGAGCTTTTGTAGTACTTGTGTTTTTGGATTAATGGCCTGAACGGTTATTCTATTGTTATACAGGGTGTCCCAATACTAAGCCACATGGAGGGTACTTACCCTAAATATTGTAGATAGAACATTTAACTGAAAGAAGACATCATTTCGAATTTAAAAAATAATTCGACCTGCATTCAAAGATGTTAAAATAATCACCTGTCTCGACCGGGAATCGAACCCACAAAATATGAAAAATAAACATTCTGTATTTTTATGATATTAATCGAAAGGGCCATAACTTAGGATATTTTTTTAAGTAACATTGTATCTTAAATGGAAGGGAAACCATAAAATTTTACATTTAAGTTAAAATATTACATCGAGCTGCAACTTGCAACAAATTTAACTTAATATATGATCTAAGCATGACTTATTACTGTAATGCGCAAATTCACACATATAATATCGCTATTTCTTGATTTACTAATATTTACGAGATTAATGTTTGAAATATTATAATTTAAGTTCAGTTTGTAACTTGAAATCATCATAAATACAAGCAGAAACACTGTAAAAAAAATGCAATAATTGGGCCTAGCGCCGTGATTAACTATCAAATTGTTCAGTTCTATATAAATTCAAAGTCTTCCTTTTATTGATACCATGTTATAGAGATTTTTTTTTTTATGATAAGCCCTTTCGATTATATTATACAGGAGCTTTTTCACATTTTTAGGGTTCGATAAGACAGGCGATTATTAAAAAAGTTTTTTTAGTAAAATGTTTTTCTACAATATTTAAGGTGGAAAATATTGTAGATAGAATGTGTGGCATACTTTTAGGACACCCTGTATTCTGATACTCTAGTAGAAATGTCATAGTTAATCAAATAAATCGGTTTTCTTATTCCTATAATGTTACAATTGACTAAGCAGTTGATCGCAACTGACGTGAGCAAAGTTAGTAACAAAATTTCCCTTTTTACCCGACTGCGGACGAGGGTTATGTGTGTTTCTTTGTGGCACTATAAAGACCAAACGCGTGAGCCGATTTTGATGATTCATATGTCAATCGATTCGTATTAATTTTGCGAGTGTCACTAAAGACATGACAGCAATCAACATTCAAAATAGTGACAGCCAGACGCCATATTGTAAGATTGTGAAAATTAAAAATAAGGAGAAAAAATTAAAGTCCACAAACTATGTTATGTGGTTAAAGTTTGTTATCACCAATGTTCTGTAAAACTTTTGGTAGTTACGTCTTACAACTAAGCACTAAAAAGTATTAAAAAAAAAAAAAAAAGCAGCAGTCGGAGGCATTTTAGGAAGTTCAATGGGATTCATGGATTTTTTATTCTTAAAGACACTATTGAGTCTGTTGCATGTTGGTGCTAACAAATCGTGCAAAACTTAACATTCCACTACAATTACGTTACATCTGTATGATATAAAAGCAGATAATGAATCTACGTCACGTTTGACTCAATCATTAAGAATGTTTAATTAAATGTCTTCTAGTCTAGGTTGACATTTTAGTCTAAGATCCGGTCTAAGAAATATATATTCTCATCTGTTATTTGATCCTAACAAAGATAATATTGTTAATATGGTCTAGATTAATAAATCGCATTTGGATTACCTGGTTAAAGGACGTGCTAATGTTGTACTACTACTACTACTGGCATTATTAATATACAGACGTCAGTTATGTAATTGTTTTTTTTATTATCATCATCAGCCTATCGCAGTCCACTGCTGGACATAGGTCTCTCCAATTGCACGCCACTTTGTTCTATCTTCGGCTTCTCGCATCCAGCTCCTGCCAGCCGTTTTGCGTAAATCATCACTCCACCTGGCCCGAGGGCGTCCTACACTACGTTTGTCGAGACGCGGTCTCTACTCAAGAACTCGTTTACCCCAACGGTTGTCGGTTCTTCGGCTAATATGGCTAGCCCACTACCACTTCAGCTTGCTAATCCGGTGGGCTATGTCGATTACTTTTCTATTATATAAAAGGTTATTTTATTCCCTATTCAATAGTATAAGTAACAAAATAATCTCAAAATAAAATTAAAAACAGTTAAATGCAAGTCGAGCCATACAAACTTTGTTTTTTTTCTTATGATGTTACTACAAGGTTTTAGTTTTCAGTTTTTTTCCTTTATTTGTGTTTTTGTCATTGTTTTTTGGAAAATGTCATGTTTCTAGATCAACAGGAAGTATGTTTTAGGTTTTGATTTACCTTATTGGCTCGTGGTTTAGCTAGACAACCCATTTCTGATTTATAAATCTAGACAATATCTATACTAATATTATAAAGCGGAAGAGTTTGTTTGTTTGCTTTGTTTGTTTGTTTGTTTGTTTGTTTAAACGCGCTAATCTCAGAAACTACTGGTCCGATTTGAAAAAATCTTTTTTTGTTGTATAGCCCATTTATCGAGGAAGGCTATAGGCTATATAACATCGCGCTACGAATAATAGGAGCGGAGAAGCGACGTGAAATGTTGCAAAAACGGGGAAAATTTACGCTTACGAAGTTGCGCGGGACAGCTAGTCTATCATATAATCTTTGTTAAGATCAAATAACAGATGAGGGTATAAATTTCTTAGACCGGATCACGCACTATTAGTCTTCGTTAGCGACACGATCAATAAAAAGACAATGATTTGACTTGACAGTCACGTAGCTTGTTGGTGGTTTAACTAATATCTACAGTCATAAAGAATCTTCAATGATCTAAATAGATTTCATTATACCACTGAAGGAAGAGACGAGCAGTCATTAGCCTGATGATAAACATCACGTTAGCACATAACAGTATCAGTGACAAATCCTTGTTAATTAAACGATTGTCACTGCACTGTGCACTCATTTGAGACATTAATTAGTAAGTCTCATCATCCCAGTTTCACTTGCTACAGTGTCCTTCAAAATTCAAATTCTTTATTCACTTCGGATGCAAAACAACACTTGTGATACGTCTGGATTCTACATGTAGGTACATGTAATGCCAAGTTCGCAAACAAAAGGTAAAGCCGGAGAAAAGAATCTGGCAATAAAAACTCGCGGCCACTCTTTTTCAAAATGCCAATTTTGCCAAGACTGATGCAAATTATATTATCAAAAAGTTGAAAGACTATATATAAATAATATAGTAGGAGATAAGAATATAGTAGGAGCATCTACTTACAACAAAGGTAAAAACTATATGTACTTAAATATTGTCCAAAGTACTTGTAACGAATGATTACATATAAAATATTAATTCTGATATCAAAAGGAAGAAAAGATTGGCCTTTATTCGTCATGCAGAATCTTTACTTACATCACTTCAACCGAAACACAGCGATGTCTTAACATAACTATTCACGGAAAAATAACTGACACTGTGGTGGTATCACCCCAAGACGGTATTGGCTTAGACCAACTGTGTTACGTAGTCTATTTAAGACGGTCTATGGCTTAGACCAACTGTGTTACGTAGTCTATTTAAGACGGTCTATGGCTTAGACCAACTGTGTTACCTAGTCTATTTAAGACGGTCTATGGCTTAGACCAACTGTGTTACGTAGTCTATTTAAGACGGTCTATGGCTTAGACCAACTGTGTTACGTAGTCTATTTAAGACGGTCTATGGGTTAGACCAACTGTGTTACCTAGTCTATTTAAGACGGTCTATGGCTTAGACCAACTGTGTTACGTAGTCTATTTAAGACGGTCTATGGCTTAGACCAACTGTGTTACGTAGTCTATTTAAGACGGTCTATGGCTTAGACCAACTGTGTTACGTAGTCTATTTAAGACGGTCTATGGGTTAGACCAACTGTGTTACGTAGTCTATTTAAGACCGTCTATGGCTTAGACCAACTGTGTTACGTAGTCAATTTAAGACGGTCTATGGGTTAGACCAACTGTGTTACGTAGTCTATTTAAGACGGTCTATGGGTTAGACCAACTGTTTTACCTAGTCTATTTAAGACGGTCTATGGGTTAGACCAACTGTGTTACCTAGTCTATTTAAGACGGTCTATGGCTTAGACCAACTGTGTTACGTAGTCTATTTAAGACGGTCTATGGCTTAGATCAACTGTGTTACGTAGTCTATATAAGACGGTCTATGGCTTAGACCAACTGTGTTACCTAGTCTATTGAAGACGGTCTATGGCTTAGACCAACTGTGTTACCTAGTCTATTTAAGACGGTCTATGGCTTAGACCAACTGTGTTACCTAGTCTATTTAAGACGGTCTATGGCTTAGACCAACTGTGTTACCTAGTCTATTGCAACATGATCAATATTACTGACTGACATTCAAAGGTCTAAATGCCAGAGTGTCGTACCTGAACCAGCGTAATAACGAGGCGAGGCAGTTTGATGTGTAAATATTTTCATAACATTACAGCTCGTCCGTGCGGTGACAATTATATTTTTGTAACGTTTTGTAAACTTTTTCCTTATGTATTTAAGTCAGGGTTGTACTCGTGGCCCGTAGGCTATGTGCCCTTGTTGATTCATCATCATCATCATCATCATCATCATCATCAGCCTATCGCAGTCCACTGCTGGACATAGGCCTCTCCAATTGCACGCCACTTTGTTCTATCTTCGGCTTCTCGCATCCAGCTCCGTTAACCAGCTTTGTTAACCTTGTTGATTAACAAAGTTTTATAGCGTAAATAAAAGTTTTTTCATTAACATTAATTAGCGGGCTTATTTTACTTGTGGTAGATATTTGAATACAGTGTAGTTGAGAGTCATAAAACAGATGGTAAGATTGGCACTTCGAGTGTTGGTGGACCCTTACCATCTTCCGTATGTGTAAAAATGTTATAATGCGCAAAACACACCGTGAACAAAAAATGAAGAGAAATGTTTAACTCAGACTCAGACTGAACAGTGGACAGGGTAGAAAACATAATAGGAAATCTATACTAATATTATAAAGCTGAAGAGATTGTTTGTTTGAACGCGGTAATCTCAGGAACTACTGATCCGAATTGAAAAAATCTTTCATTGTTGGATAGCCCATTTATCGAGGAAGGCTATAGGCTATATAACATTACGCTACGACGAATAGGAGCGGAGCAGCAATGAAAAATGTTGCAATAACGGGGAAAATGTACGCATACGAAGTTGCGCGGGTCAGCTAGTACAATATAAAAGGTCTATGGACAATTTGTTACACTAGTCATTTCTCACTCCAAATAAATACTTACCGTGACACAATGACACAACACACATTAACTGTTATTCGGTCTCTTTAAATGTATTCTTCGTAATAATCCTTTTGGAGTTCTGTCTTTTGTGTTATTAGCATTTTTCCAAAGATCGAAACAAATGGACAGGCTATCCGTTTATTTGAACTTTTAAACACAAAACTCTAAATCTAAAATTAGGGGAATTCGATTGATTTTGTAATTATTCATGGTAGTCACCGTATCACACGCTATCAAGCTATTTAATCAACCTTTAAGTTCGCTTAGTTGTTTACTTTGTACTTCTTCTATTTATATTGTAATCAACTGGACCTGAATCGGGTATTTAGACTTCGAGATCGTTTAGATTTTATTTCTATTATTTCTATATCTTGTGTTTGAAGTACTTTTCCGTTGACATTTTTTTGTGTTGCTATAATAAAATTTTACAATCAACAGCAAGTGACCAAAGCAAACTGTTGTGCCATTCTATTTGTATGAAATCGTAATTTGAACATCAACTTTATGATCTTTAGAATAGAAGTTATAATACATTGGCTAACTGTTGCAAAGTTTATGTCAATTGTACTGGCGTTCAGCTATGTTCCACTCAGGCGGTGCTAAAAATAATATCCTCTGTGTGGGTTGGCTAAACTGTTTGTTTCCGATCCTGCGAGTGGGGAAGAATATTGAATTTGATTCGGATACTTGACAGTCATGATTAAGTCTGGAATCATTTGTCAGAAAATAGCTCTTGCTTGGGTCTTTGTCGCTCGTCTTAGCCCGTGTCAGTTATTGTGATAACCATAGGCGGATTCAGGGGGAGGGGGGGCACGTTTTCCCGTCCAGATGTTGTTTTGTACTGAATTTCTTGTAGTGTATTGAATTTGTTTGCTCATTTGCCTCTTGTGCCTAAGAAAGTTTTTTTTTCAGACCTCTGGTGATAATCATTACCCTATACTACTTCCTAAGCATAAGCATACCTCTACACTCGTAGGTGTATTTAGGTGAGACGAGAAGAATTGATATACCTATTTATCCCCGAATATAGGGGTAGTAATAGTAGGGTTTAAATCCAATTAGCATTTCAAGTGTCCATGAAATTGGGTTCTGGATTACGACTCCAGAATGATAACATAACGAACTATTGATTGAATGAAGATTAGAAACTGATGTGCAAATAGTGATTTACTTCGTTCAAATTAGGCAACTCGATTTGAGGTATAATCGAGCTCGAATGGTTGTTAGAACTTGTTGAGAAGTAGAAACAATTAACAGACAAGTACCTCTTCAGCAAAGTTCATCTTCAATCAATAAGCGGTTTTGGAAGAAAGTTTTAACAAATTAAATGTTAGCTGTGATGCCAAGATTATTTTCCGTAATACCATGACAATGAGTTTCAAGGCCTTAATATAGCGACGACATGAGACAGAAGGCGTGAGAAATAGTCCGCTTTATTTAGGTCAACTTACAATGAGTTAATGACTTATACACATACGTCACCTTGTTTCTTGAATTTTCTGGGAAGTATGAAGGGCGAAAACGCAACGAGTTCTGGTAACACTTCAAACGTAATTTGTACCGTGTTTACGTAGATATTATTTGCTTTTCATAACAATGCTACTATGCCAGCATTGGCATTAGCCATTTCCCCCGTACATAAATCTTGTTTAATACAAATGGTATTGGTTTAGTACGGTTTTCCTTTATGGAATACATCTATTTATCGTAAAAATTCGCTAAGGTGCATTCAGCATAAACAGCGAGTCTCATTATATAACTCCTTATCTTTTCTATCATTTGAAATTCAAATATATATTTTATGGAATATCTACGAGTTCATATAAGATAGATTCACTACGTAGATTTGAATTGCCTTAGGAAAACACTTCACGCCAAACTTAGCATTGGTGATCAGCGGTTTTGTTCATATTTTTTGCGATTGTTTTGATAGCGATTCAAAATTACTTTGTGCCTCACTAAATGGCAATCACTGGCGATTTTGTGCCACAAATCGCTAAAAGGGGTCGCCAAAACACAATGCAACATTAAAATGATCGCTGATAAATTGACTAAACGTCTTTTAGCGAGGCACAAAGTACCTCACTAAATGTCTGCAATCTAAAAGCTTTCGAATGTGTGTGGATTGCAATTCTTTGAATCTAATTCTTTTGCTCAAAGCGTGTTTAGTTACGGGGCTGTCAAGTCGTTGTATCGCTGATCGCTTTTCTAAAAGTACTTATTGAGTGTGCTATTGCATTATAGCATTGCTATGGTTTGGCTGGACTGCTGCCAGTATCCGCTTGCACGTAGGTAGTAGATATATCAAAGTTATGATGGTGGTTGGCGAATTTTTATTTCAGCAGCTAACCAATGTTTATTGCTGAAAATAGATT
This sequence comes from Herminia tarsipennalis, assembly GCA_945859575.2. Classification (NCBI taxonomy): domain Eukaryota; kingdom Metazoa; phylum Arthropoda; class Insecta; order Lepidoptera; family Erebidae; genus Herminia; species Herminia tarsipennalis. The sequence continues at coordinate 5,333,743 of OX243851.2, forward strand.
CGAAATATTCAGTTGGAAATTGTAGTCTTTAAGGCGGCAGCTACTCTAAGGAATGATAATAAGTCAATCGCATGTCATATAAACAGTCTATTGTTAATTGTTTTTTTCATTGCTTCAGTCTATCTCTATTGTATTTTATATAGGTTTATTACATTTATAAATTAATGCATATTACAGTATTGTTATCTGTAATGTAAACATAATAATAAATGCCTCGTTAAATATAATTCGACACGAGAAAAAACTTGATTCCACTAGTTCCTCAACCGGGTTGTACCGTAAGCACAATGTAATGCATAAGTTACATTGTTTTATTTTCAAAACTAACTAGTCAATATATTATTCCAGATTCGGCAAAGACTTGGAAGACGGTTTCGTCCGGCACCGGCCTCAGGCCCGACTGCGTCAGTCGGCGTCCATGTCGGCATCGACGTCATACAACGAGGTGATACCGCCGCCGCTGCCGCCGCCCCCCGCGGCGTTGACACAGGGACGTAGGGTCGACACGTCGCTTAGACGTCTGGAGAGGGCACATGATGATCTGTTCCAATTGTAGCGGCCGAGACAGCGCAGGTACTTAACAAACAACTATATATTTTAGTACTGGATGGTGCCATGATGGTGTAGAGAATGTAAGCTTCATACTCACATAGACATCGTTCGTGGACTCTCTAATCACATTCGAAATTAAGTAAGCGATGTCTATTTGTGTTGCTCGAGCAGGCGTTGTATAAAGTTTAGCTTCTGTACTCTTGCTAAGTAAATTGCAATAAAATTACCAAGTCACTCAATCAATTAATATGTTGATCATCTTCTGCACACTACACGAGTGTTTGGAAGCTGGTCATAATTCTTCAAAGCTCTTGTTACAACACATCGTCTTTCAATATGTGCTCATAATCAATCAAATATCAAACGGCATAATGGATTTAGCGTGAAAAGTACGACAGATAGACGGAACTACGATAGATAGACGGAACAAGTTGCTTTTGTGTTTTTAAATGCTAGGTATTTAGTATTGAGTAGATATAAGTTCGGTTTAGACATTAGATACTGAATCGATTATCTAATTTAATAGGTCCTATTACTACGCTGTTAATAGTCACGATTAGCGATAATAGGTAATATCAATGAGTACTTATATCTGTCTCAAATAACATTATAGTATTATCTAAAAGGAACGCTTATCAGATACAAGCGCGGTTCTTTGCACCACATGTTGTAGAACTAATGAAAATCATTAACGAGTGCTCTAATTGGCATGTTAGTGAGGTGTGAAAGGTCGCGCGATAATGTTTGCGAATGTGAAGACGTGTTAATACGCCGTAACACGTGTGTAGGCGTATGTGTATGTATAAAGCTGGTGATTCACTGAGTTAGTACGCTATTGAAGTGTAACATTCGCGACCAACTTTTTACGGCTTCTAGTAAGATTTGACAGCGGAGTGGGGTTTCCGCACAAATGATTTTATTTCAATTACATTGATTTAATACAAGCAATGAGGTAGGAAACAAGTAGGCAGTCTACCTGATGGTAAGCAGTCACCGTAGATAACCTATTTTTGTTATAAGTACATATACTTTCGGTGGACAAAACATGTAGTAATTAATTTTAACTCCGCGTTTAAGTGATCTGTACAACCGAGTGTGAGTCGCTCGTATAAGGGGGGGGGGGGGGTGCATTTGATTCAACACTGATACACCAGCCACTACTGTCGAGGGTTATATTTTTCAATGGAGTTTGTACGAAAAATTTGTTACTTCTCATTTGATCAGCTGTAACTCGTAAACTTGTAAAGCCTACTTCGCTGTCACAGTTTTTCTTTTAATTTCACTATATAGTACCGTGATTTTTTTCATATACCCCAACATCAACCCTTTAACTGGTAGGGGCGGGGGGGGGGGGGTACACTTACTTGACTCCAACAACCTCCAACCCCTTTCTTATATGTACAGTGGGTGGGGGTATCATTACATACTACACTGTACATATAAGAAAGGTACCCTAAAAAAAAAAAATTTAAGATTTCATTCTTTCACTTTGTCGGCGTAAATAATAATTATGTGTATCCAAAATTACAGCCTCCTAGTACTAACAGTCTCTGAGCAAAGGTGCGGACGGACGAAGGGACATGGCGAAACTATAAGGGTTCCGTTTTGCCATTTTGGCTACGGAAGCCTAAAAATGATTAGCATAATAGAAAGTTAGTGTAACACAATACATTAAGCTCTCTGAACGTTCGTGGCCGTATGTTGCGAAGTGATTTACTTAGGTCTGTCGTCACCCTTATATTAAATTGATACAGGTAGCTAATAGATATGATGAGATTACATAAATGTCTAGACTAGATTAATAAGATTAGGCGTACAATAATTTTAATAGCCTGTTTTATTAGTGCGGAGAACGTTTCCAAGTTTCAGAATTTGTTTTTATGTAGTTCATAATTATTACACATAGCTGTTGTTGGTGCATGGGCCTTGAGAGAATGTTTACTCACTTTTGTTATCTTCACTTCGAAGTAACTTCGACGAATAGTCAAACGTCATTCAATTCTGAAAAGCCGTTATGGTGGTAGTTGAATAGTAGCGACATATATATTTTAAGCACTGTCGTATGAGTCGACTGCCTTTGTGGCGCGGTGGGAGTGTATACGACGGCTACGCAAGAGGTCGTGGGTTCGATTCCCACCCAGGATAAAACTTTGTGTGATGAGCACGATGGTTTATTCTGTGTCTGGGTGTTATTTATCTATATTTTTAAATACATACATATGTATGTATTTAAAAATATGTAAGTATGTTTATCAGTTGTCTGGTTTCCATAGTACAAGCTCTGCTTAGTTTGGGATCAGATAGCGTAGTGTGAGTTGTCCCAAGATATTATAGATATTATTATATAATGTTATTGTTCAATAGACTAGCTTCCAATTAGTCAAAACAACAACTCTTTAACGGTAGGTCTCAATAAATCTATCTATCGATGGATTTGGCTACGAGAGGTAGAATTTTGACATATGTTGTATGGAGCTTAATTATGTCAAATAGGTATATAGCTCTAGTAGCCAAATCCGTCGATAGACAGATTATTGAGACCGGCCGTAAGAAATGTCAAAAGGCAGATTTTATATGAAGATCTCAGACAAATACCGGACAATGAGCTCAATATACTTGAAGTGAAAACTTCTTTAGAATATTAAACTTGCGTCAGGATCAGGTGACCCTGATCTAAAATTCGTAAGACGGAGGGAGAGGAATGAAAGCTGCTACAATATCATAGAATACGAAGGTAAATTTCGCCACCTTAATATTTCACAAACAAACACTTCAGCATTATAATGTTAGTATAGATTATATTGCTGAACAAATGTTTGTAGGCGGTAATCTCCCAAACTACTAGACCGAATTTGATGAAATTTAGTATGGAAATAGTTTTGAAGCTTGAGGTTAACTATAACAAATATCAATAGCCACGGGTGCAGAGCCGCACGGAAGAGCTAATATCGAATATTTGTCACTCTCTTTTGCACGACAAGCACTTGAAATGTAAAGTACCCTATAAATATAGATAATTCTATTGATATTACATAAATGGTAATAGTCTGGGTTGTCACGTGGTTTCAAGTGTCTTTGTTAAAAGTAAAAGTTAGTTATGAATATATATATATTTTTTTAGTTTTTATTATTAACTTTTACTATAATGACGGTGACCACTGCCGTTGCAATATGGTCGAAATGTCGGGCAGTAAACAAGGTATTTTACCTTTAATTATTCACGTGATTAAGACCCGTATCTATACTAATATTATAAAGCGGAAGAGTTTGTTTGTTTTGTTTGTTTGTTTGTTTAAACGCGCTAATCTCAGGAACTACTGGTCCGATTTGAAAAATTCTTTTTTTTGTTGGATAGCCCATTTATCGAGGAAGGCTATAGGCTATATAACTTCACGCTACGACTAATAGAAGCGGAGAAGCGACGAGAAATGTTTAAAAAACGGAGAAAAATTACGCATACGAAGTTGCGCGGGACAGCTAGTATATTATATAGGCTTTATATAACATCACGCTACGACCATTGGGAGCGGAGCGTCAATGAAAAATATTACATAAACGGTAAATTGACGCAGAAGAAGTTGCGCAGATCCCAATGGAAACGATGCGTGCCGCTCAGCAGTGGACCATTTAAGGATTGTATGATTACTCGCGTTTATTATACTTCTCATAATAATATAAGTACTTGCACAGCAGGGCACCATTTAATTTCTGTGATGATTATCTTCGTTTATTTCAACAGTCGCTAGTTTATATCAATCTGTATGTCTCGCAGCTCATTTATGCGTGTGTTATCTCGAAATACAGAGTGATTCACTTAAAGCTAACACAAAATAATCGCTTTTAGGGTTCCGTACCCGAAATGGTAAAACGGAAGTATATTTTCGCTATGTCCGTCCGCAGCTTTACTTAAAGACAGTTAGTGCTAGAAGTGACAAAGTAAAAGAATAAAATCTTTGCTCTAAAGCAAAGATTTTATAAGAATAAGAATTATTTATTTGTCAGACAAAGGTAAAATTACATGTTAGAGGTTTTTTATACAATTACATTGTGTACCGTTAGGTGTAAAAATATTAATAAAATAACAATAACACAAAATTAAATTGACATAAAATAATTAAATACAAAAATTGATAAGATGTCACATTAAATTATACTAAATTAAAAAAATAAATTGCTTGTAATATTGAATGTCTTGATAATAATAATAATACTAATACCTAAAATAATAATACAGCTAAAATTCTGTTTGTCGTCACATACCGTTAGTTCATTAATTTGAAACATTCATTTCCAGGTTATCATTAATTGAATAGAAACAGTGTTCTAATAACCATATTTATTGTCAATATATAACATTTTATGGTCTTCACAACCCTGAGGTTGTGAAGACCATTTATAAAATGTTATATATTAAATAATTAATATATTTTTAGAGCTAGGGACCCGTTTGTGAAATATTATGATTTAAAGTGCAAATTGTTGCCAGCCTGCCAGCTAAATGGTTGATGTTAAGTATGTAATAAAGTTCACAGTAGTAGTATATATGTATAGTGAAATAAAAAGCAAAACTATCACAGCTAAGAAGACTACAAGATTACGAGTAACAGCTGATCAAATGAGAAGTAACAAAATTTCGTATAAATTCCATTGAAAATGATTATTAAGTAGGTATAACGTTGTAAGTATGAAAGAAAACCCACTTCATAAGCCACATTATTTGGATGGAGGAGGGAGGGGGGGGCGTGACTACGGAACCCAACATTGTGCGTGGCCCGACATGCACTTGCCCGGTTTTTATTGATATTGTTCTATCACTCCATCAGTTTTACGTTCTGTTTGTGTTGTGTCTAAGCTTTTACTGCTGAAGCATTGACGTCACAAAACGTGTGGTAACTGTTATATTATTTATGTAAACCCACATTGGTATTTCATATTTCTTTTATACTTTACTTCTCGTTCTTTGTCAGTCATGTGATGTTGATTTGTGTTATAGCGACGATAGTGGTTTTTTTTTATTTTAGCTTTACGTTTTTGAGGTATATATCCTGCTTTGCGAAAGTTACTTTTTTAGTCTACACGATTAACAGCCGGTCTCAATAATCTATCTATCGATGGATTTGGCTAGTAGAGGTAGCATTTTGACATATTTTGTATGTAGCTTATGTCAAATATATACCTCTAGTAGCCAAATCCATCGAAAGCTAGATTATTGAAACCGGCCGTAAGAGACTAGACGATTTTGATGAAATAATAATATGATTACCATAATCATAATTTCATTAACTAGCCTAGAGTAGGACATTATACAGCACAGCCGATATCCACATGATGTGGATGAAGCTGTTGGCAGCACCTGGAATCTATATTTCTAGTCTAGTAGTATAAAAATAATTTGGTAACAAACACTTGTTTGTCACTAAGCCATATCACTGCTTAGTAACAAATAAGTGCTCACAATAAAAAAACAACACCATCCACTATCACGATACAAGACTTCTAGCGATACTTATCAGCTTTATTAGGCCCAGTTAAGTCTGTAAATTAGTCTGATATTATATTAATAAAAAGATAACAGTGTCTTAGGTAATCACAATCTAGACTAGACGTTGCCACACCATGCATGTATCGCGTGTGTGCCTGTGTGAGTCATCATTATAACACGGACACTTAGGACCAGAGTGCATAGGCATTTTCTAGGTGCGCTCATTCATCGTAGGCCTAATCATCAGGCATGATGATAATGATGCCAGCCAAGAGCAAGCCCACCTATATTTCTATTATAATATTATAAATATATGTAAAGTTTGTGAGGTTGTAAAGGGTAATCTCTGGATCTACTGAACGGATTTAAAAATTATTTTATCAATACCACGTTATTTGTGAGTGTCATAGGCTATATAACATCACGCTACAACTAATAGGAGCGGAGCGTCAATGAAAAATGTTGCAAAAGCGGGGAAAAATTATACAAACGAAGCTGCGCGGGTCTGCTAGTATATTATAATTTGAAAAAAAAAAAGAGAATAGAGTCGGAAGTCATATCGTAAGAGTGCATAGGTGATTTTCGATTTGACGTCACAAGCTTGTTGGAGTTTAGCCATATGTTAATCTCCTGTGGTGTCCTCTCACATTGTGTATGATATAAGTTATAGTCGTCATTCGTCAAGGTGTCAATGCTCATTAACAATATGCCAATTTCCTGTATAATTGTATGAAACAAATTAAGGGCTTCTTAACACGGTGCTCACGTGTTGTTTAGACCGTGAAAGTTTTTATTGCTTCAATTTTATAGCAAGAATTTCAAGCATGGAACTTATATCATGTAAAGGGCTCTTTAATGTAATGAATAATTTTGCCCTGATACTATTAACTTATGATGTATTAGCTTTCGCCCGCGGCTTTGTGTCGCGAAGATGTTGGTTATCGCGATAAAAACTATTATGTCCTTCTCCGAGACTCAAACTATTTCAATACCAAAATTAATCTGAATCGGTACAGCGGTTTCAGCGTGACGTTTTTTCAAGTTATTTTTTTTTATTATTATTATAGATAATTATAAAAAAAATATCGCGTTGAGCGGTTGGATCTAGGGCCACTTCTCTAGTGAGGCGGTTCCTCTCTCTGAAGTCCGAGTCTTAGCTTGGTCTCTGCACCCGATGCCGGTAGGACACTATTTTTAATATTTTTAAATGTATTTGTTTTTATAAATATATTTCAAAATAAAATGGAGAGAATAATAATAAAACTTTATTGACTAGGGTCTAGGGTCTATGCCTTAAGTACAAACTTATGATTAGATTTTCCAACCGAAGTGCACTTCTCACACCACATAATTCATGCGATGTCAGACACTAGGTAATTATCTTTATTGTTTTATAACGCGTTAATGTTGCTATAAATAAATCTGAACTTGTAACCTTTCGATAACTTTACTTATGATTACAACATAGTATTTTGTTTATTGGAAGTTGTATTCGAATATTCCAAGTACATATTGGAAATTAAAATCTATAACATATATATATTTAGAAATAAATAAATATGCTTATCAGTTGTCTGGTTTCCATAGTACTAGCTCTGCTTAATTTGGGATCGGATAGCGTTGTGTGACTTGTCCCAAGATATTATAATTTCAAAGGTTTTTATTAATTCCTTATTTTTCCAATTCCAATGTATAATTAGATGTTAAAAAATTAACTGCAAGAATTTCTTGTTGAACTAAAATTTAAGTGTCTATTTGAAATGTTAAAATAACATTTTTTTACTAAATGCATATGCAAGTATATATGGTAGGTACTTTGAACAAAAGCCCAATTTTTTTTTGTCTGTCAGTCTGTCTGTTAGTTCCGGATAATCTCCGAAATGCTGTCGGATTCTGACGGGACTTTCACTAATACAATAATTGCATTTTTCATTCGGGACTTTCACTGTTAGACAGCTGAGGATGTAAGGAGTAGCTTAGACCACTATTTATCATCATGCTAACGTTTATAGGGATAGAGCAGCACTGCAACTTCACGCGGACGAAGTCGAGGGCACAGCTAGTCGTACATATTTTTTAAACAGCACTTTGCAGTTTGCACCACTGCTTAATATTCTTGCAATATTTTTTTCCATACTTCGTATGCTTAAAGTACAAAAAGTGAAAATCACATTGTAATTTTAGCATTTTTACTCGTATTTTATTTAAATCCTGCCCGAGTCTAAATACTCTTTCAGATATTAAAACTATTGTATTAGGAGAGTCGTGTGTAAGTAACATCAGTATGTTTTCGTATTCCTTAATCGCAATAGTTATAGCTGTTATAATTTTTTAGGGCTAAAGGACTTATATTATAATCTGCAGTATCGGTTTTATTTCTTATCATCGACCTTAATATTCTTGATAAATACGTATTATTATGTAGGTATTGTAATGTTATAGGAAAAAGCCCTTGAATTTGAAACTTTTATGTAATCGAGTAGAACATTTGGATGGAGTATGAATGAAAAAAAAAAACACAGACACAACAATGTTAGATTATTTGGGGAAAAAAAATGGAATAAAAATATTTTATTTTATTAAAGTATGTTACAACTTTATCTTTTTATGAAATATGAAACCGACAAACTCTGTAGTAATTTGTATGGAATAACACACTAAATTGTAAAATTACACTTATTTTAAAGAAAGCACTTATAGACCGGTGATTGCCTGTAGTTTTTCTTACATTAATCGAATCGCATGTTACCCTCCTCTGTAATTTTTGTAAATTGATGCTCCCATCAGGCTAATTCATTTATAACTTGATTATACCCACTTTACGTACTATAGTCACTGCTTGTGTGAGTGTCGTGGTGTAATGGTTGCAGCACCTTACTGTAACTTACCTTATAACTGTGTATACTTATATAAATTGCCATTTTGAAAAAAGTGGTCATGAGTTTTTATTGCCAAGTTATTTCCTGACGGCTTTACTCTTACGAACGTGGCATTAAATGTAGAAACATATTCTATTCCAAATTTTGTCTGACGTTCATGAGTGTTGCATTCTGTAACCTAAGTGAATAAAGTACTTTTGACTCTCACTTTGACATTACCTATCTAATTCAAATAGATACCTAAACAGTTTGGTAACTTAAGTATAAAATTGTTTACTTAAATATTATTCGTAATTATCAAAATGTTATTGAAATATTCCAGGTATGCGCGGTTACAATGAACGCGATGCTCCTGCGCCGTGCTGACGTCACAGCGGTCGGGAACGACATCGTGCGTCTTCGTACGACTTCGTGCGTCTTCGTACGGCTTCGTGCGTTTCCGCCGTTGCTCGTACAGTCAAGTACAGTCGGTGAGTTCGTGAGGCCCCTACGTGTGATATTCCTTACTATGTAGCTAATGGCGTAATGTGCATGACTAGGACATTAATATTGTTGATCATTTCATGATACTGAATTATAAATATGACTCAAATGATGAACAAAGACCAAATTACTTTTAAAGTTTGTATTTTTTTCCAAAATGTTTTTTGATAATTGAATAACATGAAAATTCAGAAACATTCATTGCACTATTTGCAAACTGATAACTTACTAATATTGATATAAAAAACCACAGCGGTGATAAAATATTTTAATAAATTGTGTTTCGAATCAATATCTTTCTGTTTTCATATATATACAGGATACATGCTTGTCATACAATAGATACAAACAATTGTCCAAAAATAATATAATTAGTTACTCCTGTATTCATAATGCGCATTTTAACTACCTAATGTTTTGTCTTTGTTTTTATTCTTCTTTAGAAGAAGACAAAGCATTTGATAGTTATATTGATAATAACGTATTGTAAATTATGGCATAAGTGTTTTAATGAAAACGCATAAATATAAATATATGTATTTGGTGTTATGAGCACATATTTGATGGCGTAACTTTTTAAATAATAACGTAACATATTTATATATGTACCATACACTTTTATGTAAGTATAACTTTTGTTAATATTTCTTTCAATTAATTTTGTATAAAACTAATGTAAGGAAGAATATTAATGAATAAAATAGTGTTCTAAGTAATTTAATGATTTAGTAATCTCAGCCTCACACTCATCGTCTAAAAGTGATATAATTATAATAACAAAATAACATATTATGAAATATATCAATATCGCTAAGTAGTTATTATTTAAGGGCTGGTTTTGCTGACATGTGACAGATTGTTAATATTATTTTAATAATTATAAATACATTATATAAATAAATTAAATTTTGATATTGTGAAGTGTTTATGTAACTTATCGATAAACGACGATCTTACAAATTTGATCCGTAATAATATTTATTTTCTTTTCTTTCTATTTTCTTTTGTTATTTATTTTCGGTATTTTATAAAAAAAACTGAACTATTCCGATTAGTTGTTATCTATATCGAGATCTTACAAAATACCGTACTTCGGTGGTCATCATTATCATCAGCCTATCGCAGTCCACTGCTGGACATGGGCCTCTCCAATTGCACGCCACTTTGTTCTATCTTCGGCTTCTGGCATCCAGCTCCTGCCAGCCGTTTTGCGTCATCACTCCACCTGGCCTGAGGGCGTCCTACACTACGTTTGCCGAGCCGCGGTCTCCACTCAAGAACCTTTACCCCAACGGTTGTCGGTTCTTCGGCTAATATGACCAGCTCACTGCCACTTCAGCTTGCTAATCCGGTGGGCTATGTCGATAACTTTGGTTCTCTGCCGGATCACCTCGTTTCTGATGTTGTCCCTAAAAGAAACTCCGAACATTCGGTGGTCGTTTGAACGAAAAGTTCTTAATCAACTTCTCTGATCACATTGCGTTCCTAACAACCGAATTCTTAAACTAAAAGACGTTGTGAAGTCCCATTATGTACTGTCACTTTAAGGTGTGTAGGAGACCAACAATCCAATTATTGTTTGAGTATTCGGGTGTAAATAAACTTATTTTTTTTAATATTCCGTTCATAAATGACAATAATAAAGTATATAGATATTATTATTTTGAACACGTTAAATCTAAAATTTCTTTAAGATTTTTGGGGTTGTTTTAAAACTGTTGTGGGGGTATTTTTGTCACATTTTATCAAATCGGCTCGTATAAACGTCCCTATATCCGTTATATCGTATAAAATGAGGCACTAAATACAATAGTTACGTGTTGTTGAGCTTAAACTTTTATATAAAAATATTTAACAACATAAAGAATTTAGTTATAAGCTATTTAGTTTATAAGTTAAGTCTAAAAGTCACGAATATTGAAAATGTTAATAAAAATATCTGTTAAATAGGTATCCTTGCATATTATATTTGTTACTAATATCCAAGTAATGTTGTTTCAAAATGTATCAAATTCACAGCCAAGTAATCAACACGACTCAATTTTAAAATGTTTCTCAAGCTGTCACTGTCACTTTAAGGCAAATAATAGTGACAGAAATTGTTTTGAGAGCGTCTTAAAGTTGAATGACGTTTGAGACTATTTAGATAGTATAATACTGTTATATGCAGTTTACTAAAATCATTACAAATGTGTACCTATTTACTAGAGTGTAGAATAATATATAACATACCTAAAAAGACACCAGAAATTAAGCAACTTTCAGGCTTTCGAGTTCTTTAGACCTGTTAAATGATTATTTTGTAACTATGCCATCTAAATAATAAACTTATCTAAAATTTTATTAGTAATGGCAACTACTATACAGTCACAAAGAAAAATATTCAAGTAATGTCGTGGTCAAATTAAAATCTGATCCTTATACAAAATAAATAAGGTTTCTTTTTATGTGACTAAACCTATAACATAATGTAAATAATAGTGTATTGTATACTATATGTCAATAATAATTCGTGTACCTAAATAAACTTCCAATGTTTCATATCGATCTGTCAAAAATTGCAGTAAGATGGTCGAAGCCCTGATAAACTTATATCCCAGGGATATAGCTATATCGAGGCCAGATCATAGAACTGATCACTTTATGATATGGCCGACCATATCATGAAATAATGGTATTTAATGATATGAACGGTCAACTTAGATGTTAATCATTCCATATTTTTGTTAATCATTCCATTCGAACGACTTTCGTCATTAAGCAAAATAATTGTCGGCCGCCATGTTACAAAAATAAAGTGACATCAGCGCCTCTAGCGGTGCGTGGATAGGACTATTTTACGATGTGATTTCATGAAATTGAACGCTGAGAAATCATTGATCTGTTCAGAAGGCGGGTACTCAGTAGGTAAACATTATGGAATGAAGAGGTCAATTTTATGATCTGGCCACGACGGCTATATACGACAATTCAGGTATAGGAACGCGGTTACGATACGAACTAGTATATATAACTTACTATACTTATCTAGTGAAGTGATTCTGAGATACCTACCCATATTTATACTGAATGTATATCGGCTGTTTCAAAGTTTATTATAAATGTGTAATGTGTAATAAGTAGCAATATTATAATGCTTCATCTAATGTTAGATCGACTGTATAAGGAAGAACTGATATTGGATAACGTAATTAGTGGAATGTAATACAATTATGAGCTTCTGTAATTTCTAGTTGTTCGTAAACTGATGGTAGAATCGGATTAAAGAAATACAAAAATAGGTGACAAGACGGCACCCGGTTTTGTATTTTTTTGTATTCTATTCTACCATTCAGGTAAATCGTTTGCGAGAGTGGAACAAAACTGTAGTCCAATTCAACAGATGCATGCTATCTCTCGGTCTTGTTCTAAAGAAAGACGCATTTGATTATCTTCATAGTGTGAAATACAATCACTGGTGGACGAATGTAGTTAAATGGTAAAATCATAGTAATGATGCCTATAGTTTCACCAAAACAGCTGTACCGCGCATGCCACGGTCAAACTATGGTTGTTACACATCAATAAATGTACTCATATTCGGAACTATTAAGCATTCGCTTATTTTTGTATTGACGATAGTTACCGAAGCACATAATATTAACTAAAACTTTACTGCGTAAATTATCTTGAATGTATCAATTATTGTATGTTACTATAATGTCAACAATACTTTTGATACAAATGTAATTCTATATAACGCTAAGATCAACACGCTATTATGCGCGTTAATATGGCTGGGTTAAGATAACAAGAGGTTGATGCGCGTTTTATCTATACTGGTTAACGGTCGGACTCGAAAAACTGATAAAACGCAACGCCGCGGGCAGATCACGCGTCTACAAGCGGCGAACACGCGCCCTCTCATGTTTTCTTGATAGAGAGAGAGAGAGAGAGAGAGAGAGATATAGAGCAACTACGCGCGTGGCCCCCGTCGCTACGCACCCCGCAGCGTAGTGCGTCGCAGTGTGTCAATTTCCTGCAGCCATTGCTCGTTCAATCTAGATCGAGATCCCGTGGCCGTGATCAAAGATCTTGATCCAGACTGTGTAACGTGTTGAATTGACGGATCGTGACATGTTACAACTAGGCGAATCAAGATGTATCAATCTATTGCGATCCGCGACCTTGATCAGATCACGATCTGGATTGAGCGTGTAATGACCGCTATATTATAGTATGGCATCGGATTCGCAATCGAGAGATAGCGGGACTAAGGCAGCCATTACACGTTCAATCTGGATCAAGATCCCATGGTTTTGATCCAGATTGATTGTGTAACGTGTTTGATTGACAGACGGTGACATGTCACAACTAGGCGAATCAAGATGTATCAATCTATTGCGATCCACGACCTTAATCGGATCACGATCTGGATTGAGCGTGTAATGGCTGCCTTAAACCTACCAAGGTGAACCCGCTTACAACAAGCAGCTTAGGTTAGTTGAAGGGGTGGACAAGATTACTAGAAATGTGCTCACATCTCACACTCTATACAGAACACGTGTTAGAAACGCCATTAATAACATTTTGAAGAGAGAAAAGCGTTTATTTGAACCTAGCCTACCCAATTTTCAATTCAGCGTTTGTATCAAAACTGTTCGGCACTGTTGGGTAGCAGTAGATAGATAACCTAAAATACATAATTATAAAGGAGCTCGTTTATATTATGTCGCGTATATTACGATATCAGTGCCTTGTGATAGGTAAGTTACTTCCAATAGTTTAGCGAGTAGCAGCTAAAAATACAATTTTGAGTGTATCGACTTGCCACCACAAAACTTGAACGAAGGTTTCAATGAAATTGTCACTGATTTGTCATGCTACTTCTTGTGATTTGAAACCATTTATTTGCTAAAAAATCATAATAGATGTATCAAGGAAAAATCGTCACAGACGTCCTTAGGAATACCGTCCTTAAGCCGTTACCAATTCGGCCACCGAGACACACTTAAAAAGGTCCAATTTATCCTCCATATGTTACAATTTTATGGTAATCGTCACCATATCTACCGTGTCACTCCTAAGGTTGCGGGCTTGAGTCCTGTCTGAGACGAAATTTTTCTTTATACGACTTATAAAATATGACTTGTCGTAGATTCTCAGTTAGAAAAGCTGTAGTGTGCGGTAGATGGCGCTAGCGAGGGCCTACCTCACATGCAAAAAGGAACGATAAATTTGAGTGTATCTTACATGTTCAGGTGACTTGGTTGGTCATCCACGGCCTAGATTGTCGGATGTCTCGGATACGATTCCTGTGATGGAACTTCAAATTTATCTTTCTAATGCAAATATTGTATAGATTAAGTACTCTGTGTGATTATCCTGAAACGGGTACACCGCAGCTGAAGTTATTTTGGCGTAAATAGCCGATAAATAAGTAATTGAAAAAAATACAACTGACAAGCAATATGCATCTTACATATGGCTTTATATGTTAAAGTAAACGATTGTATTACAATAGTTATGAGAGAGCCGCTACGTTTAATTTTGTCGTTTATAACATTTCCTTCCAGACGTGAAAATTGCTAGAAAATGACTGTAATATTTTTTACAGCTTTGCGAATAACACGTGAGAAATACTTGCGTGTGTAAAACTTAAGGGAATTGATATTTATATAATTAGTAATGTGCAGTAAACAAACAACACGGAATCAAAAAAAAAAATCTTTTAAGAATGGAATTAAACGAGTTGGCTTTTTCATTCAACAAACTGGTGCTAAAAATAATTTATTTTTCTTTAAGGAAAGTTTCTCAGCAGTTTTTAAGTTAATAATTTAGTAACTGTTAAGCTAGCTACACACTGCGGGCAGAAAACTTCGTACTTTTGCCGTGCGTTAATGGGCATCCTTGTCGGTACAGCCCCGCCCGCCGTGTTACAAACTTTAAAGCTTAAGTAAAATGATTCGACAGTAAACATTATGGAGAATTGTAAGTGCAACATTGTAATAGTGGTTGCACATTCGCCGTGTTTGACTGGCGTTGGTCGTTTTTCGGACGCGACATTATAAGATATGTGACAAAACAAAAACGGCCATACGCTCCGTTTTAATGTTGAATCTATAACCGCTCTAAGTTGGTCCTTTATATTCGTTACTTTTTCAACTTTTCTGCCGACTCTCAAGTTATTCTGTAGAGAGAATTATATTGCGTTTTTTTTCACGTATACTTTTCTATTTACTAGAAAAGGGCATGTATTCCACGGCTATATTGTACAGTACCTACGCTATAAACTCCCTTTGGTTAGTTGTACTACTGTAACATAGTAATTATATTGTGTGACATTCTATAAGGCCAGGCGCCCGCAACGGTTATTTAACAATAAAAAGAAAAAATATGCTGAGGCATAAGATAAAGTTAACATAAAGTTTATCAAATTGTATCTGCAAAAAGACAAGTCGCCGCAGTGTATAGTTACAATCTTACATTAAAGTGTCGGGTTCTTTCAACACCCGGTAAAATAACTTGTGTACGCTTGGCCTTAGATCTCTTCCTGTATGTGAATAGGTACCAAAAATCTATAGAAAAGATGATAAAAGTCGACTTACATTCAAAATGTAATAAGTATAATTATGAGACGTGCTAGGAAAAACATTGTAACTCAAACTGGTTGATATTCAATTTTGTAAGTTATTCAAACCTGATTTTGTAAAATTGCTAATCAATTAGCTTACAATGTTTATCCTTGCGCGTTTCAATCTAGTCTTGTACGCGGCTTAGATTTTGAAATTTGAAAATAAAATTTCGGCTATACGTATCCAATAAAATTTGAAAAAATACCTACTTGGTCGTGCAATGTAATGTTAGTAAGTATTGTACGAGTACATTTATTATGTATAAATTTGTTGATAGTGTGTCCAAATTGTATGATAGCGAACAATTGTTAAAGTTATATTATAATTTGCTGATTATCATTATGCTTTGATTTTTATCAACTTCTCCTGTTTATTTATGCTAGTTGAGCTTTAATAAATCATATTTTATTACTCGTTTAATCGGTGTTTTATTGTCATATTCCTAATAATTTTTCACTTCTTGATCCACTTGTAGGTAACTTCTTCTAAGGATCCGTGGTCACACTGACATTTTGGTCTCACTTTCGACCACCATTGCAATGCATTAGGCGTCATTCCTAAGTAAGGAACGTAAGACGATTTTGGGGGGTAGGGGGGGTCGACCATGTCTTCTTTTTTCTTACAAGGTGGGCCTTGACAGTTTTACGTAAGACATAAAAATGTGCAAGGTTAAGATTACACTTTTAAAAAGAGCGCGAAATGCTCGAATTCGCACAAAATCGTGTGTAAATATTGTTTCTTTGATAAATACATTTTTTTAGGGTTTCGTAGCCAAAATGGCAAAACTTAAACATCATTTTGCCATGTCCGTCAGTCGGTCCGCAGCTTAGGTCAAAGAATGTGAGTGCTAGAAGGCTGTAATTTTGCATTGATACACATATTACACAAGGCGACATAAAAAAAAATTGAGGGTACCTTTCCTATGTGTAAAGTGGGGATGAGATTATTTTTCTAACCCACCCCAACGTGTGGGGTATCATTAGATAGGTCTTTTAAAAACTTTTAGGGGCTGTGAAGACTGTTCTTAGATTTAGGGATACGTTTGTGAAATATTAAGTTTTATAGTGAAAATTTTTGTTGTCGTATTAGTGCTTTTATTAAATTAAGAAATAACAACAAATTGTTTTTTCTACCTTCATTCAAATGTGTAATCTCTTTAGCGGCGTTGTGCACTTTTTAGGATGGGTAAAAAATGTTAAACTCGCCTCAGGATACGTGACCTGATCAAAAATTCGTAAGACGGAAGCAGAGTAGATCTCCGGCGCGGCGAAAATGTATACCTGCTCCGCTGTACTTTAGCTGTTTCGTATAAGCGGCGCAGGGCGCTTGGGCGAGTGTTCGTATGTATTCCAAACATATTGTTACCTATATATCTATATGTACATGTTATATATATGATACATAGATATTAACATCATAGGCGCCGGTTCCAGTCACCTCCGGCTATGAAACTGGCCCCTATGATGTTAAAGTTGTGTTTGCGGGGGTGGGGGGGGGGGGGGCAGTAAATAGCAGACAAATTAATGCTCCATTTCTTCGTTGATCTTCTATTGCGACTATTGCTGCTTGTATGTGCTCAGTTTTGTATTGTGGTTGTTCATAGTGTTTGTAATTTCACCTTAACCACTATAGCCGCTCCGGCGTGTGCAGTGCCATCTGGGTGATCAGTGCATTAGGCATTACAGTTCTGTATTTTAATACTGCTCTTTACAGTTGTATGAGATTCAGGGACTAGTAGTATGTCTATATTGTGGGTGTGCAGCAGAAACTCTACCTCTACTTTATTTGGAGATAGCCCCGCTGGATAATAAAAAACGTAGCAACGTAGTGTCGCTATATTGAGGGAAGTCATTGTGACGTCTTGGTGACTAGGGTTGTTATGAGATTGATTAACATACTTTGTTGTAGGATTACATCGAATTTATCTGTTTTTTTTTTAAGAGCATGTCTTCTATGTTTAGTGCTTTGCTTGTTGTGGCATAGTTCTTCTCTTTGGAGGTTTTGTCGACTTTTGTTGCATAATCGTATGGCTTTAGCGTGTTGTCCGATTTTGCTGGCTTGGTTGCGTAGGTCGCAGGCGTGGATCTGGTCCATTTATTTGGAAAGGATGAGTAGTTTTTCTTTTGTAACTGGACCTTGTCATCGGCACCTGTTTCTATGTTTTTACGGCCTGTTTAATTTAGCACATTTAGCTGGGTTGTTGCGATTCTTTTTTGATCATTCTGATGTTTTGTGGGATTGAGTGCACTTCACGCATCGGAAAGGCCCTATGCACTAGTTTTATAGTGTCTGAACGGTTGGCATCTATGACATTGCAGTACTGTTGTTCGTTTTCGTGGGTGTTCTATAGTAATTGACTGATGCTGTATAAATTTAATACTTATTATCTACTTTTAGTAATTTTAATAGGCATTTCTTGCGAATTATTTTATTAATACAATAATTGCATTTTTGAAAGATAGAAAAATTTGAAGGCTAAACCCAGGAATCGAACCCGAGGCTAGATAGCGCAAGCGAGGCATTCACTCGCGTGCGTGAAGGATAGAGAAATTTGAGATTTAGTAACATAGTCCCGATTAGATGGTTCGATTCCGGCCCCGGTTTGGCATACGGAAGTCTCGGGTTCGACTCCTAGGTCTGGACTTTAAATTTTTCTAACTTTCAAAAATGAAATTATTGTATTAATATCTATAGTTGTTTTGTAGACCTCTACATTGGCACAGTTAATCCTTAGTTGATTCTGGTTAATGATTTGGTTTACTACACTCTCTATCATCTCAGTTAGTTTTGTTAGGTCTTCAATGCCATACAGGATTATAGGAGGTGGCTTTACATCTTTGTTAACCGTATTTGGATGCTATTGTTGTGTCATCTTCCTGGTCAGCTGGGAGTCCAATAAATGTTTCTTCTTTTTGACATTTCTTAAGATTGGTGCTCTCAGCCAGGAAGTAGGATTTACTTCTTTGCTGTCCTTAATATTCATCTCAATGTGTTGTGTGTTTTCAATCTGTGTTTTTACCTGAATGGGTAAATGGGAAAGAAAGGTAACTCTGTTCAGTTCCTACGATGGACTTATTGGCTGTATGTATGTTTCGTCGAAAGTACAAAGAACAGATATACCAGACCTTTAACGATATTTTATGTTTTCGATCTCGATGATTTCTATTCATTTCCTCTTTAAATCTTCATTTACGAGAAACCTGTAGAATAAAAGAAACAATATAAGCGTTTTCATCTATTTACGTTAAAAATATACATATCGATACTTTTCCTCCACATACTTATCACCTACCCACTTGTCGTCTTGTAATAGAAACCACATTCTAAAATAATCAAAGATTTGAGTGAAAATTTGTTATTAACCTGCCAACAGGCAATAAAGGTTTTAATTTTTTTATACCACACTGTATGATACAGTACGTTTTCATGATTGTGCAACTGGGCAAAGTGTTTGTGGTAAGTATAAGCGATTTTTAAGCAAATTTCTAATTACGCATTTACACTCTCGGGCAAGCCACGAGACGAGACGCGAGACGCGAATGTAACCGTGCACTCTCGTGGCTCGTCTCGCGACTTGTCTCGTGTCTCGCCGGGCGCGCGTCGGGAGCGGTTTAAGTGTTTGTGGTAAGTATAAGCGATTTTTAAGCAAATTTCTAATTACGCATTTACACTCTCGGGCAAGCCACGAGACGAGACGCGAGACGCGAATGTAACCGTGCACTCTCGTGGCTCGTCTCGCGACTTGTCTCGTGTCTCGCCGGGCGCGCGTCGGGAGCGGTTTGCGTAGTTTTAAAGATTTAAGCATACAAGGATATAGGGACAGAGAAAGCGACTTTGTTTTATACTATGTAGTGATTTATTTATGTGAGTCAAATTGGTTATGACGTCATTGCTTGGACCAATAAAGAATTCGCGGGAATATTATAGAGGTTTACCTACACTATTATTTTGTCAAGTATACAATTACCTATTGGGACGTGAACCCGCCCTTGTCATCGTAATTTGATAATACTTTTAATGTGTCACCACCATGTCATCACCATCTTTCGCTCCAAGCCAACCTCACCTGCACGCGGTACATCCTGCTGTACAACGAACGAGGCTCTGGCGACCGGCTGGTGGCGGTATAACCATCCCAAATTTAAGTCGTAGCTAAAGTAATAGGTCAGTGACGGGCAGCAGCGTCACTGATGCGAGAGCTACGCCCTGCGATCGCCAACCCGCCTGCCCAGCGTGGCGATTATGGGCATTACCCCAAATGCACGAAGCACTAAACTGGGGGCCACGGCCCCCAGTTCCCGGCAGTCACGCTTTTCCTGGACATGGTGGCGTCCACGGTAACGGCGTGGCGGGGGGTGCTAAGAATCTCCGGGCTACGGAAGGCCACCACAACCGACTGACCCTATAACGGACGGCGACGTATAACGGACGCACGCTACGGCTAGACTCGCATCTGGCACAAGTTGAGGTGGAACTTGGGAAGATTAGGTGGCATATACTCGGGTTAAGTGAAGTCCGAAGAGAGGGAGAGGACACCATAACCCCGCGAGGGAGATCAAAAATCTCAAGGTGGTGTTGGGTTTCTGGTAAATAAGTCCCTATCTGACAACGTTGTGGAAATGTCTAGCGTGTCGAACAGGGTAGCGTACCTCATTATCAAGCTCACCGAGAGGTATAGCCTCAAGGTAGTGCAAGTGTACGCACCGACCTCGGCACATCCAGACGACGAAGTGGAGGATATGTTCGATGACATATCGAGGGCCCTCCACTCCACCACTAAGATCCACTACAACGTTGTTATGGGGGACTTCAACGCTAAAGTGGGAGTACAAAATTGCAGCGAATTGGTAGTAGGATCCCATGGATTTGGAAGCAGAAATCATAGGGGGCAAATGCTAGTCAACTTCCTCGAACGGGAGGGGCTCTTCTTGATGAACTCCTTTTTCAAGAAACGGCCCCAAAGGAAGTGGACGTGGCAAAGCCCCGACACTATGACGAAAAACGAGATCGACTTCATCATGACGGACAAAAAGCATATATTCAGGGACGTCACCGTGATCAACAGGTTTAATACCGGTAGTGATCACCGACTTGTCCGAGGCTCTCTGAATATCGACTTCAAGGCGGAACGTGCCCGTCTGATGAGGTCCAGGCTTCGACCTACTTTGCTCCAAACCATGATAGGATCCGAAGCGTTCTAGTCAAACCTGGATAACCGATTTGCTGCCATGGAAACCACAACAGACGTAAACCAGAAGCTCGTAAATGTGGTTCGGATACTCAGGGAAGAAGGTACGAGATTTTGTGAAATGCAGCGTAAGGGCAGGAAGTCAAAGCTTTCGGAAAAGACTTTAGGGCTAATGAAGGAACGACGTGAAAACCCACCCGTCACTTCGTCGGAAAAGCGCGCTCTAAACCAAGAGATCAACAAGCTTATACGACACGACCTTCGCTGCTCCAACACTCTTTTCATTAAAAGAGCGATCGAGCAGAACCGAGGGACAAAAGTGTTCGTACAAGCTCTTGGAAGAAGCCACCTGACGAAGTTGACCACAGCAAGTGGAGAAAACGTTTCTTCGAAGCCGGTAGTCCTCTCCGAAGTGGAAGGCTTCTATGGCCGGTTATACGCTTCGCATGCATCTCGACCTGATCCTGAAAATGAGGGTCCTAGAGCCACTCTAACACGCCACTACATCGAAGACCTGCCAGAAGTCAACATTGACGAAATCGTGCTGGCTCTTAAACAGCTGAAAAATGGAAAAGCCCCTGGAGAGGATGGCGTTACAACAGAGCTGTTAAAAGCTGGAGGTAAACCCGTACTGAGGGAGCTCCAAAAGCTCTTTAATGCTCTCCTGTTTGAAGGGAGAACTCCGGAGGCGTGGAGTAGAAGCGTAGTCGTCTTGTTCTTCAAAAAAGGAGATAAGACCCGGCTGAAGAACTACCGACCTATCTCTTCTAAGCCACGTCTATAAGCTGTTTTCAAGAGTCATCACGAACCGCCTTGCGCGAAGACTTGACGAATTCCAACCACCGGAACAGGCTGGATTTCGGAGCGGATATGGTACCATAGACCACATCCACACAGTGCGGCAGATTATACAAAAGACCCAGGAGTATAATCAGCCCCTGTGTCTAGCATTCGTGGACTATGAGAAGGCCTTTGACTCGATTGAAATCTGGTCCGTTCTGGAGTCTCTGCAGCGATGCCAAGTAGATTGGCGATATATCCAAGTGATGAGATGTCTCTACGAAGCCGCCACCATGTCCGTCCAAGTACAGAATCAGCAAACAAAGCCTATACCATTGCATCGAGGAGTGAGGCAAGGGGACGTTATTTCCCCGAAACTATTCACAAATGCAATGGAGGATATGTTCAAGACGCTGCACTGGAAAGGGCGGGGCATCAACGTCAATGGTGAATACATCTCTCACTTGCGATTTGCAGATGACATTGTCATCATGGCGAAAACGCTGCAGGACCTGCAACGAATGCTGAATGACCTGGCTGACTCTTCTGTACGCATCGGCCTACGGATGAACTTGGATAAAACCAAGGTCAAGTTCAATGAACATATACTACCGGAACCGATAGCGGTGCACGGCGCCGTTCTTGAAGTTGTTCAAAAATATGTGTACCTGGGGCAGTCATTGCAGTTAGGTAGAAACAACTTCGAGGCCGAGGTGAACAGGAGAATTCGGTTGGGTTGGGCAGCGTTTGGTAAGCTACGCCAAGTCTTCTCATCGTCGATCCCACAATGTCTAAAGACTAAAGTCTATAATCAGTGCGTCCTACCCGTCATGACATACGGAGCCGAAACGTGGACACTGACGGTACGGCTGGTCCACAAGTTCAAAGTCGCTCAGCGGGCTATGGAAAGGGCTATGCTCGGAGTTTCTCTTAGGGACAAAATCAGAAATGAGGTGATCCGGCAGAGAACCAAAGTTATCGACATAGCCCACCGGATTAGCAAGTTGAAGTGGCAGTGGGCTGGCCATATTAGCCGAAGAACCGACAACCGTTGGGGTAAACGAGTTCTTGAGTGGAGACCACGGTACGGCAAACGTAGTGTAGGACGCCCTCAGGCCAGGTGGAGTGATGATTTACACACGGCTGGCAGGAGCTGGATGCGAGAAGCCGAAGATAGAACAAAGTGGCGTGCAATATGAGAGGCCTATGTCCAGCAGTGGACTGCGATAGGCTGATGATGATGTTTAATACTTCGTGTTTTAGTAACAGATACTTAAACAATTTCGTGTTTATGAAACACCCGCCATCGTTGTACTCAATATATTTAAAGAATTATCGCATTTAAGAAAAAACTAACATTGTGGCTGATAGAAAAATGGCTTTACAATTTTAATAAATAATAATTTAAAAAAAAAACAAGTTATAATTATTGTTAAAAAAAAAACAAGTTATAATTTAATGGTTAACAATTTTCTAAACAATTATTATAATTAATGACATTTAATATTTGACATCATACGTTTTTTTTTTTGACATTAATTAACATAAATTAATTAATAAGTCTTTTAAATAAAAAAAAAACATCAGTTGTATGACATATTTACGCCCCCTTAGAATATTAACGCCTAGAAGGATAATTTCATACAAGCGCCCCACCTAAAACTGAGGCAAATAATGAAATTATGTGTGCTTGCGGCATGTGATTACAGCTGTTGACACGCACACAGCCATTCAAAAAAGATTGCCAGTAAATAAACATTTTCCCCAAAAGTATGGTTGGTAACTTAGTGTCTACTTCTTTATGTATTGTGAGTGTTCGTCTGTCTTGAAGCATAAATTCAAATTCGAATAATCAAAAAAAATCATGCATAAGCACTAGATCATTGTGGGGTGCCCAAGCACAAAGAGATACTACTAAAACTTATGAGAGACCATTAGGAACAAAGCGCCATTTTTGTCATCAGCAAGCCCGAGCCGAAGGCGAGGATTTTTAATGACACGAGTTATACACACGTGTATTTTATACGTCATTTTTCAATACAGTTATAAGAAATAGTAAAAAACAAATCAAAGAATTAAATATGTTTATTTAAACATGCATTATTTACGACAAGTCTAGGCAATGGGCTCGTAGCGTATACAGCCTAGTCGATATTTAAAAATGTTGATGTGAAAATAATTAATTAAAAGTAAAAGTATTATTAAGTTAAAAGATACGCCCCGTTTTCGAAATGGAGAGGTGAAAAGTGACTTTTTTTAAATTTCTAGAGAAACACTAATAATCTTTAGTTAATAGTACTTAAGCACCTACATATCAATAGTTCAAATTCAAATATGTATATAAAAATATATCAGAAATGGGGAAAAAACAAATCCTTATCTTGCAACACTAAACTGTATAAGGAGTCAATCAAAATTACGATTAGTTTTTTATTGTTTGATTTCTAACATAAATGTAGTGTACTTACACATGTTAAGCGATCTTACGATTCTTATTTATTTTCCAGTTTGGTTTTGACAACCATTGATCGCACAAACGTCATTTTAAAATAAAATTGTGGGAAACGTTCTGACATTGACACGATCTCGCGCACTGCAAGTCGCTCGATCGACTGAGCCATTTGTGGCTCAGTCTGATTCGCTTCACTTTGTGTGCGCGTACTAGGTTTCTAGGCGTTATTAATCTAAGCACGCACCATTGATAAAGTAGAATGTGAAAGAACTTATTTATCACTATTACTACCCATAAATTACCACATTTCTTGTGAATTTATGAATTTATATTTGGGATGGCGCAGTCGCAGTCTACGTCAATGGTTGTGACAGCGTATCAAACGGATCCCAAAAATGGCGAAACTAGCACGTTTTGACAAACCTTTGACGTTTTACGAAAAATGTTGCTAAAATTATGATTAAAACATAACTTTTTTCCTCACGCAGGATTAGTGATGGGTAAATCGTCGACTTTTTATGAGGATAAGAGTGCCTCATTTTATTTCGCGAGGGGACCCCTCATTTGAGGCGAGGAGTCGCTCGGCGGTTGACGTCATTCACCTAGTGCAAGAAAGGAATATTTATTTCCTCAGGTGGCGAGTCGCAAAACTGCTCCTCGTGATGCACCGTGTACAAACATTTTTTAAAATCGCTTTTTTCGGGTATCTATAAATGAGACGTATTATGATATTAAAAAAAAAAACCATGAAACTCAGCAACGTCAATAAGGTCGAAAATTTAATGCACCTGTTTTTCTAACTGCTCGTCATATACATATTATAAAAAACGCTGGCAAGCAATTTTAACCTTATTGACATTACATAAAGTAACTTTTATTCTCACATTCGTGTCTAGTATCATCAATATTACTCGATACATGGTTTTTTTAATTATTGGTCAATAAGGTCGAAAGTCACTTGCGCCTATTTTCAACTTCTCCACTTCATTTGCTTTTATCGTTATTTTTTTAAATTATTACTAAACAGAAAACCTGACTGCTTAAAATGAATAACTGAAGTATCCAATATTATTCTCACAACTGAGACGAATCTAACGGTACCTCTCAAGATAATATTCATCAAGCCATTTATACTCTATAGCTTAAGTGTGCTAAAAATATACATACATACACATTATATCATTAATACATACAAACATACACTTTAAAAACATAACCCTCCTTCTTGCGCGGTCAACAAAATGTCAAAATGAAAATATACTTTTTTGTTCACAAAATGATATCAAATACACAATTTTGACCAAAATTCCAAGAGCACTTTTTTCATTTCTCATCATCCTCAACTATAGCACACCTACTCAAACTCGTGTTGTATTCCTCAACACCTTAAATGTTCAATATACGAACACATCTCTATTACTCACTCCCTCACCACAACTAGCTACCGTTCACGAGTCGTGACCGCCTCTTTCGCCTCACGAGTCGTGACCGCGTCACCGCCTCGTTCGCCTCACGAGTATAATCTGTGAGAATGAAGCAGTGAGGACAAATGAGGTGGCTCAGTGTTGAGATTCAAGTAACTCTTTCATTGAGGGTGTTCTGAAATGACGCCCAATATACGGCAGCACTAAGACGTCAGGTGCAGAAACCAGTCAAAAATGTCAGAGCGCCTTACTTTCGTGTTTGATTTGTTTCATATTTTAAAAAAAAATTAAAAGTACACTAAATATTCTCTCAAAATCGAAATAAAATAGGTTTAAAACAATGGCTTGTAGCCATTCGAAGAGATCGGTTTTCACGTACAAAATACTGCGTTACATATTTTGAAAAAAAAAAAAAAAAAAAGCGTCATTATGCAGAGTTTTATTTGTAGGGTAGTAATATGTAGTAGAGTAAAGGAAAACACATACATGTGATTTCTCACACACAAATTACGTTCGTTTTTAGCTATTTTTTAATCAAAAAGTGGTTATTAGTAGCTCTGCTGACCCTCCTACAAAGAAAACAACAGTAGATACTAAGTAAATCTACCTTGTAAACTAAGTAACATAGCTTTTATTGTAAGAACTTATGAATGTATTGTCCATAGACGTGACAAAAATTGTTTGACAATTTTTAAAATTGGCGATGACATTCATTTTCAGGGTTCATCTTGAAATATCAAATACCCTTACAACTTAAATCAGAAAGATACCACGGTAAAATGAACCTATTTTGCCAATTACGATATTTGACCGATTTAGGCAAAATGAGGGACGTTTTCGTTGAAAAACAAGACGTAATAGAAACAAAATATTGCCTAATTAACATCATTAGGTTCTAATGGAAAAACAAAAGAGCAATCAGTTTTTCAGATACCGAAATCGAGTCACAAAGTGTAATTTTTAATAACATTAGGTAGGTTTTTAAATTACACACTGAAAAACGATTTGTAACTGTGCAGAAAGAAGACCTCTTGTCAAAGTGGCGCCAACTAGTGGCATACATTTTCGCAATCACCCTCTGCGCCTCAAATGAGGCGACTCATGAGTCAGGAACACATCACTACAAAGGAGCCAAAAAAAAAAACGAATGTATTTTGTTAAGAATGTGTCTATTTAGTAATTATTTGTTTAAATTAAGAAGTTCAACGTAGAATAGAACGTCTCTTTAAATTTGATTACTCGTTCACTTTTATTTATACTAGACGTGACAAGTCCGTGTCGATTCCATGTCACATGTTTGACCAAATATCGATATTTCTTGTGTTAATAAAATACTCGTAAGTGCGACCATGACATGCCCGTGTTTATATCTGTCATTTTTGGCGTAATTTTGTGGTGTTGTTGTTTGTTTGGTGATAATCACAGAGGAAATAATCTCTACGGTGATAGTTCTATACATAAGCAGATTTTATTGTATTTTTATTAATAAGGACTTAAAGAAAATACTATATGAGATTTATAAATATACATATAGGTAAGTCAGATTTATTATATAGGTTCTTAAGTGCCCAAATAATTTTATTAACGTAACATAATGTCTATAATGCTAAATAGTCAAAATTACAACGCAAAGATTTAACTTTTATTTATTACTTACCTGATTACCTATGTACCTACGTTCAGTAGGTAATTTATTAGGTACCTATAGATAATGACCGCAAAAAAGGCAACTCCTTACCAACTCGCAGTTTTAACCAAATATATGCGCGATCACCCTGTATTAGCATCGGGACAATACGGCAAAGGACTGCAGGGCCAAATTCTGGCGGATAAGCAATGGAAGGAGCTTGCAGGAAAATTGCACTCTGTAAGTGGCCCAACTAAAAGTATCGCCAAATGGAAACAGGTAAGCACTTTCTTTTAAATTAGAAATTACAAAAATTTAAAATTTCATCGAAAAACACCTAACTACCGAGTAAAAATGAAACCTCATTTACAAAACCTCATCCAATGAAACCTCATTCTATTCCCACCATTCACTATTTGTTTGGATCACACTCTTAACATAGAAATACAAACAACTTTAACCTTTTAGACATGGCGTGACCTCCGTTTGAGTTTGAAGAAGGCAAGTCTTCCACGGGAGGCCACTAACATGGGCAATGGTAAATATCAAAGTGCCATCGAGGAGCAAGGCTTAGATACCATGAGAGCTATGACCTTCATAGATATAGAAGGAGTGCCTACCACTGAGGTATGATATTTTTTTTTAAATTTGGATAATTTCTAGGTATGGTATACTTATAAAGGTTTTATAAAAAAGGTAATATTTTACCTTTTTTATAAGACCCTTACCTGAGTATGTACCAATTGTATGTACTAATTGTAGATTAACTACTTGCTAGTTGTTTTTACTTCATGTTTTAAATTGTAAGTTGTAAATAAAGATCAACAAACATCCATACATTACTTCAGCTAGTCAAAAAGTCTTTATTCACTTAGGTTACAGAATGCCACCCTTATGAATGTCAGAAAGGAAAATAAAATAAGCAAATACAGAATAGCTGACATTTATAATATTGGTATAAATGCAACCTAGGTATATCTTAGGTGGAATAAACTTATTTTTATACATAGCTGACCCTTGCAACTTTGTTTGTGTCATTTTACCCCATTTTTGCAACAACAGTATGATGTAAGCCTATGACACTCACAAATAATGTGGCTTTCTATTGGTAAAAGAATTTTCAAAATCGGCTCAGTAGATCCAGAGTCTATAATGTCACAAACTCATAACATTTACCTCTTTATAATATTAGTATAGATTGGTCGTAGCATGATGTTATATAGCCAATGACACTGACAAATTATGTGGCTTTGGTAAAAGAATGTACAAAATCGGTTCATTAGATCCAAAGACTACCCCCTAAAATCCTAGGCCAGGGTTTGCATGTGGAAGATCACAGAAACACCTGAGGTTTGATTCAATGGTTCTCGGACTTCCATTATAATGAAACAATTGAAATTACTATATAATAATAATTATAATGGAATATAGCCTAATATTACAAATGTATAAATAATTTATTTTATGTTAATAAACAATTTTTATATAATACAAATAAACAGGATTAAGACTTGATTCAGAACAATGTTATTCATTATTAGTAGTTAGTGGCCTTGCTAACAGAAGTTGTGGGTTCAATCCCAACCCAGGATAAAAAATTGTGTGATCAACATGATGGTTTATTCTGTGTTTGGGTGTAATTTATCTATAGTATCTATGTATTTAGAAATACTTATATAAATACTAGCTTTCCCCGGGACTCGAAACTATCTCCATACCAGATTTCATCTAAATCGGTGTAGCTGTTTGAGTGTGAAAGTGTAACAGACAGACAGAGTTACTTTCACATTTATAATATTAGTATGAATGTTTAACAGTTGTCTGGTTGGCATAATACAGGCTCTGCCTAGTTTGGGATCATATGGCATTGTGTGAGATGTCCCAAGATATTATTATTTATTTTGTCTTAAACATATAAACAGTTAATTACTACTATTATTTTCAGCCAGAACGAAAGCCCTCAATATACGTTGTCTCCCCTGGTACTCAAACCACACAAATTCCTCCAGAAGCCTCATCAGGTTCAAGACACTCAATATTAAAAAAAAAGATACTAACAAAAAGACGAGGTAAATATAATTCATTATTTTAGCTAGACTACATTTTAGACTCTGCTTATGATATTTTTAATGGGGATGTTGACTGTCAAGTCAACATCCCCAGACATTTCATAAAAAGAGGCTGACCTCTTTTTATGAAATGTCAAAACGATAAGCTCTACAGAAATGTGTACCTATGGAATAGCAATCTATGACGTCATAAGTTCCTATCGTCAAATCATTACTTTTACTATTCGTTTTCATGCTTTTAAATTCAAAAACATGTTAAAGTGTAAAAGAACAGTTATTTTCAGAACATTTTAAGATCTACTTTTACCTGATTAGTATAAAATAATTTACTTTTATTATAGTCAACTACCCAATTGTTTCAGCAATGTTTGCTGAACGTCTTTTAAAACTAGAGGAGGAAAAGGCAGCAGCAAAAAGGGCTCACTACGCCGCCATGCAAAAAATAGAAGAAGAGAGATTAACTGTTCAAAAAGAACATTATGCGGCACTCCGAGAAATAGAGTTAAAGAAATCTGAGGGATTAAATGGGTAAATATTGAATATTTTATTAATATTTATTTAAATACTGCATTCATCTAAAAATCCTTATGAATGTTTGACAAAATTTGAAATAGTACTGTTTGTTACTATTTGAAAGAGTCCACATGTAATACCAAGTTCACCAATGCTGAAGCCAGTGAAACAACTCATGGTCACTAATTTTAAATAACACTTATTATAGTTTTAGAGCCAATTAAGGCTACCAGTATGTATTTTGCTTAACCTGGGGTTTTGCATAGAGAATCCTTTATACCTAGGTACCATTGATGTAATTGGGACTCACTAACGGCCCACAGCCCAGAACGGCTGCCGCGCCAGTTCGTCAGGTCCGACAAGTGCAAATATTTTGGAATTATAAAAAATATACTATTATTATTATCTAACAATATAAATAAAGTAACAATGTCAAACGATTCTTGTGTTGCTAAGATCCTGTCAGACAATTAAAAAATTACCAAATAATATGAATTTCAAAAGTAATTATATACCTGTAATACAGGTTATTCTTAACCTACCACAGGCACCAGTCTCTCACAATTTCTGTTACTATTCTACACAATTACTGTTCTCACAATTTATATTAAAGAATGTGATACTATATAATTTTATCATAAAGACATTGTGAGAGAAAAAAAAAAATAACCATGTCTGCCACTTATATATGTTATCTATACTAATATTATAAAGCGGAAGAGTTTGTTTGTTTGTTTGTTTAAACGCGCTAATCTCAGGAACTATTGGTCCGATTTGAAAAATTATTTTTTTGTTGGATAGCCCATTTATCGAGGAAGGCTATAGGCTATATAACATCGCGCTACGACTAATAGGAGCGGAGAAGCGACGAGAAATGTTTCAAAAACGGGAAAAAATTACGCATACGAAGTTGCGTGGGACAGCTAGTTAATTATATATTTAACAGGCCGCATTTCTCACTGCAGACGTTTTTGTCGCATATTATATTACGATAGACAGATGGCTTACTTGCTAGATTACATAACGTAAAAAAATCCAAGGATGTGGACAATGGTAGATTTTTATCAACAAGCCTCAGGTGTCAATGAAAGCTTCACTAAAAAATTGTCCAAAATTGACGCAAGCTCGATACCACCCTGCAAAAAGGAGCTGTACTAACAATTTTCAAGATCGGATTATACCTGTGTCCAGTATTTGGACAATGCTTTTACAAACAACCTACAAGTTTACACTCGCTGAAGTATTAGATTGAGGAAGACAACTCATTTGTATTCAAATGGTTTGGTTATTTCCACATTGTTCGCCTGGGTCAACAAAGTGTACATAGGTAACTAGTGTCCTCATTTCACCTTGGAATAATTGCACCCAGGTTTTTTAAAATATTTTTGTGGACTTTATTCACCTACTTTCTAGTTTGATTAGGCACCAGTAAAGCAGTTTGCAGGCAGCATTAGCTGTTGTAAAATTAACTTTCATTCATAATACATAACAAAAGTTGCAGATTAGATAAATGTTAGAGTATGTATATATATATACATCGTATACACATATTATGCTCGAACAAGATTTGGCTGTCTACCGTGATATACGCGACAAAAACATCTGCAGTGATAAATATAGACTGTTAAATATATAATTAATAACATATATAAATGGCAGACATAGTTAATTTATTTAAAATTGTATTTATTGGTATTATCATAATTGTCTGCCAGAATTTAATCTTAGAAACACGAAAATCCTCTGCCATTGTTATTTTTAGATAATAATAATAGTTATATATATTAAAATCCCAATATGGTAGACTTGGTCAATTACACTTGAAATTACTAAATATTTGTAGTTGTAGGACCTGACGACCTGGTGCGGCAGCTGCGCTGGGCTTAGTGAGTCCCCACTTCATGAATAGTAGGTATAAGGGATTCTCTGTGCAAAATCCCAGGTTTGGTTTAATATTATTGGCGCTTAAACTATTAATACAAGATTCGTCTTGTATACAAATTATGTAAGCAAATACACACATGTAAAATATACAGCTATCTTTTTATTAATTAATAATAATTACAACTTGGGACAACTCCAACATCGCAATCTGATTCCAAACTAGGCGGAGCCTCTACTATAGCAACCAGACAACTGATAAACATACTTATATATTTCTTAATACATATATACTGTTTTTTTTAAAGACGACTCCCTCAGTAGGCTACAAGCCCTGGTGTCGCGGGGGACTTTACAAACATACAAGTCACGGACACAAAGTACACCCAGACTCGGAAGAACAATTTATGGCTCAGACAAAGTGGTGTCCCGTGTGGGAATCGAACCCACGACCTCTTGAGTAGCAGTCGGAGATACTTCCACCACGCCACAGAGGCAGTCATTCATATATATATAACCTTAACTACCTACAGACTATTCTACTGGGAGTCAAATCAATGTTTATTGTGAGGTTCATGCCCTAAACCTGACAAAAAACAATGTTTTTACTCCGGGGTCTCACAGAGGTGTGGGTAGGTGGTTATGTGACCAAAATAGGTGATAGGGATGGGTTATTATGTATTTTTTTACAAAATTATTTGGTGTAATGTAAAGAAGCCACGAGTGAGTTGTTATTAGTTTAATACAAATCATCCTGAACAGAAACAGATTTACAATTGTAGTGTTTATTGAATGGTAACCTTTACAAATAAAATGTGCAGCTTCGTTAAGATCACTGTGGTGCCACTAGTGCCATCAATGCACCCAAAACGCCTGGCATACCATATTTGTTATTAGAATCTGCAAGGTATTACAAATGAACTTTATCTTTTTTTACAGAATTGCAGATGCGCTGAAAGATATTTGCAGAAGTGCTGAAAGACATTTTAAGTAGACTCTATTATTCCTTTAATTTATATCGTATACATAGTTAAATAAAATTAATTTTGCTAGAATGTGAAGTATTTTATTTAATTCTATTATTACTAGGTTTATAAATTACCTATTGTAGGTACTAATCAATTAGAAACAACTGAAGGCCATTGTACTCATCAATTAGAAACCGCTGAAGACAAGTGAAGGCTAGTGAATAAGTCTAATAGTAATTACAGAAACTTAACTAATACTATATGACAAAACTTGTTGCATTTTGTGGCGTTCTTCCCTATTTCTAGGGAATTTAATGAATGTAGAGAGCACTTTATTTAGCACTTCAACTACATTATCTACTAATGCTCCAGGTCATACTGGCTTGGCTGAGGAGCCAACCAATCGTGCCCAATTGGTATCTAATAACTCCCTGTAGCCAGAAAATGTAGTGTAGATCAAATTAAAAAAAATCACCAACAAATATTAAAATACATACATATACATATCAACCCATATGATGGCCCACTGCTGGGCACGGGTCTCCCCAGTAGAACCTACTAGTATGTAGATCCTGGGGGTAATTGCCATAATCGCCACGCTTGGCGAGCGGGTTGGCGATCGCAGTAAGGCTTTAAGTACGCAGAGGACGCTGCTGCCCGTCCTCCGGGGTGAAATCCCTTAGTCGCCTTGACGACACCCACGGGTAGAGATGGGGTGGTACTATTCTTAAGCCGGCACCACACGGCAAAATATTAAAATATTTTTTATTAATTCACACTAGGGTGCCTCGAAAAAACTTTTTCGATTTCCATAACGGCAGACTTAGATCGTAGCTTGAGAAACTTGCCAACTAAATAGTTGATTGGGTATGTGAAAAAATCACTGGATTAGTAGATATATAGTGAAATTAATACGAAAATTACTAAGTAGGCTCTACAAGTTAACGAGTAACAGCTGTTCAAATGAGAAGTAACAAAATTCGTACAAATTGCATTCAAAAATATTATTATGTTAGTAGGTATAAGTTACCGTATAACATTGTAAGTTTGAAACAAAAACAACAGAAAACCCACACACACCTCCTTCCTTCACACATTTAATATGACAGAATAATGTTTATTTTTTTAGTTTCGTCATGTCCGTCTGTCTGTTCGTCCGTATGTCACAGGCATTTTACTCAAGACTACACAATGAATATTGATTCAATTTTGTGAAAAGGTGTCTTGTAGTAACTGCTACTTAGTTTGATAGCTAAATAATAAATGTAAATATTTTTAAGGCGGGCACTCCATAGCGGCGGTAACCTAATGGCTAAGGGATCGGTCTCGCAATCGTGAGGTCGCGGGTTCGAATCCTAGCCATTATACTACCGACGTGAACCCACTTCTAACACAAGCCATTGAGCTTAGCTGGATGGGTTAACAGGATTGCTAGTAATATGGGACCAAAATCCCACGTTGCTAGTAATCTTTAAAAAAAAAAAAAAAAAATATATATATATATATATATATATATATATATATATATATATATATATATATGTAACAGAAACTAAAAATAATGTTTTTGAGCACACATCAACGTGCGGCACATCATTCGACAGGTCTTTTAAAAATATTTTAAGGTATTAATAAATTTATGCCGGAATGCTGTCCATGATGTAGTGCCGTCGAAACTGGGTACTTTAAATTTCGGTACAGCTATGGCCGTAGATTGTGCCAAGAGGTTTAGTTTTCTGTATCTCTTTCAGCATCATCTCATGGTTCTCGATAGTCTATTAATGCTTCGATGTTCGCGTCTTCATTAATTCCATGTCATCCTGAATGTTCGCGATGATGGCTTTAAAACCCTCGACCTTGCTGGCGAATGTCGCTATGACAGCTCGGTGACTCTCTGCTATGGCGTGACGTTAGCTATTCACGACCTATTCTACATTCCTCATTTCATTCTTCACACCCTCTATTCGGCTGTTCACATGCTGTCTGGAGCGGAACTGCTAGGACCATTGACATATAATAATAATAAATAATAATAATAAGGGTTCGATTCCTGAGTCTGGATTTCAAATTTTTCTGTTTCAAAAATGCAATTATTGTATTTGTAAAGTATTTGGCAAGAAATGCCTATAAAAATAACTTCAATATTCGGCCTGCAACATCATAATTTGTTAAAATGCTCTCTGTAACGAAGCAATAACAAAAGCCGTGATAGTTCTTTAACTACCGACTAGATGGCGCTGCGAGGGCCTAACTCGCGTGCATCAAGGGATGGAAGAATTTGAGATCTAGTAACATAGTCCAGATAGGTGGCTCGCTTCTGGCCCCGGTTTGGCTACGGAAGTCTCTGGTTCGATTCCTGAGTCTGGATTTCAAATTTTTCTATATTTCAAAAATGCAATTATTGTATTTGTAAAGTAATTGGCAAGAAATGCCTATAAAAATTACTTCAATAAATAATAATATCTTGGGACAACTGACACGACGCTGTCTGATCCCAAACTAAGCAGAGCTTGTATCATGGAAAACAGACAACTGATAAACATACTTATATATTTCTAAATAACACCCAGACACAGAATAAACCATTGTGCTCATCACACAAATTTTATCCTGGGTGAGGATCGAACCCAGGATAAAACTTTGTGTGTCGGATACATGGGTGTGTAATCCCGTAGCAGTTGCTGGTGGAGTGCTATGCTCTCCCTCAGTTGCAGACGCCGGTGGCGCGCTGAGATGAGATGTCCCTCCGTCGCAGACGCAAATGGCGCGCTGTGTTCCTCGGGTAGTTGAGGGTGTCGCGCTGGCGTTTCCTTCCGTTGTAAAAGCTGTTTCGCGTGCCACGTCTAAAGCCGCCATCTGTCGAGTCCATTTGACCCATTGAAGTCCATTAGTACATTTTGCGATGCGTAGGCACGCGCGTCTCACGCACACATACATAGTTGTTTTCGGTTATTGATGCACTCGCGTGTATTCTACGAGCTTCTTGAACATTCGTGTCGTTCGTTCGTAAAAATATGTTTAGAAGCGTTCATAGACTTCATGATTAATTAAGTACATCAAGTGTAGCAAAGTTCACGCATGATAAAGTGCCAACGATTAGGAAATGGTTTGGGGATTATTAGAGAATCCGTGACAAATTCACTAGATAATCATGAACTGAAGTTGTCGCCAAGATAAACCCTTTACAAATTACATTTTTGATAATAGCGGGCGTCTGCCAACTGAGTACAATGACAATGATTTTACATTGCACTGATTGTTCTGTTTTCACTTATTTTGGAATTGTTTTATGTGATTTAAAAGATAACTAGCAATGTGATCCTGTTGACCCCTCCAGCTAAGCTCAAAGGCTTGTGTTAGGAGTGGGTTCACGTCGGTAGTATAACGGGCAGGATTCGAACCCGCGACCTCACAATTGCGAGACCGATGCCTTAGCCATTACGCTACGCTAAAGAAAATTTGTGGAGTTGTTTACAATATCTACAAAGATTAAATCTTTTCATAAATTCTATGCATATCACTTTGTTTAAAGTAAAAGGTGTGATGATTAATAATTAAAAAGCACATCTCGATCTATTTGACTATTTCCAATAGTCAGTGTTGCTGCTTCGTCTTGCTCTTGTCTGAGTACATTACTAAATTTTATTATTAAATTTCATGGTATTCATCAAATTTTAGATGCAATATTTCTTACTAGCTGTGCCCGCGACTTCGTTCGCGTGAAAGTCGGGTTTAAATTAAGCAAGTTTATGTTACGAAATATCTTCTGTGTAAATATGTTGGAAATAGTCCTGTCGGGTGAGCCGCGATATGATTCAGCAGCGGAGAATCATCATATAGCCATCTATTGATAGCTTCAACACCCAAAAGCTTTGTGAAAATAAATAAGTACCAAATACAGACTCTTTAGGTATTCGTTTACTGTGTTTTTCTGTCATTAACGTGTGTTATTTGTGTCTCTTTTCTTTTTGTCTATTGTTATTTTTGTTATTTTACTGTTTTATTTATTGCTTTTTTTATCTTCTGCATGACTTTTCCTGTTAAATTATAATAATGTCTATACATGTGTCTTCTGTGTACTAAATAAAAATCGTTCTATTCTATATAGTTAATTTGGTGTGCGGCTTAAGAAGTGGGTTTTCTGTTGTTTTTGTTTCATTCTTTCAACGTTATACCTACTTAATACCTAATAATTTTCAATAGAATTTGTACTAAAATTTTGGTACTTCCCATTTGATCAGATGTTTATCGTAAACTTGTAAAGCCTAAGTACTTAACTGTGATAGTTTTTCTTATAATTTTAGTATTGATACTACTACCGTGATTTTTTTCACATACCCAACATCAACCATTTAGTTGGCAGGGGAACACTTGACTCTAACAAAAATAATCACTATAAAGCCTAATATTACACAAAGGAATCCTTAAATCTAAAAATAGTCTTCACAAACCCTAAACGCTTTTTAAAAGACCTATCTAATGATACCCCACACGATGGGGTAGGTGAGAAAAAAATCACATCCCTACTTTACTTATGAGAGAGTACCTCTCTTATATGTTACAATGATGCAAGTAATAAAAAAAGACATGGACTCCCCCTCCCCCAGACTCCGCGTTGACAGACAATGACACCCCACCCCCCTCCTCCCGTCACCCGAACTACTCACACTTGGCCGATGAGTCATTCATTATCGTTGAATTGATGAACACTTGATATCCAACCATAACCCCAAAACATCAATCGATGCACCTGTGTGATGCGTGGTCAAACAAACGGACAGACAGACAAACATTTCTAAAAATGATAGCAATATGTTTCTTTTTAATACTATTTTAAAACTTCTTTTACTAAGTATAGAACATTATTGAATACAACGCCAGCTACTTTCAATACCAGTGAAGTTTCTTCTAATACTTAATGTTTTTTTATTAATTTAAGCAATTTAATTAAATAAATAGGAGAATGTTGCCACTCAGCAAGAAACGAATCCGTCATCGCAAAGCACCTATACCCTAATAAATGTTTTCACAAATAAGGAATTGTTTGATCACGGTGACCAATTTGATTTCATAGATGGCGCTACATGTTTTTTTTGCGTGTGTAATGCCTTTTTTTTGAGCACGAACACATCAATTCTGGAAAATATCGAATACTTGTTAAATTGTAATGTAATATTGTTTTTCATTTCTTCTACGATTAATTCATTACTCTCAGCAGTGCATGCAATACCTATAAATATCTTACATAAGTGCATATTTCACTTGATTTTTAATATAAAAAAATATTAACCAAAGCAAATAAGTTACCTATGGTCGAAAAAAAACTACTTATAACATAGAGAAAAATATTAAAAAAAGACAAAGACAATTAAAAAAAAAAAACAAAAAGAACATTTCCGTCATACATGATTTCTGTGTAGCTTTAACCATTAAGGTTGCACACGCGACGGAAGCCTAAAAAATGGAGGAACTTCTCCCGTTTTCCCAACATTTCCCTTCACTGCTCTGCTCCTATTGATTGTAGCGTGATGAAAAGTATACTATAACCAACTCAGGAGTATGAAAAATAATTGGACCAAGTTTCGTTAAAATCCGTCGAGTAGTTTTTGTTTCTATAACGGTTATACAGACAGACAGACAAAAATTTTACTGATTGCATTTTTGGCATCAGTATCGATCCCTAATCACCCCCTGATAGTTATTTTGGAAATATATTTCATGTACAGAATTGACCTCTCTACAGATTTATTATAAGTATAGATGATTGACTCTTTCGATCGGCATCATAAAAATACAGGATGTTTATTTTCTACATTTAGCGGGTTCGATACCAAATAAGAGTCTTCTTTGATGCAGTTATTTTTTTTAATGTTTCCTTTGAGTGGAAATTGCTAACTCCAATATTTAGGGTAATTTCCTTCCAGGTTTGAAATGGTTTGATCCACTCTGTACCTATATAATTCCTTTTTCACGGCCGTTCAACGCTACAATACCGACAATGAACTTGAACTTATCACAAAAAAACTAGGGCAATCAGAGTCCGTGTGGTATGACCACTGTTACCCCGAAGGTATAATATATAGTTTTTCGATAGTATTAGATAAAGTTGCGTGGGTCGGCTAGTTATATTATACTAGCTGTCCCGCGCAATTTCAACATAAATAACTTTATATTTTTGCAACATTTCTCATTGCTGCTCCGCGCCTATTGGTCGTAGCGTGATGTTATATAGCCTATAACCTTCGTCGATAAATATGCTATCCAACAGTGAAAGAATATTTCAATTCAGACCAGTAGTTTCTGAGATTACCACGTTCAAACAAACAAACTCTTTAGCTTTATAATACACACATCAAAAGTGTCTAGGGATCAAGCATTTTTATGCGGATTTCTTGAGATTGAGATGTGGCTTTGTAATAAATTTATGATTTTATAAATTTATATGGATCCTTTTTGGTGCATTTCATAATTTGAATCAGGAACTGTGAATCAAATTCGAGTAAAAGATGAAAATCAGCTGTCAATATTTTCCCTATAAAAACATACAACGCATTGAAGACATTATTAGTGCTACTGTTTCCCTACTACTGATTAAAACCAACGTTATTATGGAGCGGCGACGTCATTTAAGCAGGGAAGAAATGCTCAGAGCCGTGGGAATGATAGAAGCTGGTTCCCGGCAACGTACTGTGGCTTTAGCTCTGAATACAAGTCAGAGTGTTATCAGTCGACTTTGGACACGTTACCGAAGCACTGGTACCGTGGCTGAGCGCCATGGAGGACGGTATCGCTGCACCACACGGAGACAAGACCGATACATTCAAATCTTAACTCGAAGAGGTCCAACAATAACCGCCATGATGTTAGCCGTGAGGCTTCATCACTCTTCAGGGAACTTAATTAGCGACCAAACAGTCAGAAACCGCTTGCATGAAGTGAACCTTCATTCCCGAAGACCGCTACGGGTACCACCTATAGCAATGCACAATCGTAGGATTCGATATCAATGGGCTCTTGAACACAGAAATTGGGCAGAAGAACAATGGCGTTTCGTGTGCTTTTCTGATGAGTCTCGTTTTGGTATGAGACCGGATACAAGACGTATACGACACTGGAGAACCCCTGGACGCCAACAGCGATTAAAATCCTGCCAGGAAGTCCATCCTTATAGTGGTGGAACCATCATGGTATGGGCGGGTATTTAGATCGGCGGAAGAACTGAGTTGATTTGGATCAGAGGCAACCTCAACGCTCAAATTTATGCTGAGACGATTGTATCAGACGTCATCGTTCCTCTACAAGTGCAAATCGGTCCCTTATTTCAGTTAATGCATGATAATGCACGACCGCACACCGCAAGAGTTGTAAGACAGACTCTCGCCGCAGCTAACATCAATGTCCTGCCCTGGCCTGCTCAGTCGCCAGACTTGAACCCGATTGAGCATGCATGGGATATGCTACAGAGAAGAGCTCTGCCGAATATGGAGGGTATCCAGTCGCAAGAAGACCTTTTTTTGTTGTTGCAACGAACATGGGCGGCCATTCCACAGCGTGATTTGGATGAACTCATTTTGAGTATGCCAAACCGATGTTCTTGTGTTGTTAGTGTTCGCGGTAGAAACACGGATTATTAATTGTTTAAGTTACCCAATAAAATTTTAAAGAAAACTGTTATTTCAGTCTTTTTTTCGAACTTTAATGTTAGTGGTTCAAATGTCAAAAATCCCTTTATTAGGAAAATGGCAAATTTCTTTATTAATGCAAAGGTGACTTGGTTTATCGTTACTGTGACAAACGAAAACACTTTATTTGATGAATCCTTAAAGAAATAAAAAAAAAAAAAATCAATCAGTAGAAAAGTTATTGCAAAAATATATGTTGATCCCTAGACACTTTTGATGTGTGTATTAGTATAGATTACCTAGCCGACCCGCGCAACTTCATTGCATAAATTTTCTGCATAAATTTTCCCCGTTTTAGCAATATTTTTTATTGCGGCTCCGCTCCTATTAGTTGTAGCGTGATGGTAGATACCTTCCTCGATAAATATAAAAAAAACAAATCAGACCGCTAGTTCCTGAGGTTAAAATAAACGAACAACCAAACTCTTCAGCTTTATAATATTAGTATAGAAGTATAGATGAGATCCAGTCAGGCTCCAGTCCCCCACAAAGTTAGCTGTAGAATTGGCTTTATTATTTCTAAGACCTAAATTGTTAAGCAAACTATTATGCAGAGGAATAAAACATTATTATTATTATTTTGTTCACAACACACATGGCGAAAGTGCTGAGTTAAGTTAACGAGTATTACCGCAGATAATATCGTACGTACCTAGTAATACTTACGTAGAAACGCTGAGTACTAAGGCGTGAATTGGACTGGAGCCAAAACTTACTAATTGCCAGTAGAAATGTAGGTCCGACCGAATAGTACCTACCCACTTACCCATCATTTTTTTAGGGTTCCGTAGCCAAAATGGCAAAACGGAACGCTTATAGCTTCGCCATATCCATGCGTCCGTCCGTCCGCAGCTTTGCTCAGAGACTGTTAGTACTAGAAGGCTGTAATTTTACAAGGATACACATATTACATACGCCGACAAAGTAAAATAATTAAATCTTGAAAAACATGTTTTTTAGGGTACCTCTTCTATATGTAAAGTGAGGATGTGTTTTTTCCTCACCTACCCCATCGTGTGGGATATCGTTAGATAGGTATTTTAAAATCATTAAGGGGTTGGGAAGTCTATTTTTAGATTAAGGGATCCGTTTGTGAAATATTAACATTTAAAGTGCAAATTTTTGATAAAGTCTAGTGTCCCCCGGTGCCAGCTAAATGGTTGATGTTGAGTATGTGAAAAAAATGGTAGTAGTGTATATAGTGAAATTAAAAGGAAAACTATCACAGCTAAGAAGGCTTTACAAGTTTACGAGTAACAGCTGATCAAATGAGAAGTAACAAGATTTCGTACAA
Source organism: Herminia tarsipennalis (assembly GCA_945859575.2). Lineage (NCBI taxonomy): Eukaryota > Metazoa > Arthropoda > Insecta > Lepidoptera > Erebidae > Herminia > Herminia tarsipennalis. The sequence continues at coordinate 5,375,631 of OX243851.2, forward strand.
ATTCCATTGAAAATTATTATTAAGTACGTATAACATTGTAAGTATGAAACAAAAACAATAGAGAACCCACTTTTTAGCCGCATTATTCGGATGGGGAGGGCGGGGACTACGGAACCCTACATTGTGTGTGGCCCGACAGGCACTTGCCCGTTTTTTTTTCTACTTACATTTAACCTGGCCGCTATCTAGGTTTAATAAGTTTTGCAGAACCATTTTAATATTTACTTTCTAGCTTTTGTCTGTGGGTTCGCCCCCGTGTGTTGGATAGCCTATACGCTAATCCACACCTTTATCAAGCTTCTAATTACCTGCATACCAAATTTTATTCTATACTTTGAATAAAATTTGGTATGCACGTAATTAGAAGCTCCAGAAGGTGCAATATATGTTCGTAAACTCTCGCGATATGTACACATTATAGAATTTACTGACGTTTCGACCGTATTGCAATGGCCGTGGTCACGGGTAGACCACGGTCGTGTACCGGCCATAGGGCAATAAAACAGAGGATAGAGGATATTTAGCCTTAAAACAAAATATTTACGTTGCTTATAAAAATTCTATAATAGGTCCAATATCTTCAAAGATTACTAAGCGCGTCCAAACAAATTTATTATAGTCATGCATATCATTGTTATGCTAATTTTCATGCAACAGTCCAGTTTCCAAAATATAATGAGCAAACAGACTGAACAGACATACAAAGAGGCAGGATCTTACAACAGAGAAATGAAAGAAATATGAACGAACGTAAAATTTTAATAAACTTGAGATGTGGTACTCTGGAATATTCAAAACATAGTATACAAAATAAAATATTCATAACGGAGGAGAGCAAAACGTCTGGTTTGATACTGTTGTAATATTTCAGGATAATACTATTTTGAGATGGTAATGTTAGAAGTTTACCACTAGGTACCACCTGCTCCTCTGCTTACCACAAAGCGAAACGTGACCGCTTTGAAGGCTAAACTCAAGGTGAGATGAGGAACTTTTTCAATTAAGCATACCACTCAGCACAAGAATGTTAGCAGGCCTTGTGGGGAACTTTTATTTAACTTTTGGAATTCAATATTGCAGCCTTCATACCTACCATCATATCAGTGATATCATACCGTACTTCATTATCTAATTACGGAACATTGTTTGTTTTGTTTTTGCGCTAAAATGGATTGGTATAGGCTTCATTTTAATACAGGCTTAAGACAGTCATTTATGTACATTCATAACGAGTAGGTCGATTATGTTAAACGATATTCTTAGATTTTTTTCTGATGAAACCATTTTGAAAACATCGCTTCGGTAACCGACTTGATCCCTGGAGTATTTGCCGAAAATGAGATGGCCCATTTAGTATGAAGTTTCGGGTAAGTACCTTGATTGATATGGTTATTTTTACAACAACTGTGGTCCAGGAATTTATTTTACTAATAGCAATATTAATCATCGTGATTCTTGGCATTCTCTCAAGCGGCCACGTTCCTCTTTAGTTGATTATCCTCTATTTAGATTGATGGAGCCAATAATATTCTTACTGCTAAAATATGTCTCATTATTTAGCTGTTTATTTAATGTAAGAGATAGGATGATTAGTATAGTATAGTAGGATGTCTATACAAATGTATATTCTTTGTATCCATTGACATTAATAATGAATTAGTAAGTAAGTACTTAATTTTAAATTAGGATTAATTATCAACTTAATTTAATCAAACGATTACCAATAGAAACTGCCTATTCGGTGAACTGACCTCTTAGAGGTCAGTGTATTCGGTTGGTCTCTGTGGGTCAATATTACTTTGGATTAAAAAAAAATCTTTTACACTAAAAGAAACTCGAAAAAAAAAATATTTTGTGACTATTGACCTTTGTACATTCATATAACATACACGAACTATCTAGAGTGAGTTCCTACATACACTCTTGGAATTAAAAAAAAAATCTGCCCACCTAAATAACTTATAGGTACTATATTATTCACACGTATCGATGCCATAAACGATCACGATCATATTAAGTAGGTATATAAAAGATACATTAGCTTGCCTATTCTAAAAGCAAAGTTATTATACGAGTTCGGTCTGGTAGTTTTACCCTTTTTATTTGAGAACAACTTTAGAAATACCGATTCGTAATTGAGGAGACGTGTAGCAAAAAAGGAGCCTTGTTCTGTGCGGCCATTATGGAGAGGACATTTGGGTTAAATGGAACTCATACATTTTCTCTCGCGACCTCGATACGTAATTTTAAACTCAGCTTAGGAACTATGATAACGTTTATACAGTTATACTAGCTATTCTCCGCGATTTTGTTCGCATTATGTTTAATTTTGTAGCCTATGTGCTATTTTGAAGAATGAACAACATGACTGCAAAGTCTCATTAAAATCCTGCAGTTGTTCTTGTGTGATCGAGACATCCAGGTATACTGATTGACAGCCATTGTACCCTAAATCCAGGTCGTGATCATCGATACATCTAGATTCAGTTAGTTGTAACATGTCACGATCCGTTAATCCAACACGTTACACAGTCAATCTGGATCAAGATCACGATCACTGGGCATCGATAAATGTGATAAAAAACATTAAAAGAATTTTTCAATTAGGACCAGTAGTTCCTGAGATTAGCGGTAATCTCAGGAACTACTGGTCCTAATTGAAAAATTCTTTCAATGTTTTTTTATCACATTTATCGATGCCCAGTGATCGTTTCAAATAAACAAACAAACAAACTCTTCAGCTTTATAATATTAGTATAGTACTTGCATGTGTAATGCATGCAAAGAAATAAAACATATCCGCAGTCAGTTAAAAAAATATTTAATGAAAAATACTACCTAATCAATATAATTTCGACGCCCGTCAAAGTATGGCCGCGGAAGATTTTTATTCACACCGGCAAAACACTTGCGCCTTTTTTGATGGATTATATGGCAATAAGATCTGCGAGAGGGATACTTCTAACCATAGTAAAGCTCTTTCAACACCAACATCCCTAACATAGTGTATTCAAAACTGGGGCAACTATCACACTGGGGCAACTATCCCACTGGGACATCTATCCGGGTTTTACTCTATTTTAGATACTCGTAGCATACCTATCTGATACTAATATTATAAAGCTGAAAAGTTTGTTTGTTTGAACGCGCTAATTTCAGGCGCTTTGTTAAGTAAGTATATATTGACACCAATACTGCATACTAGCTTTCGCCCGCGGCTCCACATGCGTGGATGTCGGTTATCGCGATAAAAACTACCCTATGTCCTTACCCGAGACTCAAACTATCGCCATACCAAATTTCATCTACATCGGTTTAGAGCGTGAAAACGTAACAGACAGACAGATAGAGTTACTTACACATTTATAATATTAGTATGGAATAGTATGGATTACGTTTTTTTTTTTTTAAATTTTAATGTTTTCAGTGTCCCTCTCACAACATTATCACACACACAATATTTTGATCGGCTCAGTCACCACTAAGTCGTTATAGTTAACTATAGGTACGAAGATTGTAGTAAGGTTCGTGTTAAATCTACTGTTCAACAAAATATAGGCCCAAGGCTCTTTACAATATATGTAGTAAAAAACTGGCTGTCACGTTAAAAATTGCACTAGATTAAATATTTTATAAAATAACCGGTTGCACTAGTCCCCTGCGACACAACATAGGAATAAATTTGTATGCAGTGGACAACGTTCAACACTGTTTTGACAACGAAAGGATCAAGTTTGTTATCAAGTATATTGAACCAGTTTTGTTCTCCACTGTACTAAATTGCCACTGTATTGCCATCGTTGACGTATTTCCCAGAGGTATTCAGTTCAGGCAATATTCGTACTTAACACAGTCGCATTAAAGGCGAACAAAGGTTATGCAGTCCTTGAATGATTTGCATTGAAGCTGTAAAATTCACATCTGGTTTTAGAGTTTCGTGTCTTCAGAGGTAAAGAAGAACCTTGTTCGTCTGGCTGTATGTCTATTTGTTTTAAGGTACATACACTAGGTCCTAGGTTTCTCAAGCTGTGTGTATTTACCCCCAAGGGAGTAAAACAGCTATCCTTTGGTGGTATAAATGCCCCTCCTACGTCGATGTCAACTTAATTCGAGTTCTCGAACCCGCCGTTCGAGCAAAAGTGCAACGATATCAAAAGGTTTGGGAGCTACAAAGAGATATATACCTAAGTACCCTACACTGCATTGTCTGGCTGCCTCTGTGTGTCCGACTGCTACGCAAGAGGTCGTGGGTTCGATTCCCACTCGGGACACCACCTTGTGTGATCCACAAATTGTTGTTCCGAGTCTGGGTGTAGGTACTTTGTGTCCGTGATTTGTATGTTTGTAAAGTCCCTCGCGACAAGGACTAGTAGGTACCCTACTGCGGAAGTCGTCTTTTTATTTATTTATATCAAATAAGTGGTGTTCAGTTATGTACACTTAAGCAGGGTTTTTTTTAATCCATGATAAATGTTGGTTTGCGACTAGCTGTAAAAAAACAACGGCTTGCACTCCGGGAATGCCGGCAGAAGTGAAAACACTCTCCCATTCCCACTGCGCCACAGAGGCAGTCGCTATATGGAAAAAAGAAAAATGCAACTAGAATAGAAATGTATAATTTCTAGATTCAGCGTTTCGCTTACGGTGATAGATCAGTTAGCCTAGTCAGTCATATTTTTAGACTGAAGCCAAGTCACAAAATTCAATTAAAATTATCATTTAATATTAAATAATCTCCTGTTTTAAATATAGACGAAACACTGAAGATATGTCTATCCTTCTTGCACCTGTGGCGCGGTGGGAGTGTGTCCCACCGCTACGCAAGAGGTCGTGGGTTCGATCCCCACCCAGGATAAAACTTTGTGTGATGAGCACGATGGTTTATTCTGTGTCTGGGTGTTATTTATCTATAATATGTATGTATTTAGAAAATATAAGTATAAGTATGTAAAACAAAGTCGCTTTCTATGTATGCTTAAATCTTTAAAACTACGCAACGGATTTTGATGCGGTTTTTTTAATAGACAGAGTGATTGAAAAGGAAGGTTTATATGTATAATAACATACATTAAATAGTGGAGAAATAAGGAGCGGAGCAGCAATAAGAAATGTTGCAAAAACGGGGAAAATTTACGAAGACGAAGTTGCGCGGGACAGCTAGTAAAATATAAGCTTATCAGTTGTCTGGTTTCCATAGTACAAGCTCTGCTTAGTTTGGAATAAGATAGCGTTGTGTGAGTTGTCCCAATATATTATTATTATTATTATATTATTACCTTCAGCAAGTCGATTATTTAACAAAATTTGATTACGTACAGGGTTCCGTAGGAACCCTGTACGTAATCAAATTTTGTACGTAAGAACCTATTATGTAAGTTAACCTGACATTTTATTATCTAACTAGCTGTGCCCGCGACTTCGTTCGCGTGAAAGTCGGGTTTAAATTAAGGTAGTTTAGGTAACGAAATAACTTCTGTGTAAATATGTTGGAAACAGTCCTGTTGACTAAATACTTACTAAATAAAAATCGATCTGTTCTATTCTTTTAGATAAGTAGTTAGTTTGGTGTGCGACTTAAGAAGTGGGTTTTCTGTTGTTTTTGTTTCATTCTTTCAACGTTATACCTACTTATTACCTAATAATTTTTAATAGAATTTGTACGAAAATGTTGTTACTTCTCATGTGATCGTAAACTTGTAAAGCCTAAGTACTTAACTGTGATAGTTTTCCTTATAATTTTAGTATTTATACTACTACCCTGAATTTTTTCACATACCCAACATCAACCATTTAGCTGGCAGGGGGACACTTGACTCTAACAAAAATGTTCAGCATAAAGCCTAATATTATACACAAAGGAATCCTTAAATCTAAAAATAGTCTTCACAAACCCTAAACGCTTTTTAAAAGACCTATCTAATGATACCACACACGATGGGGTAGGTAGGTGAGAAAAAAATCACATCCCCACTTTACATATAAGAGAGGTACCCTTAAAAAAATAATGATTTTCAAGATTTTGTTCTTTCACTTTATCGGCGTTAGTAATTTATTCATGCAAAAGTTGCAACCCTCTAGCACTAACAGTCTCTGAGCTAAGCTGCGGACGGACGGACATAAGGGAACTATAAGGGTTCTGTTTTGTCATTTTGGCTAAAAATGGGGTGTATTTCATATAGTGTTACAACGCAATACTAATAATAAAACTGCTGTAACACTTTAGTAAGCAAACACAGAGAGTGTAATAATAATAAACTTTATTTGTTCTCTCTCACATAGACATTACAAAAAAAAATGTATTGCATAGGACTTAACTACTAGACATTTATTCTTAAAAACTACTATGTGAGAGACTGGCGGCTGTACTAGGAGACCTGTATTACAGCTTACCAGCCCCTCCTAACTCTGGATTAAATACAATTTTAAAATGAGGCTTGTTAAGTTGCGCAATGCAGGTAGAGAGTTTGTGTGAGTGTGTGTGTGTGTGTATGTGTGTGTGTGTGTGTTGTGTGTGTGTGTGTTGTATGTTTGTGTGCGTGTGTGCTTGCTTAGGTTGGTATAAGTAAAAGTGCTTCAGTTTCTTCATAGGAGAGGGATTTGAGCCAGGTTGAAACTATTTTTTTACAAGTGAAACGTGTATGAGAGAAGATGCTTGTTTCTTTGTTGGTTTTATTATACAAAAATTTTCCCAGAAACCCAAAGAACCTGCCAGAGAATTTAGAGTTCCATCTAGACTGCAAGGTGTCACATACTTGATGCTTTCGCCGTTTGTCGGTTACATGATAAGGATCATAGGTAAGTAAAGTGTGCTGTCTTAGAACTGTTTCAAGAACAAACAATTGGCGCACGGTTAGAACATCAGACAGTTTATACAAGTCATTTGTAGGGTATAGGAACGGTAAAGAATGACTAACCTTCAGGACCGCTCGTTGTGCTCTTTCTACTTTTATTAGGGTACTCTTATGTGTGCCACCCCACACTGTGATGCAGTAGCTTAAAATAGATTGGCCTAGAGCCAGGTAAACCTGTTTTAGGACTTGTGTGTTGGCTGATAATCGCAGATTTTTAAAGATATAAATGAGCTTGCGTGTCCTTGACGACAGTAGGTCTAGGTGTTGATTAAAGCTAAGTGTACTATCTAGTATTATGCCCAAATATTTAAGGTGGTAGGCAATATCTAAGTGAGTACAGGAGCAAGAGCGATCAGTAAGGCAAGTGTGGTGAGTTATATCAAAACTGTCATGTAATCCTGGTGGCGAGGACTTAATAGAAAACGGGATATATTTGGTCTTTTGAGCGTTAAGCGTCAACCCATTATCTCTCAGCCAGGATCCAGTGTCATGTGTGCCATGCCCGCGAAAATGTCAGATATCCCTAAAGGTACGGTTGACAGACAACGACCCCCCTCTTCCGGTCACCCGATCTACTCACACTTGACCGATGTTGAGCCATTCATTATCGTTGAATTGATGAACACGTCATCTCCAACCATAACCCCAAAACATGATCCTCGATGCACCTGTGTGATGCGTGGTCAAACAAACGGACAGACAGAAAAACATTTCTAAAAATCATAGCAATGTGTTTCTTTTTAAAACTTATTTTATTAAGATTGAAATCTAGCAATCCTGTTACCCCTCCAGCTAAGCTCTATGGCTTGTGTTAGGAGTGGGTTCACGTCGGTAGTATAATGGTCAGTAATGATCAGTCAAAAAATGATTTGCATCAAATATTACTATTATCGGTTTCGGGTTAAATGAAGCCCGAAACCGCCCAAGTACTCGCGCGAAATAGGGCTAGTGTGAGATAAGTTTTTAAAAAAATATCCTGGTTTTAAAACATTGCATTCTCGCGGTACTGTGATGCGTGTTCAAACAAACAGACAACATTCAAACGTTTCTAAAAGATATAGTGAATTTGTATATCTTTTAGAAACGTTTAGTTTAAATACTAAACTACTGTCGTAGCCGAGGATAGAACAAAGTGTGCAATTAGAGAGGCCTATGTCCAGCAGTGGACTGCGATAGGCTGATGATGATGATGATGAACCTGTCGTTAATTAAGATCATCATAAATTCATATCCGTAAATAATATATATATAATACATAATCGTAAGCATTTCAGATTTATTTTTAAATCAATTTACCTGATTCTGTTTAATTTGTATTTAAACGCCATCTATTTTCTTGGATAAGTTTATTTTAATACTTGATGACTTTAAATTAAATTATACTTAAACTATCATGCAAAGGTACGGTTGACAAACAACGACCCCCCTCCTCCCGTCACCCGAACTACTCACACTTGAACGATGTTGAGCCATTCATTATCGTTGAATTGATGAACACGTAATCTCCAACCATAACCCCAAAACATGATCCTCGATGCACCTGTGTGATGCGTGGTCAAACAAACGGACAGACAGACAAACATTTCTAAAAATCATAGCAATGTGTTTCTTTTTAAAACTTCTTTTACTAAGTATAGAACATTATTGAATACAACGCCATCTACTTTCAAGAATGTTGCCGTTGTTTTGTTGTTCACAATTTGATTTCATAGATGGCGCTACATGTACTTTTCTTACGTGTGTAATGTCTTTTTTTTTAGACGAACACATCATTTCTGGAAAATGTCGAATACTTTTTAACTATAATGTAATATTGTTTTTCATTTCTACTACGATTAATTCATTACTCTCAGCAGTGCATGCAATACCTATAATTAATTGCATAATTTACTTGATTTTTAATATAAAAAGTAATAACCAAAGTAAATAAGTTACCTACGGTCGAAAAAATAACTAAAACATTCAGAAAAATATTAAAAAAAGGATAAAGACAATTTAAATGAATACAAAAAGAACATATTCAGACATCAGATTCGAGCCTGGGACTTCGTCGTCAAAGTCCGCTAGCATAGCTTCGAGGCTATACTGTTCGCTACTTGCCACGTCAAAATAACTGTTCTTATGAAACTTAACAATATTGTGTTTAGCTCCTTTTAGTTTTAGCGTGAAGAAGTATTCCATGGGTTACAATTATAGATAATGTCTAATTGTGGAAAATTTTGTGATAAACCATTATGGTGCGACAAAAAATACGTTGCTACTCGTTCCCCATAGACGTTAGCGTAATGATTCATAGTGTAAATAATGTCCTATAGTATTTACTATAAAACTGCAAATTTTCATAAAGATCCGTCAAGTAGTTACTGTTTTATAACGAAAAATAGCTACAGACATTATCCCTTACTGCTTAGCTCCTATGGGAAAAAGCGTGATAATTTATAGCCTAAATGTTAATCGGCATCTATTAAATTGCACGTGCAAAATTTCAACCGAATCTGTACGGTAGTTTTTGCGTGATGCGTGTTCAAACAAACAGACAGACAGACAGACAGACAGACAGACATTTCTAAAAATGCAGCAAAGTGTTTAAATACTCTTTTCGAACATTTCCTAATATTTTTTTTCACTAAGTTCGGCCATGTACAGACACGTGAAATTTACAGTTTTATTATATGTATAGATAGATAGATGAATTATTCACATATAAATGTAAACACTTAGACAGTCACATTTACTTTAAACGTTTAACTTTGATGTTGCCATTTGCTGCAAAGTGATGGTCTCAAATGTCTGTTGTTTAACATTTCAGTTTCAAAGGGACCAGCTTGAATTAAGCGTCAGTGTTGAGTGACAGAAATAAAGACTAAATTAAAATTAATTATATTTTGGCTCCTCCCATAATATAATTAATTTAAATGTTGTGTTTATTTAGTACTATCTTTCGCCTGCGGCTACGCCCGCGTGGTGTCGGTTATCGCGATAAAAACTATCCCATGTTCTTCTCAGGGACTCAAACTATCTCCATACCAAATTTCATCTAAATCGGTTTAGCTGTTTCAGCGTGAAAGCGTAACAGACAGACAGAATTACTTTCAAATTTAATTTCATCTTAACCTGATCAGCGGTCTAAGTGTGAAAACGACAGAGTTACTTTCAAATTTATAAATTAACTAAGTAGCTGTGCCTCACGCGCGGTTTATTAGCCTATGTGTTATTCCAGGGTGTGCTAACTCCATACCAAATTTTATAAAATTGCTCCAGCCGTTTAGACGTGAAGAAGTAACAAACATACACACTGACACATTCACAAACTTTCGCCTCTTTAATATTAGTGTGATAATAGTTGGGTTTATATACATAAATAGCTGACCCGCGCAACTTCGTCTGCGTTAATTTTCCCCGTTTTTGCAACATTTTAATTGCTGCTCCGTTCCTATTGGCCGTAGCGGGAAGTTATATTGCTTATAACCTTCTTCGATAAATGGGCTATTCAACAGTAAATCATTTTTCAATTCGGACCAGTAGTTCCTGAGATTATCGCGTTCAAACAAAAAAACACTTCAGCTTTATACGTTTAATACTAGTATAGATAACTCTTTCTTTCATAAATAAGTAAATCTTTTGATTGTTCTGAAGACTTTCTAGTCTACAAACATAACATAACAACAAAGGCAAACGATTGTTTGCCGAATTAATTATAAAGATATTCTTCTTCTTCCGATTCTATTTGAGAAATGTGAATTACGAACAATGTTGTTGGCAAATCTCCAGATAAAGGATTTATCTTTTCCCTTGAAAGCTATGAGGTTGGTTGGGTAGAGATGTTATGTGACAGCAGTAGGCGATAAGTATGAAGGCTGTATGTTGCGACAATAACACTTTACAGTCGGTTGCGTTCTCGATTCATGCTTCATATACTCTTATATACCTAAACTAATATTTTAGCTGTGCTTATTTTTTACCCGACTGTGAGGAAGGGTTATGTTTTTTACGCGTATGTATGTATGTATGTAATATTCTTTATTACGAATATATACAATTAAGACGTCATTAGATTCGTCTTGATCGCCCAAGTGTTCTTAGATATGTGACGTTTGAAATAAACAAACATGGCGGCTGTGAGATGTTAAAATAAAGAGGTGTGAAAAAAAAGTTGTCTTGAATACTACAATAGGGGTTTCAAATTGAAGGGTTCATCTTATGCATTTCAAAAAGGCATAACATGATTATGACTGTAATACTAAAAAAGTTAGTTAGCAACCACTCATTTTAGGGTTCCGTAGCCAAAATGGCAAAAACGGAACCCTTATAGTTTCGTCATGTCCGTCTGTCTGTCTGTCCGTATGTCACAGGCATTTTACTCAAAGACTACTCAATGAATCTTGATGACATTGGTGAAAAAATGTCTTGTAGTAGCCGCTACTTAGTTTGATAGCTAAATAATAATAATAATAAATATTTTTTTAAATAATCATACTTTTTTTTTTAAATAAGATAACTAGCAATGTGGGATTGAGTCCCACATTACTAGCAATCCTGTTAACCCCTCCAGCTAAGCTCAAAGGCTTGTGTTAGGAGTGGGTTCACGTCGATAGTATAATGGCTAGGATTCGAACCCGCGACCTCACGATTGCGAGACCGATGCCTTAGCCATACTACAGGCTACCGCCGCTTCTATAATTATTATTCTTTAATAATATTTTCAATATATTTATTTTATTCAAATATTTTCACTCCATACATGTAACAGAAGCTGAAAACATTTTCAGTAAATGTCAACGTGTGGTACATCGTTCGACAGGTCTTACAAAAATATTTTGAAGTTTCTAATCAACTTTTTTGATTGAGTGAATATTTTTGGAAATAATTGCTCCGAAAGTTGCAAAAATCGTAGGTCCCAACTTAACTGTTTAACCGTGTTACCAAAAAAAAAAGGAAAAAATCACAAAGATAGCGCTTAATAAATACTTGAAACTAAAATTATTTCGGATAAGATCAGATTTGCCGTCATTGAGATGTTGCCAAAAAATTGCGTTTCTCAACAAAAGAGTGCCATACAACTCTTCTGCTGATGCGATTGTTCAAGGCTGCAGAACCCTCCACTGAGCATGGTCCGACATGTTCTTGCCCGGTTTTTTTTCAATTTTCAATACTTGACAATAGCTGTGATAAAAGTTAGTTATTACATCGGTTACATTCTACAATTACTAAAAAGTATATAGGTATAAAAAAATAAATTATAGAAATAATAAAAACCTGCCTGCGTAAAAAAGATGGAAACAAGACACTTCACTTAGTTCATCAAGATTCATCAATGCCTCCGACTGCATCAAATTATATAATTATGTAGGGGATCTTGTTTCCATCTTTCTGTTTTACACTGTGGTACCTATACTGCGCTGTTGTATTCATATTTTCCAAAAAATGCAATGAGTGTACAATTGGCGAGTCTTTAAAAATGAAGAGGTATTCCTAAAGGTACGAAATTGTAAATATGTTTTTAATTGCTAAGTAGTAGTTATATCGATTGGGTAGCATTAAATAAATCTAAAGAAGTAAGTTAGAATATTGTTGCAGAAATAGACACGTATAGATGATATTCGATAATAATAAACTCATTCTATTTTAAGTCTTAGCACGGCATTCGAATCTTTAACGGATTCATCTAAAAATGCACCCGTTTATAGGAAAAGTTCACTATATGTGACTGACTGACGCAGTAGTAATAATTTAGTCTACGAGCTACGAGTAGTTCATAACGGATTGACTTATCGAGCTCCGTCCGACTGTCAAATTGGCACATCAAAGTATTTTTCAGTGAATACTCTCTCTCCATTTTTGCTGGGATTGGAGCTGTCTCCTGTTGTGTTTTTCATCTATGAGTTACCGTGCTAAGGCATGAAATCAAATTACTCTTGTGCTGTGCACTAAATTTACTCTATTGCTCCGTCCGTTCTTGTGATAGGAATGTTATACCTACAATTTTATAGATTACGGGTCTGTTGGTATAGTGGTTAGTGGCCCTGATTGCTAAGCCAGAGGTTGTGGGTTCGTCGAGTTGGGGTGGAGGACCCGGTATAAAACTTTGTGTGATGAGCACGATGGTTTATTCTGTGTCTGGGTGTTATTTGTCTTTAATATGTATGTATTTAGAAATATATAACTATGTTTATCAGTTGTCTGGTTGACATAGTACAAGTTCTGCTTAGTTTGGGATCAAATGACGTTGTTTGAGTTGTCCCAAGATATTAGATTATTTTTATTATTTTGAGTTTGTTTCAGCCGTATTGTTACGCCTGTGTTTGCGAGTAGACTGGTTCAACTTAGAAAAACATTGATTGGAATTTATTTTTTTTATTTTTGACGTCATTAAGATTTATACTTACATATTTTATACTTATTTTAAAGAGTTCATAGAATAGAATAGAATCTTTATTTGTCATAAAGTGTGGTAACATACAAGATAATTTTAATGAATTTCCAGAACCATAAACACTTTGTCATAATTTGACATGACAAAAGTTAACAAGAAAGTGAATATTTATTTTTACTGATATCATATAATATTAATCAATGCCATATGGTAGATTATATAAGATTAAAATTAGTTATAAGATTAAATATAAAATTAGTTTAACAATAATCAAATTATATAAAATTACTAATTACAAAATCATGTCAATAACAGAATTAATACCTATGCATATAACACCATGGACCATTTACATTACTTTATTTTTGTGGACAAAAAGTTCCGTAACTGTGTAGAAGTTTTTATTCAAAAGCCATTTACGCATTTCCTTATATTAGGGGTAAGTCTTTAATTTCACTTGGAATGGCGTTGTATACTTTTACATTTTAGGTACTTTGTCCAAAACTAGTCTTGTACAATTTCTAGTATTTCTAGGAAATAAATCTAAGGCTTTTTTAAATAAATCTGAATTCTGTTTAACAAGATTACACAAATCCAGAATATACATGTAAGGAAGAGTCAGGATATCTAATTGTTTAAAAACTGGTTTGCAAGATTAATATGGAGGTTTGCCAACCATTGCACGTAAACATTTTTTTGCACCAATATATCGGTTGAGTTTCCCCATATTATTAGACCGTATTTGAGCACTGACGCTACATAGCCATAATACGCAGCTAAGAGAGTTTTTTGATCCGCTGTTTTTCTAAGCCTGTATAATACATAGACAAATCTGTTAAGCTGGTCGCATATTTTCTTTATGTGTGCTTTCCAATTGCAATTTTTATCCAATAAAATTCCTAAAAAGTTAGTCTCTGATTTTTCATGAATGGTTTTATTTTCATAATTAATATTTAATTTACATGTCATATTATTGTTATTTTTAAAATGTATACAATTTGTCTTATTAACATTGATTTTAAGGTTAATAAGCGTAGAGCCTGGTAAAGCTATTTAAGGATCGGTTATACCCACAATCTTATTTACTGAAATTCAAAGTCAAAGTACTTTATTCACTTAGGTTACAAAATGCAACGCTTATGAACTTCAGACGAAATTTGGAATAGAATGATTTAATGGCAAGTTCGCAAGAGTAAAGCCGTTAGAAAAGTTATTAACTAACTAACTTAAAACCTAATGGCTACTTTTGTTAAATACATTTGTATTTATACAGTTATGCCAATAAACACCTTATTGGCAACCATTACATAATGAAACTCACGCAAGTCCTATGGTGTAGATGGGAGCATCAACTTACAAAAATTACAGAAGAGAGTAAAGGCAACAGGCAACATGCGATTCGATTATTATAAGAAAAACTACATAATATACAAATATTTATGAACCACTAATTAAAAAAAAAATAAGCCTATAAGACGATAATGACAAGGCCGATCACATCAAGTAGCACCCGTTCACGAGTATGACGCATGGGTCAGCTATCATCCCCTTCCCCATATCGGAGAGAAGGAAAACGACCCGACCCACACCGCCACCACAAACAATTACATTTTCTGAGCATGACGATCGCTGACATTACATCTTATAGAAACGAAAATTACTAAAAATGTCAATCATCTAGGTAATATACAATGCAAACAACATTTTAATATTTAACACAAATACATTATTCTGCATTTTTATATTTACGATCATGAATTCTAAATCATTCCAGTAACCAGTTTATAGTAATTCTCATTTGCACAAGTAAAGTTTACTAAAACGAGTTTACCGCCATCTTGTGGATATTATTTCAAGTTTACGCAATTTTTTGCACATACCGGTTGAGCATGCAAGATTGGGCACGAAAAGAGGTGCCTATATGTGTACCTGTATTATATTATGTCGAAGCACAATTAGGAACATTACGAAGCAGCTTGATTTATAAAATATATAGCAAGTTGCTATATAGATTATACGAGCATGTCTTTGAAACTCAAATTAACCGGTTATTTTGCTGAACAGTATCGGAATTTGTGAAAAACCGGTTTACCGGTAAATAACCGGTAAAAATAACCTTAACCAGAATTCATTTCGGTTCAGGGTCAATGACCTAAACCGGTTTGGAAATTTAACCGGTTTCCGAGCTTTGATAGCAACTCATGGCTACTTTTATCTTTCCATTCTAACACGCTGACATTGTGGGTTACTTACCACTAACTTGTGCTCTTATTTAGCTAAATATGTTATCCACAAACTAGATAATATTAAATTCTATATACATTTAGTCTAAACTCAAAACAAGAAATCGTATCTAACATGTTAGATATTTAATGTAAATCCCATTACACTGTACAACGCTATAACACTGACAAGTCTGCGTGGATGTTTCGTATTTTTTAAGAGCAATGCAAATTTCACTCGACAGGATATGTTTTATGAACAAACTAGGTGGAGGCTCATCTCTCATTCTGGCTCACGTTCTTCCCCGTAGGGCTTGCATTTTCAAAAAGTATCCAAAAATATACATTAATTTTCAAAGAAACAGGAGAACTCTTTCCGTTCCCTCGGGCTATTTATTTAAGTGAAAATACGTGTTCATTAACCTTGTATGCCGTTATTAGCAGATTTCAAGTAAAAGACAGATATATTATTTAACATTTACTAGCTTTTATTTGCGGTTATGCGCTCGTGGATGTATGATTCAAACATTTTTTCCCAAGGTTAGTAAATTTGACAGTTAAAACTTTCCTGTTGAATAGGTATTTATTTTAATTTTTTATCCCTATTGGTTCGCCTTGCAACTAATAAATGAACCATTTTTGATTAACAGTATTCTGTTTACTACTATTTGGTATCAAGGTACAACGCAACGGCTGACGTTGGCGGGTTTGTTTCAAACTTACCTACGTTGAGTTTGAATGAAGCCATCAACACTAAGTGAAACTTTCCGATTCATGAAGTTCGCAGTTTGACTTAGGGATTAATCAGAACTGGGATCCAACAACCAGCTTTGCTAAGAAAAATAAGAGACTGTGAGTGTGAATAACCTTTTATATCTCCGGTGTACTAAGTCGTTGTCTGTTTATGGCATGGCACTTATAATCAATTTCATAACATTCTGACAGACACATACCTCTAACAAAGGTAGATATACCGTCGGATTGTTGGATATCACATGGTGTTCGATTTGTCGTACCTAAATGGTATCATAAATGTTGTATCTTGTATGTTAAATATGTTCTCTTCTTAAAGATATTTAGGCGACTCGCGTCTATCTGGCAACCCTACTGTAGACTCCATGTCTACTATCTTCAAGGTCTTTGGACATGCCGGCTTCTTATGATGTTTTCCTTTCTCGTTTGGGGCATGCCTAGTTCATTTCAAATGGATGGAATAATTTGAATGTGGATTTTTATATTGTGATAATGGTTTAATCTGGATATTCATAGTTATGTTTGATAAAAAGATTAAAAAGATAACTTACTTAGTAAAAGTTTATTCTTTGAAATGTGTACATATTGCGACAAAAAATAAACATCCATGGCTCGCTGCAATAACAGTAATATCAGATATTTTATAACCAGAGCAGTTCCGTCCGGGTGTCAAGAAAACGAGGCCATTATTATATAATTGAGAGATCCGCCGGGTACTGGTAATTTACTGTAGAAAGAAATAGAAACAAGACAGAGAATTAACAAATTATGTTATTTTGCTGTCCTATTTCTGAACGTACATAATTTAAGGGATAAATAATTATTTAATATTGTTGAACTGCTAAATCTGCTCAACTGTTAGGTATTTTGATTAACAGTAGAATACCACGCGATGTAAAGTTGCATTTTTCGTATGTTATTTGAACCCCAGCCCTGTGGGTACTGTGGAACTGCATTTTGCTAGCAGAAAAAACTTGTGCTACCTGCGTAATACGCTGAAAACTGCAACATTTTTGTACTTTTTTCAGTTTTTGCAGTTCACATGCAAAATAATAGGTTTTTGATATTCAATGTGTTCGTCATTTTGAAAGTATATTATATTTGAGACAATTAGAGCCCAATTCAAGCCTCAATTCAGCACAGCTCCGAATATCCTATAGATTTTGAAATATGACTCTAGAAAATTTGATATGTTTTCGAATATATTGAAATTTGGACTATTGCTAAATTTCAGAAGTATTTTGGGTAGCAGTTTTTGCTGTTTACTGTTCCAGTTGTTGTTTACTGTTGGTTTTTTTTGCTCCCAACCACTCCTGAACTAGGTAGTATATTAGATATGTCTGTTAAGCTGCAACCTCTTCAGCCAGAGCGGACCAAAAACATTAGCGTTGGCCGCTAATCACTCAAAGATTTTGTTAAGACGAGTGTAAAGCGTTTCAGCACGCTTTACACTCATCTCTTTCGACTCCTTCTCCATACAAAGCCACAAGTAGCTTATTTTTACCAGCGATCGTTTTGTCGTGAGCGGCTTCAGCGTATAAGAAAATGATAGCTACCTCAATCCTAAGTGCATATTTTTGGAAGTCGTGTAACATCTTGATATTTCCATGCCCGAAAAGGGTGGAAGTATACTACTTCTGCTCTTTTTAGGCATGGCGACCAGATAGGTGGTACAAATAATATACACTGTGTTCATCTCTGAATGGTTTCTTTTCTGTCTAACACTATTGGTATACTGTACAACGTTTTGAAAACATGTACATTTTTCATGAGTCATATTTTAAAGACTATATGACATGCGGAGCTGTGAGTTGAGTTTAATTGTCTCAATTTTAATATACTTTCAAAACGATGGTCACATTTAATATCAAAAACCATAGTATTAGATTTTTTTTAAAAAAAAGACGACTGCTGCAGTAGGGTACAAGCCCTGTGTCGCGGGGGACTTTACAAACATACAAGACACGGACACAAAGTACAACAATTTGTGAACAAAGTGGTGTCCCGTGTGGGAATCGAACCCACGACCTCTTGCGTAGCAGTCGGATACACTCCAAATTGAACTAGTTCATCCAACAAAACGTGTCGTAGTAAAAAATGAACACGCTCTTTATCAACTTCACGAGCAGGCAAGCTCAAGTCGCCAACTAGTTCTACATGCACCGCGCGAGTGGTAATACAAACAAACATGCAGACATAGGCCTTAGTAGAACGGTTGCTTCAACCACGAGTCATAGTGACCTTGAAAGGCCAGCGTAATCTGTACCGGTATGAATATAAGACTTAAGGGCCGAGCCACACGGGTACGGTACGGCACCTCACCGCAAATAATTCGCCCCACAGGCGTGCATACTGGCGGTGCCGCAGCAGAGTGTTGGATGTACAATCTGTTGATAAAATGCGCCCTTCCTTCTGCCGTGCTGCACCGTTTTCACCCTTCCCCGGTCCCCGCCTAGTCTTGGTCCGGCGTGCCAAGGGTGCAGTATCCGCCGCCGCTCCGTGTGGCATACCATAGATTGTTCAAGACACCGCAACGGCACCGCTCAGGCGTCGCACCATCGCCGCCCGTACAGCACCGTGTAGTTCGGCTCTAACGGTTTCTACTACGTGACAAGAACGATGATCAGCTATATTTCATGTGCCTTCAGACGCAGTTTGCGAGAAGGTACACATTGGTGTACTTTACTACGAATCATACATTCGGCTCTCAATCTTTTCTTTATCATATAAGGATTTTATTTTCGAATACTTACGTTGAAGCTCATGCTCCAGATGTTTGTTGATAGAGGCTAGGCTTGCGTAAAAATCTGACGAGACGGACGGCAGAGAGGTACGACGAGAATGTTTCGTGCAATTGTCACAAGCAATGTTTGAACTTGTGCCATGGACGTCATGTTAAATCACATCGCTTCGCTTGATGTGAATTCTTTTGGTTCGTTTCGTTCTATACGCTCGCATTAACGCGAGTCGCATATGTGCCCAACCCTTAAATCATTTGTATTTAATGAATTTCCTCTAGCAACGTCCAATTCAATTTGTTATAATTTATAGTTCAGAGTCGAGCGTAAATGGAGGCATGTAGAAACCCCAAGAGCTTACGTGTAAATATTTGAAACCGATTAACTTTGTTGGTAGAAGTTTGGCTGGAGAGAAATGCCTCTAAAACAAAGTAGTACCAAAGTAATGTTGTTTATTATCCCGGTTAGTTACCGGAAATTATTACATAACTGGTTTTTACCGTTCTGTTTGAGTTTTATAGCTTATATGGTATTCGATGTATAAACTGTAAAGTTTGATAAAATTCATTTAGTAGTTTCTGCGTAAAACAACATTCATGTGTGTGTAACGTGAAAAGAGTTAAAAATGATAAGGTTTTTGATTGAAAACATGTCATCTGTTCGTCTTAAACATATATATACGGATAGATCGCACATCTACCTGAATATCAAATTTAGTTCAAAAATGTTAAACGGTTTACGACGTAATTAACAAACAAGGATTATACAAATATCACATCCTTTTCTAGAAACGATTGGATACAAAGCAAAGTGTATAAACTTAGGTGTATCTATGAGTAGTATCAAAATAGGTTACGACTTGACAGAGGTGGGTATAAATGTGGCGAATCACATTTGAATACAGTGACGAAGCAGAACTTTACTGTCACATAATGCGGTATAAATCGAGATGATTCACGATCACCGTCGAAATAAATGGAACTGCCGAGTGCCGAGGTATTTTTTAGGATACACCCTAAAAAGAAGACGATTTTGTGTTTAAGATAAAATCGAAAAGCGAAAAGAGACAGATTCATTTTGTAGTTTTACTTCGATCATTTGCAAAATCTTTTCTCATCTAGCTTACGATGTCTTTGAGAGTCCCCCGTCGTGTCAGATTTCCATACAAGTAGTGGAGGAATAAAGCATAGGCCTACCCAGGACCCAGGATCAGTTTACGGGGAAGGAGGTATCTCGTTTTGCTTGGCCGCCACTTATCTATACTAATACTAATATTATATATAATATATTATTTTATTATAAAGCTGAAGAGTTTGTTTGTTTATTTGAACGCGGTAATCTCAGCAACTACTTATGAAAAATTATTTGATCAAGGAAGGCTATAGGCTATATAACATCACGCTACGACCAATAGGAGCGGAGCAGCAATGAAAAACGGGGAAAATTTACGAAGACGAAGTTGCCCGGGATAGCTAGTCAACTTATATTACGGCTATTACACTACCCTGAATCAGGGCCCTAAATCAAAGGTAGCCTGGAAAATTTGTTAAAGAATTAAATGAACCTTACTCTTATTACACCTTTCTTTTAAGGGGTACATATTACGAGTATACGAGTATGTGGTATAACAAGCGAGTTTGAGCAACGTTTCAATTGTCGGACTATAAATGGATGACCGTTTTTAAAGAATGTCGCAGTTGGTAGATAATTTATTATATAGGTAATACTCTTTGCCAAACTTTAGGCTAGATTTTATAAAACGGGGGTTTGCTTTTGTCGTGAAAACGTTTTATTATAGAATTGCTTACCCATTAATGTGGAATTTCAAAGATTGAAATCGAAATAAATTCTTACATTTCAGAATATTATGCATCGTTGAATTCAAAGTAACATTTCACAATTGTTACTTAGTATATTTTTCAGAAATTCTGGACTCAATTTTGCGTGTGCATAATATATATCTAAATGTATATTATATATATACAGATTTACTTTGAAGATTTATTGACTGAACCGGTTCAAACAGCGCTTTTACAATGTCGTTCCCTCAATAAATCTTATACCATTAGCGAAACACCTTTCTGAAGGTAACTCTTTGAACAGTCACTAGTTTTGTAATAAAGTAGAATAAAATAGGCTATTTTTTAACTCTTGGAGCGTCTTTTATCATAAAAGTGAATATAGCAAATTTAAAAAAATATGTCTATAATTCATTCACTTGGTTAACAAACAAGTACTCCTAAGAAAGTGTATCTAACAGAATTTTCAATACCTAGAAATACTATATTTGATACAGAATTCCTAATACAATAACTATTTTCAATTGCCAACCATTTACAGCATTCGTAGCTTATAACTTCCCAAGATTCAAGCAAATAACAAAATTCATTTAAAACTTCTGACATTCAAACAAGCACATAAATCCTTCACCTTTAATCACACTAATATTATAAAGGCGAAAGTTTGTGAGTATGTGAGTGTGTATGTTTGTTACTTCTTCACGTCTAAACAGCTAGAGCGATTTTAATAAAATTTGGTATGGAGTTAGCGGATACCCTAGATTAACACATAGGCTAATAAACTGCGGGTAACACCGCGGGGCACAGCTATATATATGACTGATGGATCAACGCACAGGCTAAACCGTATCCGTTTGTTTTTGATTTTTTGGTATAAAATAATAAATAATGAAATACGAGTGTTTTTGGAAATTCAGCCCCTAAGGGGCTAAACTACGGGTTGCAAGTTTTTATTAAACTCCAGTCAGTTTTCTTTAAAACTCACAGAGTTTGATAAAGTTAGATCTTTAAAATTTCGTATTTAGAATATTGGTTTAAAATAAAGCAACACGTGTTTCAGCGTTTTTGAAAAATCAACCCCTTAAGGTGTAAAATAGGGGTGGCAAGTTTGTATAAAATTTCGTATTTGGCTTTTTGGTTTGAAATAAAGCAAAGCGTGATTCAGCGTTTTTTGGAAAACTAAGGCTTTGTGAAACACGTCTTTCAGCGTTTGAAAGTGAATCAACCCTTAACGGGGTAAAATCATCCACGCTGATGAAGCCGCCTGCGATCTAGAAATAGCGCTAAACCTGTTACTAAGCGCAAAACTTAAACTAAACCAATTCGTCTATTTTTAGTTGAAGTCGGAAATCGGGAAAAACGCAAAAACTCCATATATATATATATATATATATATATAAATAGATATAATAAATATATATATATATATATATTTATTATTAAAGACGACTTCCGCAGTAGGGTACAAGCCCTGTGTCGCGGGGGACTTTACAAACATACAAGTCACGGACACAAAGTACACCCAGACTCGGAACATCAATTTGTGGATCACACAAAGTGGTGTCACGTGTGGGAATCGAACTCACGACCTCTTGCGTAGCAGTCAGACACACTCCCACCGCGCCACAGTCAAACTTAACGGTTTGACTGTTTAAACTAAATAAAAATGAATAAATAATTCTGTTTATCTATTAAGTTTTCACGCTTAAACTAGTGAACCAATTGTAATGAAATTTGGTATGGAAATAGCTTAAGTCTCGGGAAAGAACATGCGATAATTTTTATCGTGATAACCAACATCCACGCGGGCGGAGTCGCTGGCGTTAGTATAAAAGATGAATAAGGTTTAAATTGTTGATTCTAAAGAGGTGGGAGATAATTTTAAACGGCAAGTTGCATACTTGCAGTTTAAAATTATCTCTCCGTTTATTCAGAAAATTTCCATCATAAAATAAAATTTAACGGTTATCAAAGCACTCTCGACTTTGAGATTTCATCGCTTCCCTCGAGACACGACAATTTTATTTATATCTGGGATCTCGACGACCTCAACACGACAGGGATTAGTATTCATGAGGAGAACACTAAACGTCCTAAGTTATAAGAGTTTTACTAGCATTTGCGGCCTATTTCCTCTTTAGTATGGATGAGATTTTTTCGTGATCAAACTTTGAAACTTTAGGTAGAAAGTTTAATAGGATTTTTCACAGTTTGGACCGTCTGATAGTCTTACTACGTTTGGCCTTTGTTCAAACTAGTGCAGTAGTTACTTATGTTATATTACCTTTATCTTAAAATGTAAACAACAATTCTTTTAGATCCACATCGTTCTAAAGTAAAATAAACTAAAGAACATGTGTGGGAAGAATAAAAGCTCTAAGCCGATTCCTTAAAAAAAATCTAGCATATGTCACCTTGTCTAGAGGTACTTAATACACGAATTTACTGACACTTGAATCAGAGAAAGTATCGAAAGAGTAGTTTAGGCATCCAGGTGGGACTCTTAACTTGACTGCTAAAAACATCACTCTTCCTTTTTGGCTTCACCGTAGTCGGGTAGAAACAATCCTTTTCTTTCAGCTTTGCCGACTTTGATTACCATGATGATAGAGAAATCTTAAAGAGAACATTGACAAAAACACTATAAACTTTAAATTCGAATTTTCGTAGGTCGACTTATATGAAAGAATGATGAGCAAAAAAAAAACTACGGGTTGCACTCCAAGAATGCCGGCAGAAGTGAAAACTTGAACATTATATTACATATTGATGAAATTTGAATGATAGTTTTCGATCTTACTGACATAATAATAAAAAAATATGAAATAATAAATCACAAATGAAAACCTCGAAATCAAAAATAAAAATAAAAAAGGCAAATAAAAAATCGTTTCTCGGACTCGACCTAGGATATTCTGGATTCTGGACCGCCCGATTTCCCACCTGAGCTATAATAACATTGTAGAGGGTGGCGAAATTTCTAATGATATTGTAGCGGTTTTTTATTCCTCTCCCTCCGTCTTACGAATTTTCGATCAGGTCACGTGTCCTGACGCGAGTTTAACATTTTTTACCCATCACAAAAACTGCCGCTAAAAAAGTTTCCACTTCAAAAAGAAAGAATAAAGCTTTTTCCCTAAGCTAATCACTTTATTATGACCGCTGGAAGTCACATACACAGAAGCAAAGCCAATTTAATTACGCCAAAGGTGATTCCAATCGGATCCGATAATGAATTCGAAGGTTGTGGTGCTCGCTGGAATTCCGATTAAGCCGATATCTGTTTATTACCGAAGGGTCAGGATCCGGAGT
This sequence comes from Herminia tarsipennalis, assembly GCA_945859575.2. Taxonomy (NCBI): domain Eukaryota; kingdom Metazoa; phylum Arthropoda; class Insecta; order Lepidoptera; family Erebidae; genus Herminia; species Herminia tarsipennalis. The sequence continues at coordinate 5,399,679 of OX243851.2, forward strand.
AGAAGTATCAATGGAAATTAATTCCAAATACAGACGTTCGTTATGGTCTTGCTAAAGTAATTGGGCAAGTTCGTTTGGAAAAAATATGGGTATTTCATACAAAATTAATAAGCTATTTGCTATTATTATGTTGGAATACAAGGGATCCAAAAGCAAAAAGGTCGGTAAACTTAAAGGTCTGTAGTAGAATCAAATTGATAGGTTTCTAAAATTAAATTTGCTCGCTAATGACTTAGTATAATTTGAAAAAGAAATTTGTGGGAGAAATTATGTATTTTTTTTTAAAGATGACTCCCGCTGTATTTTACAAGCCCTGTATCGCGGGGACTTTACAAACATACAAGTCACGAACACAAAGTACACCCAGACTCGGAACAGTGCTGTCCCGTGGGAATAGAAATCATGACTTCTTGCGTAGCAGTTGGACACACTCCCACCGCGCCACAAAGATAGAAAGATAACAATATAAATCAACTTTTTAGTAGTTTTAAAGAGATCTTCAGAAATAATGTACGGCAGCGATAACCAGACGCGGTTGATAATAAGTACTTCAGTAGAAAACTTATGAACTGTAGGCTTACCGCTGACTTATTAAGCTCATTACTCTAAGCACTGTTTACGGCCGTAACCCGTAAACACTCTGTTAATAGCTTACATAATTTATTATACAGCAGCGGTACATCAGAACGTTTAATGTGCAAAAGATGATCTACCGAGAGAGCATGCCCAAACATGTACATAATTAAAGGCATCTGAAATATTAAGTAATACCTGCAGAACCTTTGGGATGGTAATTTCAACTGTTGCTAACTTAATTAATGTTGATGTTGTTTCTACTAGTTTTTTCTCGTAACTTCTTTGAGAGGTGTTTCTAAAAGGTCATGAAATCAGAGTCTTTGCTAGACTTGAGCTTAAGAAATTGCGAGACTATCGCACGATTTTTAATAAGGTAGGGCCTTACTAATTTAAACTAAGACATTACCATACAATGCCTCCCTAGCTACGAGCCTGAAGGTCCTACTTTAGCGTAGCTAGGGAATTGAGGCGCCTAGGCGCGGAGAATTTGTCAATTTTCGAAAACGTTCACCAACTACTTACCGACAGTAATAACATAGCTTTACCTCGTTATCTATATACATGTTCGGGCCGGTTTCATCCAGCACAGGCCGGGCGGTATATGTGGACGAACGTTCGGGAAAAAAGTCACTCAGCTTTGCCGATTAGCTTTTTTGAACTACACGATCGGCATTTGTTAATGAGCCGGCTTTCTTCGGATCGGTAGTACATGACGAATCGAATGTGCCGATCCGTTTATGTGTGTAGCCTTCCTGAGACACGGACCCCTATCACTGTTAGAACCTTTTCATACATTTCGGTTTCAATCTGTTCCGGCGCCCGGCGACAGACGCCGGAACGTATGAAAGCTCTCAAACATCGCCATACACTTCGCGCCGGGCCGTGGTCGTTTTGAAAGTATATATTAACTGTTTAAATTTACCATGCGATACTGTAAGTATAAACAAACTGTGAAACTAAGTTACGTACTTTGTCGGAAAATGAACCTTACAAACGCAAAACTTTGACTTGGCCGGTAATTTATGTCTTCGTAAAAGTGTGTACTGAAGGAACAAGTTTAAAATACGGAACAATGTGTTGAAAATGTGAGAAAGCTGTGGTGTTTTATTGTTATTTTATAACGTGTGAATGCTCATTATTACAATTACAAACATTTAGACTGTCTGTCTTTCCATTGAAGTGAATAGAGTCTGCGGAGGAATATTAACAAATAGGATTAAGTAAATTATAAGGGAGGGATCCCACCATCCACTCTCGAACTGTGAATCACCACGATTGAAATAGTAAGGAAATGTCCTTAATACAACAATCGAAATAGATTGACAGACCGCACTCAATTAGAGAGACCTGTAACAAAGAAAATTAGTGACAGGTATTCTCACCAAGTCGCGTGGTAGGAACCTCCGGACCCTTAACTCGGAATATTCCAATTTCTACACGAGGCATCCTCAGGACTGTTTGGACGGACTGATGGCTTAGTCGGTGTCAAACTCGGGAAGCAGAATATTGCGAAGGGTCCAGAAGTGCCTACCAATCGACTGTGTGAGAGTACCTGTCACTAATTTTCTTTCAATCAGTTACCAGTAGGATAGTCTACTAAAGCGGAGTGGAGATTTTATATAATTCTATTAGTTAATATTAATCAGTTTCTTGGCTCTGCAGCCTCGCTACCCTAAAATGGACAGGCAGCATTAATAATCGGGACCTTCCCGGACCAGCCAGACACAGGACTAACAATCGTGTAGAATGAAAGTACAACGCACGTTTGAGCTAAGCAGATATATGAACTTATCCAACAATCTGAATTGATTGTTGGATATCACATGGTGTTCGATTATATGTCTTTCTATTAACATTTATGTCATTCTATTAACAACGCACGCTATCTTTTAACTATGCTCGCTTAAGCTAAGCAGACATGAGATGTCCATGTCTGCTTAGCTTAATCTCGGATATAGAATCTCAGAACACCTACCGAACAAAGTGTTTTGAAGTTGTCCGCCATTACGTGTTCATGACCGATTGTTTGTTAGTTTTAACGGGGCCGCAATGTCGCACTTAGCCTCTTAATTGGGCCATTGTGCGTACGTTGTAATGTGTCAGTTCTTTTCACTCCAGCCAGCCCAAACACTCCCAGAAGCCCAGCATTCCCCGCAGGTTGCTGCAGGCTTCAGGGAGGGATGACGGTGTTTTTAGGAACTGTGCCCGGTGCTCGGCCACAGGCTCGCCTGTCAGGATGCCTATTGCTTTTCGCAGTTTGTCCCTGTTTAGTCTGATTAGATTCCGAGCGTACTTTCTGGGCACTGTTGGAATCGCCTCTTTTGTTTGTCTGCAACCGGTGCTTTTTTCCCATTCCAGTTTGTGGTTTTCCTCTGTTTTCTCGCGCAGCCAGATTCGTACCTGGGCTTGGGGTAGGGGCATTAGAGGTTCGAGGCCGTGGATGTTCATTTTAGATCCCCGTCTAGCTAGCTCATCCGCCGCGTCATTTCCAATTGAGTTGCTGTGTCCGTTTATCCATTGCAGGGTCACTTCATTATCCTGGGTAATGGCCTGAAGTGATTCATGGCATTCTTGAATAAAGGTCGAGTTTATGCTGGTGTTTGACAGCGCTTGTAGCACTGAAGCGCCGTCGGTTACAATTTTCATGACCGTTGTCTATGTGCCTGTCTATTACCTTGTGTGCTTTCCCTATTTAGTTTATTTTTTTTAGTTTATTATTTGTTTATTCGGATATCCATACTAAAAAAACTATTATAAATGTCAAAGTGACTTTATCTGTCTATCTGTTAAACAGCTGAACTGATTTAGATGAAATTTGGTATGAGTCTCTAATTTAGTTTGAGTCTCGGGGAAAGACATATGCGTTACGATAAATTTAGCCCGTGTTGATGTACCGACATCAACACGGGCTAAGCCGCTGGCAAAGCTAGTCTATAAATAAAATCCTTACCTATACTTATTGGTACTTGGTCTATCAATCGCCATTTTATCACAAGTATTTAGCGGACCGTACTATAGTATATAGTACAGCCGAAGTAGACAACTATTGAAGATATTTGCCATACACTCGATGCCGCCCTCGACCCGTTAATGGACTTTCAGCGGCACGTAGAAACTTCGACCACGTTCTATAATCACTTTTGACAATATATATACTGCATAAATACAATGCGACTATAATAATTGTCTTAAATTAGAGTTTGAGAACATGTCTAAGGTAGTTTAAAGTTATGTTTAGCAAAGGAAGTTTATTTATTCCTAGAGTTTGCCCGCGGCTTTGCCTACGTTAAATTTGAACCGCCATTTCATCCCCGTAGGGTGGAGGGGGGGGAATTTTTAAAAATTAATTTTAAAAGTATGCCTACGTCTTAATAAATAACTGCGTGCCAAATTTCAGCGTTTAGTGGTTAATAGACTTATGTTGATAGATAGGTGAGTCTGTAACGGTTGCCTTAATATTAATTCAAAAGATTAGGTTCTCGCCGGTTTAAATTTGCGCCTTTTTTTCCCGTGGACTTATTTAATAAATACGTTTTTGTGCACTCAAAAACATTTTTTTGGACCTGCCAGTGCAAAAAATTCGTCAAACTGTTCCGTAGCTTAGTTGGTAACAAACCATTACAAAACATATTTTGGCTTTAGATATAACAGCGTAAGATGAATCTAGAAGAATGTTTTTGAAGATCTTTTATTTTTATGTAAGTTATGTTTGCTTTGTACTTAGGGCGTAAACTAGGTACCTAAGTAAAATTAAACTATATATAGAAATAATTATTTGCACAAAGAATGTTTAGTCCTGGCTATAATAGTAAGCTGAGCATACAAAACATAAAAAAGGCATCCATTACTTATTGTTCAGAAATTCCCACATCCTGTATTTAAATTTTCCGTTTAAAATTCAACACCTGCCCTCCCCGGGGAAGATGAGAAAAAGGCAATAACGAGAGAGGGTATGAAAAATGTATATGCCAACGTTCACGAAACTTTTGAAACAATTTTTTTGGAACTATAATATGAGAACAAAATACAACCTCAGGAGGTAACAGTACAATATAAGGTTTTAATCCTCGAGGCAAACAGGTTGGTATACGTATGAGACAGGGTTCACATAGTATTGTACAACACGTTTTATTGCTGGAGTTCAGCCTTCATCAAACAGTGCGCATAGGTACTTAGTGCGAGTCAAATGTCAAATGTCGCTAAAACGTTTTGGGTAGTGATGTGCCGAGTTGTTGTTTTGGTGACTCGAGTCAACTCGAATAGGTTTATACGGCATTTGAATCATGACTCGATTCTACGATCCGAGCCCAGTGCTCGAATGTTGACTCGATTCTAGAAATTTGAATCCAGAACTCTAGTCTGGAAATCCGAGTACAGAACGCGAGTCCGTTATCGATTTTAGAACAAAAAGAAAAAAATCGTCAATAATAAAGTTCAAACAGTATGTAGGTTTAACATAATGACACAACGACAATAAATCAAACATTTTTAATGAAAATATTTTTAAACTTATAAAAATGTCAAAGTTAAAAAAAAGTGTATAGTAAATGTGTAAAAGGGCTATAGTTGTTTACAACTTTATACTAATGAGTTAATCTACAAAATGCTGGTTTCGTTTGTTAATTACCCTCAATATAAAATACTTTGCTTATAATTCATTGTACTAAAATGCCGCTCCGGCACTTGTTATGTAATGTTATACTTTTAAGTTGTACTGTATTTTCTCAGATAAACGAATATTGGGTTCTTATGAGGAAATAAATGTCTTTAACCATAAAAAAAGTGTCACAGTTTAATTCTTTAAATACGGAATCACAGTTTTTGCACCTTATTTTATTATCGTCCACCTTCTCAAAACACGATACACCTGAGGCTATTTTCGGCGCCATGTCGTAATAAAGTTAATTACAATAACATCACTTCACTGCTACAATCGTACTACTAAACAAACTATTAAAAGAATAACAAACTATATAAAGAGCTTACTGACACACGCCATAGAAATCAAAACAAAAAGTTCCAGGTTCAAATTTGTATTATTAGGCATCACTTCATTGCATTGTAAATAGAGATGGGGTACAAGCGAGTGAATCTAATTCGAGTTAGTTGGACTCGCATAATAGAATCGGGTCAGCGAGTACAAATCGATTCTTCCTGACTCGAGTACCGGAATCAAGTTCGGCGTACTCAATTCAAAATAAAATGGTATTTGAGTAAAAAGCAGGAATCGTCTCGAATTAATCTGTACTCGGCACATCGCTAGTTTCGGGCTAGCGTCGCGTTAGGAGAACTCGATTAGACGACCTAGCGGAAGATAACTTACGCCATAAAACCAAATTAACTATTCCAACTTCTAACCAGAATATACACTCAACCAGTCCATACACAATGTCCATTAAGATCTTTAATAAACTACCAGAACTTAAAAAAAAAAAAAAAGTATTTATAAACAAAGTAAAATCAATTTTAATAAATAAAAGCTACTATACTATTACTGAATATTTACAAATCACACTAATATTATAAAGGCGAAAGTTTGTGAGTATGTGAGTGTGTATGTTTGTTACTTCTTCACGTCTAAACTGTGTTTATTAGCCTATGTGTTAATCCAGGGTGTCAGCTAACTCCATACCAAATTTTATTAAAATCGCTCTAGCCGTTTAGACAGTTAGTGAAGAAGTAACAAACATACACACTCACAAACTCACAAACTTTTGCTTTTATAATATTAGTGTGATTATTATAAAATTGTTATGTTAATATTTTGCAGTGCCCCACAGGGTCCACAATTGTTCAATAATTTATATTTTTTACCATTGCATATATTGCAGAAAACTAATAAACAATTGAGTATTGAGTTCATTGTTTTGTATTGTACTGAACGAACTTAAACTTATCAAACAGTGCTGGCAGTAGTATGCGACACTTTGTCGAGGCGGCAGAACCCACAATGCTAGAGTATGTGCTCTGTGAAAGATGTCTATATGGCCGAGTGATGTACGTTTGAAGGTTACTTTTGGTTATCTGGGTCCTTATTCACAGTATTTTTTTCTGTTTTCACGGCAAGTCCGTGCGAATTGGCGCATGCACGGTGCGCTCAAGGATGTCCGCCGCGCATGCGCGTTGATGTATTTCTAAGCGTAGCTCTCTATTTACCATTATGACAAGATATTAACATTTCGCACGGGCTGCAAAAACAAAAAAAAAGAACATGAATAAGGACCCTGGTTATTTCGTATCAGGAGGCAAAGACATACATTGTGACGAAGATTGAATAGGATGCAACGTTGAAATCTAAAATCTACACTAATCTACACTTCTACACTAATATTATAAAGAGGAAAGATTTGTATTTTTGTATGTAACGAATAAACTCAAAAAGTACTGGACCGATTATAATAATTCTTTTTTGTTGGATAGCCCATTTATCGAGGAAGGCTATAGGCTATATAACATCGCGCTACGACTAATAGGAGCGGAGTAGCGACGAGAAATGTTGCAAAAACGGCGAAAATTTATGCATACGAAGTTGCGCGGGACAGCTAGTAATATTAAAAAGCTGAAGAGTTTGTTTGTTTGAACGCGGTAATCTCAGGAACTACTAATCCGAATTGAAAAAATATTTTTCAATTCGGATCAGTATATTTTGAACGCGGTAATCTCAGGAACTACTGATCCGAATTGAAAAAATATTTTTCTGTTGGGTAGCCCATTTATCGAGGAAGGCTATAGGCTATATAACATCACGCTACGACCAATAGGAGCGGAGCAGCAATAAAAAATGTTGTAAAAACGGGGCAAATTTACGCATACGAAGTTGCGCGGGTCAGCTAGCCGTTAATATATACCTACAATGTTCGCGACATTGACCCTTTGCAGCGCACTAAGATTATGTTTCCTGTTTGTTAAAAGCATAAGAGCCTATAATATCTACCTGTCTGTGTCTGTGAAAGGTAACAGTTAGCTACACCCGTAGCTAACTGTTACCTTTTCACGCCTGAGCCTCCTAGGGATGATCCTGTATGTACATAGCACATTTTTTATCGAGATAACCAACATCCAAACGAGTGTAGCCGAAGACGAAAGTTAGTATTTTTTATAAGATAAACAATTTAACTGATGGTAATACGAAATTTTCTTGGAAAATGGCATTTAAACTTATTATAATTTATTTGAAATTTAAATACGAAAGTGAAAGTGGATGTTAATTTTAATCTAACGGTTGAAAGCGTAAACTTTTCGCCTTAAACTCTAGGATCTCGATGGTCGAGTCGTCGTCCAAGAATATCATCTAGATAAATTCCATGACAACTTTGAAAGTTACGAGACGTAGCTTCGCTTTATTTTTTATCTTTAATAAAACGTAGAAATGGAAAGAGGCCATATTTATGCAAATGAAAGAAATAATTTCCTGCCCGTTTCTCTTCAAGGAGATTTTTAAGGTTTTATATATTTTTATGTGTATTAAGCTTAGCTTAAGTTATTAAAATCGAATTTCGCGTTACATGTACTTACATAGAGAGTATCGTTTAATATCTCTATATACCATAGGTACAATATAAAATACTGCCTCTGTGGCCCGGTGGGAGTGTGTCCGACTGCTACGCAAGAGGTCGTTGGTTCGATTCCGACACCACACCCCCACACCACTTTGTGTGATCCACAAATTATTGTTCCAAGTCTAGGTGTACTTTGTGTTTGTGACTTGTATGTTTGTAAAGTCCCCCGCGACACAGGGCTTGAATACAACTGCGGGAGTCGTCTTTTAAAAAAACGCCGGCTCCACACGTTGCCCCTAACTTCGGTCCCAATGCCACTCGTCCAACGTGTAGATATAGAAAATAACATTGGTACCAACGTTGGGACAAATTGTTGTTTCGAGTCTGGATGTACTTTGTGTTCGTGGCTTGTATGTTTGTAAAGTCCCCCGTGTAACAATATCAATCAATTTCGTCAATGTTGTCAATACTACTGAAGCTTCTACAGAGTTATTATCATTGGTTTAGGAGAGACTGTGAGAGATATGGCTACTTATGTAGACATATCTTTAAGTAATAATTGTCTCATAAGTGACGCTAACAATGTTTGTTTAAAACAGAATAAATTTATATTATAGAAGTAGGTACTTGCGTACAGTTTGTTTATATTATAATAACAGACATGGCTATGCAAGTAGCCATGTCTATAAGTGAATTGTGCTCTAAGTAATGTAAACAATAATTGTAGCCCGAAATAGGTTATGTATGACAAAGTAAAAGTACTTACCTACAGGTTATGTTGTAATTCACATGGACATGACTTGAGATGATTATAAACATTATAGAAGCACCATGTAGTATGTTAAATTAATTAAAACAATAAATTAGCGTGCACTGATCACAGTTTGTATTATAATAATAATAATAATCATTTATTTTCCTCTCTCACACAGAAAATTGTTAACAGATGTTTCGAACAAGCTTCAATAGATTCAGATTCAATTAGAGTGTATCTGTGCGAGAGACTGGTATCTGTACTAGGTAAACCTGTATGACAGATTACCAGCCTCTCCTGACCCTAGATATGAAGGTGTTTGGTGTCATCTGCTTGATAGGTGTAATACTTAAGTTATTTTATTTGTGTGTGTGTGTGTGTGTGTGTGTGTGTGTGTGTGTGTGTGTGTGTGTGTGTGTGTGTTTGAGTGTAAGCTATAGTGTGTTGGATTAATATTTGTATTGTGGTTATGTACAATTCAGCTACGAAGGTACATAAAGAAGATTTTCCGTTTCTTCGTAGCTAAGAGATTTTAACCACGAAGTGACAGCCCTTTTACTTTGAAATTTTGTAAGTGAATAAATATGCACTTTCACATTTATTTTATTATATATATATCTACCCAAGAAACCGAAAAATCTGCCAGAAAAAGCCGTAGACTGCCTATTATCTGGTAGGGGACATACTTTATGTTTCAGCCGCTTGTTTGTATGATTTTTTTCATACGTAATTAATGAGTGCTGTTTCAAAACACAATTTAAAATGTACAATTGCCGTACCGTCAGCACATCCGAGAGGACATAGAGGTCTTTTGTAGGGTAAAGAAAAGGTAAGGAATTGCTTACCTTTAGGACTGCCCTTTGAGCTCTTTCCACGCTCAACATACCTGTTTTAGATGAGCCACCCCATACAGAGATGCAATAGGACAATATAGGTTGGCAAAGGGCTGTATAAACCATTTTAATGATATTTTTGTCAGCAACTTGACGTAGAGTTTTAAAAATAAAGATGAGTTTACGAACCCTTGTAGAGAGAAGGTCTAGGTGATGGTTAAAGTTGAGACAATTATCAATCATGACACCAAGATATTTAATGTGAGTGGTCCTAGTTATATGATCACAAGTACATGATTGATTTAGTAAGCAACGATGAGCAACAATAGAGTACTTATCGAACAGGTCATCAGAAGTGTTTCTAATTTTGAAAGGTATGTATTTTGTTTTATCTACATTTAGTGTTAATCTATTTTTTCGGAGCCATTTGGACACGGTATTGAATCCTGATTGTGCAAGAGCATAGGTGTCATCCCAGGTTTTGCCATGAAATATTAATACAGTGTCATCCGCAAAGGTTACCACTTTACAATTTTTTAAACTAATATTACATAGGTCGTTTATATACGTGAGGAAGAGGCTAGGGCCCAACACGCTGCCCTGCGGCACGCCGAAAGCAATAGGAAGGTCATCGCTAGTGATATCACCAACTTTTACTCTTTGGTGTCTGTCGGTAAGGTAGTCAGTGAATAATTTGTGTTGCATGTCACGAACCCCTAGCCTTTCCAGCTTATCTAAAAGAAGAGGAACAGAGACTGTGTCGAATGCTTTTTTTAAATCCAAAAATATAGCTATAACCTTGTTTTTTTTGTCTAAGTTGTATACAATGTGATCTATTAATTCATGAACAGCGTCGTTTGTTGAGGTGGCGGTTCTAAAGCCGTATTGGGATCTAGATAAAAGATTTTTGGATTCAAGATATCCCATTAACCGGTTGTTTAATAGTTTTTCTACTAGTTTAGATATGGTGGGTAAGATAGAAATAGGCCTATAATTATCAACACAGGCTCTGTCTCCACTCTTGTAGATAGGTATTACTTCAGCAAGTTTAAGTTCCCGTGGAAAGACTCCAGTACTAAACATAAGATTAAAAATATGAGTTAGAGGAGGAACTAGGATGTGGTGGTAACGTTTTAGGAAGGCACCGGAGATATTGTCCCAACCAGATGTGTTGACTTTTTTCAGACCTAATATAAGACTGCGGACCTCTGTTTCAGTTGTTGCATCTAAGACGAAAGAGGATAGTTGAGAGTTAGCATTTGAGGTAAGAGATACTTCTTTGTTGGGGATTTGTTCAGCTAAATTTTTGCCAATTGAAACAAAGAAACTATTTATGTTATTGACAGAGGAAATAGGATTTGAAGCCGTTAATAAATTTTCAGCTGAACTGGTTTTTTTATCGTAGTGTGTAACCTTTTTTATCGTATCCCATAGAGATTTGTTACTAGTCTTTGCGGCATTACTTAGTAACTTCTTTTCGTAATCTTTTTTTAAATTTTTTAAGAGGCATTTACAAAAGTTTCGGTAGCGCAGGTAAGTGGTCTTAATAACATCGTTGTTAGGATATTTTTTTGATTTTGTATGAAGTTTGTCTCGGTTTTTCATGCATTTTAGAAGACCCACAGTTATCCAAGGCTTCTTGACGCGCTTACGATTTGGAACAGTAATGATTTTAGTGTTTGATTGTATACAGTATGTTAAATTTGTTATAAGAAGAGAAGTAGCCACATATGCATTGTTTGACTCGTAAATGGAGTTGAGACACATATTGTGCATATCACTATCTAAACTGTCGTAATCAATCTTCCTAATTGAAAATGTGTCTGCCTGCCGTTGATGTACATGGTATTTCAGAATAATAATAACACAGTCGTGGTCGGTCACCGAAGTCTCAGCAACATAACAGAAGGCAGGAAGAGTGCTTTTGAGCATCACGTGATCTAAGCAGGTTTTGTTATGTGTAGGTAATTGATGTGCAGGCAATATGCTATATGAAGCGAGTAGATTTAGATAAAATAGCGAGTTGGGATCTTTATTATTAGGAATAATATCAATATTGATATCGCCTGTGATAATAATATTCGATGATTTTAGATTTTTAAGTAACTCACTAAGTGATTCCAAAAACGGTAGTAAATTTTTATAGCCCGGTGGTCGATATATTGCAACTAGCGTAGTATCACTATTCAGATTAATCATTACACAGTTGGCATCTTGCAATTTGGCCTGTAATATAGTTATCTGAATAGTATTTTTGTAATACACTATTACGCCTTCATTTTGGGTTAGATTATTTTCACTTGTGGTATAATTATATCCATCTAATGATGGGATGTAATGTGTATGGCGTAACCAACATTCAGTGACAACAATGATATCCCATTCAGTGCTTGACCGTTCAAGGAGTGTTATAAGTCCTGCAAAGTTGCGACTTATACTGCGTATATTTTGATGAATTATTTTAAGGCTTGAATGTGGGTAGTCTATTAGTTTTGTACACTCCTCTATTTCACAAGTGGCTGCATCAGCGACTTGGAAATGATCGAGCAGACCATTTATTACATTTGTTTTATCGAATTTTAAAGGTAAGTGAAAGAAAGTGAGTTCTAATAATTGGTAAATAAGTTCTGAGAATAGTGAGGTACACACCGTCATTGAAGTGCCAACGTTTAAAGTATATAATATGTAGATGTAGAACGCGTATATCGTATATAGTAAGGTTACATAAATATTTACAGTATTGTTTTATAATATGTGAGTGTGTTATTTGTGTACAGTTATATAATGTATGTGTTTGTATGGGTGAGTGAGTGATGTATGTTTGATGAGTGCGTAGTATTGTGAGTTTGGTACATTTAACAATATAATATGAAAAAATAATAAAATTATATCTATATAAAAATAATTTGAACATGGACCGTGATAGTCATTTGGGAACTATGTTTTTCAAATCTTGTTCGCAGTCCACACGCAACGCTGGCGATTCTTGCGACTTTTTAATGAATATTTTACCGTACGAGGTCCAGGTGCTATGGTAATTGTTATCTTTAACAAACTGTCTGGCTAGGTACGCAAGTCTTCTCCCAAGACTTGTTAGTGACTCGTCGACAAATACTGGCTTGGGCGGTCCTTGCAACTGGAGGTGATTGGTGTTTAACTTTTTATCCTTATTGACTTTATTGAAGGTTTTGCAGCTCTTTATAAATGCATCCTTACAGAATGTAGTAGAGAAGTTGACCAATATGTGGTTGCTGGACTCATTTTTGGTTTTTAGGCGATATACATCCTGAATATCTGAGTTTGAAATAGGATTCTGTATCACCTCTCCTACTTTCTTAATTAGTGAGCTTAAACTCGATTTATTTTCAGGATTTTGTTTAGGGATATTTTTAATCTCAACGTGTGTTGCTCGTGAGTTTCGTTCAAGTTGCTCAATCTTACTCTCCAGTGTTACAATTTTATGTTCATAGTTTTTTTGTTTTTCTTCTATATACGTAATTTTTTCCAAAACATCATCATACCTCGCGGACAAAAAGTCAACACTTTTTTGTATTTCCATGTTCTGGTTCCTAATGGCTGCTACTGAGTCTATAAGCATTTCGAATTTTGAGTTTTGTTTAGATTCAAAAATAGCAAACATTTCCCGCATTTGATCCAGAAGAAGAGTAGTTTCAGAGGATATATCATCGCCTTCAAGAAGTTTTCGTTTGAATCTGCGGGTGATATTTTGTTCTGCATGGTCGGTTAATATAGCATCTTGCGAAGATACATTTAGTTGGGGATCCGACGCATATGTAGTAATCGGCGTCTTTACTAGAATAGGCCGATTTATCGACTTCGGTGAAGTAAGATTTTGAGGCATTATTATTGTAAACACGACGAATGCTAAATATGCAGTATTAGTACTCACAGCAACCTGGAACGTGGTGGCGTAGAAATGTGTGTGTAGAGTCAAGCAGTGTATGCGTAAGCGCCGCCGCTAGTGATGAATGAGTCGGTAGCGTAGTCCGCGTAGATAAAGCGCGTAGGGCGCGCAGCACTGTTGAATACTATTGTTGTTTCGCTCACCCGTGCTGTCCGTTCGTTGCTGGAGCGAGATAGCTGCAATGACCGTGTTCGGATGGGTCACGCCGAAATATAGCTGTCTTCTTTTGCTGTTCCGCTCAGTCACTCCGCTCCGTGTTGGATTGTTAACCTCTTCGTCGTTTATGCGCTCCTGGTACTTTCTTGTAATTTGTAAAGACTAATTTTGTTTATTTCTTTTATTTATTTTATTTTTTTAAATATTATAGCGGTTTGTTGATCACACGTCCGTTCACCACGGTATCCAGAGGGGAGAGGGATTATACAGATTGAAAAGTCAAATAGCGTTGTTGTCGTTTGTTACATATATCGAAATTTATTACAGCGGTGGTGTTTATTGTTGGTAAAACCATACCATTAATAAATAATGATTTAATTAACACGATCCTACGAGTTCAATTATTTTATGGATTAAAGTATAGGAAGATTATTTTTATAGTACCTACCTACTTATTTTTAAACATCTTCTGACGGGAGAGGTACGATCTTATAAAGTTGCTTAATTATGAAACTGTTGTAATATTATTGTTTTTGTGTATTGTGTATATTGAGTAATGGCAAGATATTGCAATGTGATTCGATGAATATTATCCTGTGTGATAAAGATAAATTTATTTGTCAGAATATAGTACATCAAGGTTTTAGGTAATTTTATTTCTTTTTCCAGTGTTATATTCTACTATTTCTGGTGTACAGATATTTATTTTCGAATTAATTTTAAAATTGTATTTCCGCATGTTACATTCAATAAAATAAAATAAGTAACAAATTACATCAAATGAATCAGATTGCATTACATGTGTGATTCATAACTTACCGATTTATACACATCCTGATGAAGTGGCTGTATATTAAAGTAGTTAATATCCTGATCTTATAATAAATGTAGTTTTCAACCGACTTCAAAAAGGAGGAGGTTCTCAATCCGTCTGTAGGTTTTTTTTTTTTTTTTTTTTTTTTTTTCACCGATTACGCAAAGACGGCTGGACCGATTTAAAAAAATATTTTTTTGTTTGAAAGGGTATACTTCCAAGTTGGTCCCATTGTCCCCAGATCACGATCTGATGATGGGATCCTGGAGAAATCGAGGGAACTCTTAAAATATTAAAACCACCACCTACAGTGATTTAGGTATATTTCATAGTGATTCGTGCATTTACTCTTAAAAAACACCAATTGGTGAAGTGGAACTGATGATGAAGACCAAAAATTACGAGCAGACCTATTCAATATTTTACAGTTTGCGATTGAATTAAGTACTTTAATATGGTATTGAGTAGCACTTTAATCTCGATATACTACTATTAAACAATGTAATAAAGCTGATAGTGAACTCCTCAACAATTAACGGCCCTGCATCGGGGCAAGCACTATTTCGTAAAAGGATTTGCGCAGATGACATAAGCCTATTGTAACTTAAGTGAATTATAAACCAACCCACTCAAAAGAGAGAAATAAAAACTTTTTAACAAAAAATATTACCGACTTCAAAAATAAATACAAGGCAACTAAAAAGCAAAAAATAATTTAACTAGAATAACAAAAACAAATTAAACATTTTGAAGTTGGTGCCGAATAAAATATAAAGACTACTATTTCATGGCACCAACTTCAAAATGTTTAATTTGTTTTTGTTATTCTAGGCTATATGTGTGTTCTGTGTTCTAGGTATATTATTTTTTGCTTTTTAGTTGCCTTGTATTTATTTTTGAAGTCGGTAATATTTTTTGTTAAAAAGTTTTTATTAAAATAGTAGTCGTAGCAGTTCTACATTGTTCTACACTGAAAGTTTATATAATTTGTTAAAAACTCGTCGAACTCGCTACAATGTCTACAGATTCTACGTCTATTCACTAACAACTGCGTGTAAGTGGAAATGTCTTGCGAATAGAAAGAGCTATCTCTACCCCGGCGTATGCATAATAAGCATCAGTTTAACAGTAATCAAACAATCTGATATTCAAAACAAGCTGCTATTTTCTGCATGTATTCAAATAGATAAGGTACTGTGGTTTTCTTCCTCTTTCTATTTAAGAGACAACTAGCTGGCCGTCGCCCCTAAACAATTGTATGGAAATTTCCGATACATTACTGACACATATCTACATGAAGACATTTCTCAGCTCCATTGCGCAAACTTTGAAAATGTCAATACTGTGAACAAGATCTTTAAACAGGCCGACAATGGGGACCATTATATTGCAAATATGTGCTTTCTGCAGCAGACATATAGGTAATTTTGCAGTGGCAGTGATCTGTATATTGAGTCAACTAAACAGTCGATTGGTTTGACATCAATTCGACGATTGTTAACAAATATTGGGCATGGTATTTTGTTTTGAAGTAGTAGTATCTCGGAATGACAATGTTAGTGACTTATTACTTATCAAACTCAATAAAAATTGGTGAATCAAGTACTTACCTAAATTTTGGACAGAAATTATTACTTGTAATTTAAGTGAGGATATTATGCCTCTTCTAACGGATTTGTAGACCTGTACGCAGGCTATTTCTTTTACATTCATATTGGAACGAAGTTCCTTATCGCGCGTTGTGAAAGGGGGCTAGACAGAAAACATTCTCACGAAAAGTTGTAACGACACTTTTTGACACACACAAGCCGTGCGGCGTGCGCGTAAGATATGAACATCTAATTTGACGAAGAAGTAATCTGTAGATTTGGTCTAGAGGCGTAAATTCTATACACAGTATTGGTGATAATTATGTAGTTGTGGGTTCGAGCCTTCGGTATACAATCGTCTTTTTGTAAGTTATTTTCGTTTCGTCTTACTATTTCGCATTGAACAGTGTGGTGTTGCGAAATTTAAAAATAAATAAAAATAAGATAAGAACTTCGTTCCATCCGGGTGTCCCTTGACACCTCTCAAGTTTTTTTTTCTATACGTGTGAAGTACTCCTAAATGGCAGGACTTATTTTGATGATTTTTTCGTATGTGTTAAGAGCGATTCTTGGGTGGTTGAGATTCACAATTAGACTCAAGCCAAAGATGGCGCAGTTTTGCGACAGAGCTACAATCGCTGGATCTGATAGTTATTTACAAATGACTGAAACATGCACAGTTGAAATGTTATATGGATTTTAATATGAAAACGTGGAAGGAAACGTTAAAGCAAAGCGTTCCTCGCTCCCTTAGCTAATATAGAATGCCTTTCTAGAATGTAGTCGGGTATTCAGTAGATAGTGAAACCAAAATGAATTCTATTTTTTTTTAAAGATTGTCCAGAACTTCTAAAGTAGGTATCAATGTGCTGTGGTAGAGTCTCTGTCGCTGGGGATTTTACAAACATACTAGGTAACTGATATAAAGTTAGCTTAGACTTGGTATTAGTAGGTACTTTTACTCATAAAAAAAATAATTGTTAACTGTCACAAAGATAAAAGCAACGCTCAAAAAGGCAGAACTCAGCAGTGTGTGATTTGTCATATGACCGACGGGTTATGATTAAAAGCGCACGTATTTCATAGAAATGTGCGCTATTCAGTAACACAAAAATATACCTCGCCAAACTCATAAAACGATGTCCGTTTTTATGAGTTTCACAAACGGTTTTGAATAAATTGAGCTGGTGATGTGTTTTGCATTCGTAATGGTTTATTAAGTGACGATTATTACATTAAAGTACTGACCTTTATATTACTAGTGCGCTAGACTGTATAGTATAGTACTAATACTAATACTAAGTGACGGCAATTTGAAATGGCGAATAGTATGACCGTTCTGCGAACTTTTTCCAACAAAACGCACCCGCCCACACTCTCATACACACAAATTATATTTCAGTTTGCTATAAATGTTGATAACCTTTCGCGACACGTGTACACATTATGAAAATATATATATTACGGGTCTTAATCGTGTGAATATTTTAAGGTAAAATACCTTGTTTATTGCCCGACGTTTCGACCGTATTGCAACGGATTACGTGCAGTCTAACGTGGACACGGGTAGTCTACCCGTGATTCGGGCAAACGCGATTAAGACCCGTAATATATATATTTTCATAATATATTTCAGTTAATAAAATATTGTGGTAGAACAACACAGTCTACAGCTTGTGAAATCTAATTATAAGTCCTTTTGTAGCCGAATACTGTCTCTTAAGATACAGGTTACCCTAGTTTTATGAGACAGGGTTTAACATTTTATCAAACAGATCCGAGTTGTATTTGTATAATACCGTACTTCTACTACATATGTATTGTACAGTCGCGGAATGAAAATGTTCGTCACCTTAAAATCCAATTTTGCTTAAAGGCTTGTCGGTTTAATCCTTTAAGCAAAATTGGATTTTTGGCAATTGACATGTTGGCGTTACTGTTCCTTGATTCGGTAATCAAGGAACAGTAACGCCAACATGTCAATGTTGTCAAACTAAAAGTAAGGTTTTACTGGGTCTAACTCACTATACGGGGTGTAACAAAAAGGTGTGGTCATATTTAAGGGTTGGTATTTGCCCATGATAATGAATGCACATACCTTATTTTATCAAAAACGGAGTACCCTAAATAAACATTTATTATTTTATTAGTTTATTTATGAATGAATAAATTATTAATTAAAAATGTATGACACAATAATCCAATCGAATTTTGTACCAGGGGAGGTATAATTCTTATGCCATACGCCTTTCACTACTGAATTTAGACAAAAAGAATAGTTAAATGTAATAATAATGCAACCAGCTACGGCACCATTGTAGGTGCAATACTGATAACATACCCTATCCGCTGCTGAAATATGACTACACCTTTCTGTTACTCAAAGCGATAGATGGAACCTTAAAATAAAACACTTTTTCGTTAAGAAAGTAGACATACATCCAACCACATACGTAAAAGTTTTTATTTCAAGGTAATAGACAATGTTTACCATTGTCTTTTAACTTGAAATAAAAAAAAATCAAATTTAAAGTTTTTTATTTCAAGTTTTCATGGAATAGCGTGGTCCTTATTTATACGTCAATACGTATAGATAAGGACCACGCTATTCCATTCAACTAAATAGTAAATATTGACTGCAAAGCGTGAAAAAGAGACAAAACTCGTGCGGCCTTTGACAGTTATTGTCCAATAAGCAGCGTTGTCTCTTTCTAGTGGTGGTCAATTTTGTGAGGTTAAGGTGCAATCTTGTTCTCTACGTCAATGGAAAAGGTTGACAGCTTCTTGTTATTATAGAATTTTATAAGCTACGGGTCTTAATCGCGTAAATATTTTATTTTAAGGCTAAATAAGCTTCTTGATAGACACGAATGATAGCTCGGATAGTTTAAAATGTCGCACCTACAACGGGAATTATTATCATACCACTACTTCTCGATTCGCGTACAGAGAACCAAAGGAACTAACACTGCTATATCTATCTTATTTTGACACTTTATTTTCACGTATTGCAATCAGTGGCAGAGAGTGTTAGGGGTATAATGAGATAGATATACGAGTATACGTTCCATCTATTCATTTGGGTAATGATCTGAGAGGTTTTAGTTTAACTACTCATAGTCAAGGAATATTTATCTGAATAAATTTAAACTCTATTGTCAAACTGATAAAGCACTATTTAGAATATACGAGTTTACAACTGTCTAATGTGATTCATAGTTTGAAAAGGTAACATGTGTTTGCAAAGCGTTAAATGAGTGTATTTAAAAACTGACGAACATTTTCATTCCGCGACTGTAGTATTATTCAATGAATCATTTGTAGAAATTGTAGCAAAATTTTGTACGTGTTGTGGCACAATAAATTAATTCTTATTTTATTATTATTGGAACGAAGTTCCTTATCGCGCGTTGTGAAAGGGGGCTAGACGGAAAAAATCTCACGAAAAGTTGTAACGACACTTTTTGACAAAAACAAAAACCGTGCGGCGTGCGCGTAATATATGAACATCTAATTTGACGAAGAAGTTACCTGTCGATTTGGTCTAGAGGCATAAATTCGGTACACTGTATTGGTGACAATTGTGTAGTTGTAGGTTCGAGCCTTCGGTATACAATCGTCTTTTTGTAAGTTATTTTCGTTTCGTCTTTCTATTTCGCATTGAACAGTGTGGTGTTGCGAAGATTATAAAAAAAAAAATAAGATAAGAATTTCGTTCCATCCGGGTGTCCCTTGACAACTCTCAAGTTTTTCTATTCTTGACACTTATGTCTATGACAAATGGCCGTTTTGTTACCCTTGTGACCATTTCATTTTGTGAAATCACTATCCAAATTTCAAAATCTAATTGAAATCTTGTTAATGTTGGCGATAGCCTGTTCGGCGTACTAGTAGGTACTATAGAGGTCAGCGCCATAAAGCCTCAAATAGGAAGCGTTTTTACCGCGCGTCGTACCGTCTAAACATCAAGAATTCTGGGTCCTTATTCAGGATCTATTTTTTCCGTATCCGTGGCAAACCCGTGTGAACTGTCAAAATCTTGTCATAATGGTAAATGGAGAGCTGCGCTTAGAAATGCATCAACGCCGTATGTATACCTACAAATTTATACGGAACCTTCGTTGGGCAAGTCCGACTCTAACTTGTCCAGTCTTTAGTATTACCTATCTACCTACGTTAGTAAAAGTGGATTTAAAAAATACTCTGCCTTCAGTCAGCTGGATTCTTTAGCGCTCCCCTCTATGACTATAATAAAAGGTCTTTACAGTAATAACATAAGTAAGGTTAGTCAATACATCTTCATCATTCATTATCTGCAATAGATGATAAGTCAATGAAGTCCTATCATTCAACACAACTGCGCTACACAGCAGTAAGTACAAACACATATTCCCTATACATTTTACAATAGTCGACTTCGCCCACAAATATCACGACAGAAACAGATGGGAATATACGATGCGAAAATAACGGGAACCGGATGATGTATAGCGAAATGTTGGTGACGCAGAGTAATGCATCTATATGTATAAAGGTGCGGTTTCTATTGCGAGAACGACTGATTAATGGTTTATCTTTTTACTGTGATTTCTGTCACTGACAGATATATCTAGTTGACGAAGGACTTTGGAGTATACCCTTATATTGGATGTAAAAAGCTATTCGTTTTTTATAGCAAGTGCTTAGTTGTAAATAGTAATCGCGTAGTTATAGCAGAGGGTTCGATTCTCACACAGGACACCACTTTGTGTGATTCACAAATTGTTGTCCGAGTCTGGGTGTACTCTGTGTCCGTGACTTGTATGTTTATAAAGTACTCCGCGATACAGGGCTTGTACCCTACTGCGGGAGTCGTCTTTTTAAAAACAAAAATAAGTAGTCTCAATCAGCATTTTTTTTTTAATCATATCTTCTCTCTCTTTTATCTTTCATGAACTTTGGTCTGCAGCCCAACTTCATTTTGGTTTTTTATCTAACTATCATAATTTTATTATGTTGTTATGTATTAATTTGACGTTTACAAGTAATCATTTGGTTTTACGAAATTAAGACATTTGAGTTTGAGCTTTTATCGCGTTTATCGTGACTTCGGTAAACATCTTTCAGTGAAAACATCAAGGAACACTTTGATTAAAGTACTATGTTTCGTGCACTAAGGTACCTTCTACACTTGAGCATTTCATCAAATTCGATAAGAAGTCATTCGGAGGGCCTAGACAAAGTCACATTCAAATAGCGAGGTCGTTAATGGAAAAGTAGGTACAAAATGTATGGAATTGAAATTTGTCACGTGGTCAATACAAGTCGATGAGTAGATAAACTGCACTATTGTTTTCCATTCGATTGATGACTAATCTAGCGAACGGTGAGACCATGTAGAAAACGAAATAAAGTGGCGAATTTAATGTTATAAGAATTGACATTTGCGGTGAAGACCATAGACAATATTTTATTTTTTTGCGAACAGTCTTTGGAACCGAACTCTTGTAGGCGTTAGCGAATTCGCCACGGAACGAATGTACCCTATCTAAGCCCCATCTGTCAGTCCATGGATTTGCTTAAATGACGGCAGTGTCGTAGCTTTACAGCTGCGTGTATGATGTAAGCATGACAAAAGTTAGATTAAATATAAAATAATATCTTGGGACAGCTCACATGCTCACATATTACCATCTGGGGGCCAATTCACGTGTACTGCAGTCGCAATGCAGTTGCACTTACGTTTCGATTAAAACGGCCATATTTGTATTCTTTTAACTTTGGGATCGATCTCAAATACGCTTGCATCAAGTATGCTACCCAAGAGCGCAATAGCGGCATTCTAGTACGATGCGTTAGTTGCGCAAGCGTATTTGAAATTGATTCCAAAGTTACAAGAATAAAAATGGCCGTTATAATCGAAACTTAACTGCAACTGCACTCATCGCAAACTAGGTAAAGCAAGTACGAGTACTATGGCAACCAGAGAGCTGTTAAACATACTTATACATTTCTAAATACATTGGTACATACAGAATAATCAATCATGCTCATCACTCAAAGATTTATCCTGGGTGGAAATCAAACCCACGACTTCTGGCTTAGCAGTCGGGACCATAACCAAAAAAAAGTACCTATCTAAGTATTTTTTTTATGATGTACGTGTATAGTTGAAGAGAATAAGTCTTTGTAAATTCAACACAATTATACAGGCAAAATAAAGCTCAAACAGTAGTAAGTGATTTAGTTATGCGTGTGTCTTCTAAATATAATTATGTGTAGGTATATTATACTCACGATGGCTACAAGTAAATATCCAATTTGTACCCAGTTAGCAGCTTGATGCGAGTTGGCTGTAACATCCTCGGATTAGCCGGTAATTATGTAAAACGTCCGACGCCCGGTACGGATTAACATAAGCATACGTGAGGCTGCCCTATCTACCATCATAATATTTACCTAACTGGTTCAATATTTGAAAGCAAATAAAGTTTTACATTTCATGTTTTTCATAGCCTTGAGTTTAAGTATTCCCGCTTAAAGTATTTTCGTAGTAGAGTTCCCAGAATTTTAATTACACGATCTTAACTCGGAATATTCAACATTTTGTTATCCGTTTTACAAATACGTAGCTGCTGGCAAACCGACACGGATTGAATTAATAAAGAATTTATCACAAATGCGGGAGGCCGGTGTAACTTTTGTATAATGTATTTGTTGTGGTGTGCCCTCATTACAACTTGGATTAGTGTGGGATGTTCAACCAACTGTTTACGAACTGTCTCTCCTATTGTTCTGTTTAAGCAGTTTTACACATTTTCAATAGGATTTAGAGGCGAACAAAGGCATCTGGCAGTAGAGACAAACCATTATATTTTAGGTTGAAAATGCATTGTATTTTAGAAGCATTTAGAAGTAGCTATATTGTTGGATAAAGTTATAGTGGTGGTTGGTTCATTAAAACAATTTTGAACCTACCCATGGTACAAAGGTACGATTCAAGATTATAATTAGTTATATAGAAACTAGACTAGAGAATTCCTGTATATAGACACTAGACCCCCTTGATTTTGATTCTGCGGTCTTTGGTTTTCACTGTTCGATGGATCGTGCATTCTAAAAGGCAATTTGTACAATTAATATCTTTTTGAACATTTAAAGGCTATATTCATGCTGTAATACACACAGGGTGGATCCTCCGACCAGGCGAGGTGATCGTCAACGGTTAACATTGGGAACTTGTATATATAGCTAGCAGCTGTGGAAACCCCAATATCGCGATTCAGGATTTGACGCGAGCTGTCAAGTGTTAATTTCTTTATTAGTATATGTGGGTACCGCCACAATACAAACAAATTGAATATTGTCTCAAATGTTTGGTATATAAAAAATAGGAATGAGGTAATGCATAATAGCAAGTTAAATATTTAGTTTTCCCAACCAAACTCTTGGAAACGGGTTATCTCAAGGGCGAATACTCAAACGTTAATAAGTTTTATGACGCCGTTCATTCACATCGTTTAAGAATTCGGCGGTCAGTCTGTTAAAGCACTATAAAAGTATGTACTGTATGTACCTCCCTAATTAGTTATTGGTTTGTTTGGATATGAGAGCAGCGTCTAGCTTTTACCTGCTGATCTATCGGAGTCTAATGTGTAATTTGACTACTACTGCTCTGTGTACCTATATAGATACACAGTGCAGTAGTAGGCTTTTGATGTCCACGTGTTATGCCAACGTCTGTAGCGTAGTGGAACTATTAAACAATCAAAGAAGGCGAAGATAACCTAGATCAGGCTTTACCCTTAATCCAATCAACACGCTTGGCAAGCGATGATCGCTTTATCCGTAGGCATTTCTCTTCGAAATTGTTGAAACATCTCTAAGACAATTCTGTTCGAAATTGGAACATAGCTGGATCGCACTATCTTATTGCAGATTAGGTACTAGTCAGATGTTTGTGATGTAACGCTGACTATTTCGCACAAACTAATTGAGGAATTTATCATGAATTCGTATGTTACAAATGCTGTAAAGGGGATTTAAATAATCTAACAGTAAGGTGTCGTAAAGTTAAATATATATAATACTGAGTGCATAAAAAGGTAAGTACTGCAAAATTTCTCGATATTTTAATCATTTGCTTATATATCATGAATAATGCAGTTGGATTTTACCTGGTGCTGGAGCTACTGCTGGTGCAATAGTTATACTTATGGCATACTTTGCCGTAGCCCGTAGCAACTGTGGGGTATAATTTGACCAGACTTTTCTGTAATATGTTGAAGTCAAATAATGTCAAGCTTTTATTGAATGGTTCACTGGTTTTGGCATAGTAGCTAAAGCATTTCGTTTTAATGTAATCGTGTGTGTGTGTGTGTGTGTGTAAGATCTTTAATGAGTTCTGAATTTTGGCACATATTATTTTTCTGTACAAGAAAGAAGATAAAGGAGCGTCTAAACGGGCTATTTTTTACGGCAATCTGTGGCAGCAATGCTGTGGCCGGTAACTTATGAACAAATACTTTATATACTAAATGTGTACAAAGTATTTGCAAAGCTGATCTGAGAAATAATAACACAAGTCTAGATGAAAGTCCACCCATCGAACAGGCAGGATTCAGGAGAAAGTGCAGCACAATCGACCATATTCACACAATCAAGCAAGTCCTGAACATTTCCTTCGTTGATTACTCTAAGGCGTTTGATAGTCATCATCAGATATTTTTCAGTCCTCTAATATGGTGTATAATATAATGGTGGCAGCACCTTACCTGCATATACAGTTTATAAACAGAGAAACATTGTAAACATTTGAAAACAATTTGAAAAGAGTGGCCACGAGTTTTTATTGCCCGTTCTTTTCTCGGGCTTTACCTATTGTTTGCGAACAGGCATTACCAGTAAATGTAGAATCGACTTTTCACAAGTGTAGTATTTTGCTTCCTAAGTGAATAAATTATTTTTATTATTATTTATTAGTCTTATCCACAAAAATATCTGGATAAGTCTAGAAGAACTAGAGTGGACTAATATAAATCTAATAAAATCCATATATACTACAAATTAAAGCCGTGTAAAATCAGAAAGAGGTGTCATGTAAGGAGATCTGCTATTCCCCATAGTGTTCAATGCTGTATTACAACATGTCTTCCGAAAACTAGAATGGGATGATTACGGTCTTTACAAATACAATAATTGCATATTTCAAAGATAGAAAAATTTGAATCCAGACTCAGGAATCGAACCCGAGACTTCCGTAGCCAAACCGGGGCCAGAAGCGAACCACCTATCTGGACTATGTTACTAGATATCAAATTCTTCTTTCTCTTAATGCTTGCGGGTTACGCCCCCGTAGCGACATCTAGTCAGTAGTTAAAGAACTATCACGGCTTTTGTTATTGCTTCGTTACAGAGAGCATTTTAACAAATTATGATGACGCAGGCCGAATATTGAAGTAATTTTTATAGGCATTTCTTGCCAAAGACTTTACAAATACAATAATTGCATATTTGAAAGACAGAAAAACAACAAACACTCTGTAACGAAGCAATAACAAAAGCCGTGATAGTTCTTTAACTACCGACTAGATGTCGCTACGGGGGCCTAAGCCGTAAGCATTAAGAGATAGAAGAATTTGATATCTAGTAACATAGTCCAGATAGGTGGTTCGCTTCTTGCCCCGGTTTGGCTACGGAAGTCTCGGGTTCGATTCCTGAGTCTGGATTCAAATTTTTCTATCTTTCAAATATGCAATTATTGTATTTGTAAAGTCTTTGGCAAGAAATGCCTATAAAAATTACTTCAATATTCGGCTTGCGTCATCATAATTTGTTAAAATGCTCTCTGTAACGAAGCAATAACAAAAGCCGTGATAGTTCTTTAACTACCGACTAGATGTCGCTACGGGGGCCTAACCCGTAAGCATTAAGAGATAGAAGAATTTGATATCTAGTAACATAGTCCAGATAGGTGGTTCGCTTCTGGCCCCGGTTTGGCTACGGAAGTCTCGGGTTCGATTCCTGAGTCTGGATTCAAATTTTTCTATCTATCAAATATGCAATTATTGTATTTGTAAAGTCTTTGGCAAGAAATGCCTATAAAAATTACTTCAATAATTACGGTCTTAACATTAACGGCAGTCGTCTAAATAATTACAGGTTCGCAGACGATATTATCCTGCTAGAAGAAAAAAACCCCATGAAACTGCAATCTATGATAAAGACCCTGGCAGACAAAAGCAGAGAAGTAGGGCTAGAAATTAATTCAAACAAAACAAAGATCATGAGCAACTTCACTGAGATCAATAAAGAAGTATATGGATACAACCTTGGAAAAGTGAGTGAACCAGAACCAGATGTCCAAGGAAGTAAATAAAATAATTGCTAATTAATGGAAAAAGTACTGGTCGCTAAAAGAAATTATGAAAAGTAAAGACATAAGCATTCACATCAAAAGCAAAACTATCAACAGTTGCATACTCTCATGTATCACGTTTAGGTGCAAAACATGGTCCCTAACAGACTATCACAGAGATCGACTGGTAAAATGATGGAAAGAAGCATGCTAGGAATCAAACTTAGTGATAAAATCAAAAGTTCGAAGATAATGCGAAAAACCCAACTTCAAAGTAGTAATAACTCGCATAGACCATTTGAAGTGGAGTTGGACAGGGCATATGCTCAGATGTAAAGCAAACAAATGGAACAAAAAACTGACACTATGGTTGTTATGGGTCCAGAAGACAGGGGCACCCAATGACTAGATGGAGAGATGACATCAGCCTGACCTTGGAGCCTTATTGGCCCAAAATTCCAGAGAACAGAAACCATTGGAGCTGGAGGAGGCCTTTGTCAATAGGCACACCGAACTAAAGGACATCCTATACATTACATTAACAATAACTAAATATTATGAAGTCAATTAATGTGCCCAAAAAGTTTTGGAAATTAAGGCTTATTATTATACAGATATATAAGAAGGAGAAAGACTCCACTCTAAATTTTTTTTATCATTGCCAAAAAGCAAACATTAATCAGTTATGCATATACGAAGATGTTTGCTCTGTATCATCATTACAACAATTACGTGGTTCAGTAAATATAGTACTCAGCATTAATACGAGTATAGCGTGTGCAAACAGCTACTCCATCAATTACTCTACTGATAATAATTATACAAGTGTCTAATCGACTTCGAGTCAACTAGGCATACGTATCTATACATTATACTGTTTACTTATACGTGATGTATTATTTATAAGGCACAATATCTATTATTATGTGTTACTTTACCATACAGCCAAATTCGGAATTTCCTGGCACAATGAATGTGTATAGAGAAAAACCAGGCAAGTGCATGTCAGGCTACGCACAATGTAGGGTTCAGTAGTCACCCCACTATCCGAATAATGCGGCTTAAGAAGTGGGTTTTCTGTAGTTTTTGTTTCGTACTTAAAACGATACTTAACTTAGTAATAATTTTCAATGGAATTCGTACTTATCATTTGATCATCTGTTACTAGTAAACTTGTAAAGCCTACTTAGCTGTAATAGTTTTCCTTTTAATTTAACTATATACTACTAACGTGATTTTTTTTCCATACCCAACATCCACCATTTAGCTGGCAGGGGGGGGGGGGGGGCACTTGAGTCTAACAAAAAATTGCAATTTAAAGCTTAATATTCCTCAAACAGTTCCCTAAATCTAAAAATTATCTTTATAACCCTAAACGTTTTTAAAAGACCTATCTAATCTATCATTAGATTAGATAGGTCTTTTAAAAACGTTTCCCACACGATGAGAAAAAAATCACACCCCTACACTAAAAAATCCCTACTAAAAAAAGTGTTTTTCAAGATTGTTGGCGTAAGTAATATATGTAACCATGCAAAATTACAGCCTTCTAGCACTAACAGTCTCTGAACTAAGCTGCGGTCCGACGGACGGACATAACGATACTATAAGGGTTCCGTTTTGCCATTTTGGCTACGGAACCCTTTAAAAGCTTCCTGAATGAGGGCCTAGTATTAATTGTTTGCAATTTTCACGCTTGCAACTTTTTTATATAGTTCTTGGTAATACCAGTTTTCATTTTATCATTTTTGAGCTATACCTACCTAGTCATAAAATATTTACACAACGTAAGTACGTGTACGTCCGTTTAGGTTTTTGATTCGCGATCATTCGTTCCAAAGTCAGATCTGAAATCATCACTGAGACAGTTCATAATATAGGTCCATGGTGATAGACCTATATTATGAACTGTCCCAGTGATGATTGATAATTGATGACCCAGTGGTGACTGGGTCATCAATCATCAGTCATGTGTCTTGTTCAATTTCCCATTTTTATTTTTTTTTATCAAAAAATATCTATACAAATCTAATTAAAGTTCATTCTAATAAGAAAACTTCGTTTATTCGTGTTTGTTAAGAAATGAACCCGGAGTGTAAACGTAATTAATTGAAGCAATTTTGTTTAAATACCGGTAATGTACGATAATGGTTGCTAATAACGCGGGACTATTATGTTAACATTCATTCATTTACTTCTACTTGAAATAAGAAAAGTAACTGTTTTGTTGTTATTTAATGACAAAATAATGTTATACTCGTAATGTGTTACAGTTTTAATTAAAAAAAAATAATTATAGGGAAGCTTTAAGGTACTCAAACTGCTTCAAAACTATCCTATACGTTCGTAAACTTTCGCGATTTGTACACATTATAGAATTTTATAAGCTACGGGTCTTATTCAAATTCAAAATTCTTTATTCACTTAGGATGAACAAAATTGTTTATTCACAATGCCAAGTTCGCAAACAATAGGTAAAGCCGGAGAAAAGAACATGGTAATAAAAACTCACGGGCACTCTTTTCAAATTGCCAATGTTTGAATGTTCATAAAAATTTAAGGAAATCAATATCATGACTGTTGCATGTCAGTATATCTATGAAAACCTTATACATATATGTTCACAAAAATATTGATAGTTTCTGTAAGAAATGTGATATACATAATATTAACACGCGGAACAGACATAAACTTGTTGTACCAGCGTCAAGGTTACAAAAAGTAAACAAATCATTTCGGGGCCCATGTATACGTTTCTACAATAAAAACCCTAGCGATATTAAAAAATTGAGTCGTAATAAATTTAAGTGTACCATTAAGAAAAAAATGTGTATGAAAAGTTACTACTCAATAATTGATTATATGGAAGACAAAAACGCTTGGGATTGCACTGCTTTCTCTCACAGGCTATTCAAATGTACTTTAAGATTATAAGTATTTAAATATATATATATATATATATATATATATATATATATATATATATATATATATATATATATATATATATATATATATATATATATATATATATATATTTTTTTTTTTTTTTTTTCTTTGTAAGAAGTGAAGTATTGTGTTTGCTGAATACGTTTATTTAAACTTATATTAGAGTTACTAATAATATTATTATTTAGTTATCCTTAATTTATAAACGATTACACTCACCAAACACACTGGTTCACTCAGTAAAATTTATTTTTGTAAAGAAAAACTTGATGATTTTAAAAGAGTGGCACATGGGATTCTTGGCAGCTTCTTCTCATGAGCTTTACACTTGGAACTGCCGCCTAACCTCATTTTGTTTTTTTTTCAAACAATCATAATTTTATATATTTTTTTGTATGTATTAATTTGACGTTTTCAAATAATCATTAACCTGATTTTACGAAATAAAGATATTTGAGTTTGAGTTTGACATGGGGTGTTAGGTGCTGCCACTAATATACTATACACCATGTTAAAGGGCTGGTCCAACTGATTTTATTTTATCTGTGTTGTACAACACGGGTAAAAACTATATGTGCTTAAATATTGGCCAAAGTACTGGTAACGAATTATTAAATATTTAATTCTGATACCGTGTGGTACCGGCTTAAGAATAGTACCACCCCATCACTTCCCGTGGGTGTCGTCAAGGCGACTAAGGGATTTACCACCGGAGGGCGGGCAGCAGCATCCTCTGTGTTTTTTAAAGCCTTACTGCGATCGCCAACCCGCTCGCCAAGCGTGGCGATTATGGCAATTACCCCCAGGGTACTGGGGAGACCCGTGCCCAGCAGTGGGACATCATATGGGTTGATATGAATATGAGTAATTCTGATATCAAAAGATAGAAAAGAAAAACGGGGAAAGGAACGAAAAGAAAATAATTCGCTATAAATTTTTCATAATTTCCTTTTCACTAATCGCGTAAATATTATATTTTATTTTAAGACTTAAATATTTACGCGAGTAGTGAAAATACCTTTGATTGTTGCCCGACGTTACGACCGTATTGTAACGGCTCATTGTATAATATCTGAGTTCTCTGTTTACTATTTAGTACTTTTCTATAAAACCCTAATTCTGGCGTTTCTCAGTGGAATCAAGTCCCTCCTTACTCCGAAACCCCGGATTCGCCACTGTCTTGGGCGTGAAATTATTTATTATAATAAGTAGTACCTACATCTCGAAAACTATATTTCCAACCAACGCTTTAAGCGCCTTCACCGCAAGTGTACACGCTATGAAAAATAAATGGACCTCAGGCCACGAATGTTAAAACTGAGCAATGTTTTTAATTGAGTCGGCGTGAATAAGATAACCTATTTTGAGATTTTATACTATTTTTGTACCTTTCAAACCTGTTTTACAGACTAGTAAACTGCCTCTGTGGCGCGGTAGGAGTGTGTATCCGACTGCTATGCAAGAGGTCGTGGGTTCGATCCCCACCCAGGATTAAACTTTGTGTGATGAGCACGATGGTTTATTCTGTGTCTGGGTGTTATTTATCTATAATATGTTTGTATTTTGAATTATATAAGTATGTTTATCAGATGTATGGTTTCCATAGTACAAGCTCTGCTTATTGTTTTTAAACTTTCGCAATTTTTATACATATTAGATATATTTCGCGACTCGCGTGATTTTTTTAAAGGTACGAACCTTTTATTTACCCGACGTTTCGATCGAATTACACCGATCGTGGTCACGGGTCGACTCTAAGTTAAGTTAAGCTCTGCTTAGTTTGGGATCAGATAGCGTTGTGTGAGTTGTCCCAAGATATTAGGTATTATTATTGATCGTATATTTACTCAGGGGTCTTTGAATACACCGCTACACCTTTTTATCATACTCAGCCGTATATATTCAATGTCTACGTAGGTAGGTATCCATATAAAGACAATCTAGTTCAGTATTGATGTAAATTGAAGTGAGCAAGCATATGGTGAAAGGCCGAGACTGCCCGTGGGGCAGCCTCTCCTGGTTCAACTTTATAGTTTGAATATCCTAAGCAAATATGCCAGGGCGAGGCGTATTAGTTTAGGATATATATATTAACTGTGTCAAGATATGAACAGTTTGATTAATATACCGCATACTTAATGAGTTACACTTACTGTTTTTATTTTTATCCGTCGATGAATGAATGGATGAGTTTGTAGCAGTGTAATCGTTTTAGATTAATATTTTTTGTAATGGTGTAAGATTTTGTTTTTTCTCACGTGTGGTGATTTAGTAGTTTATAGTGTGTGTGCAACTTTTCTTGTGAGAACCGTTTTTAGGGTTCCGTAGCCAAAATGGCAGAACCCGTCCGTTTGTCCCCAGCTATGCTCAGAGACTGTTAGTGCTATAAGGCTGTAATTTTGTTCGGACACACATATTATTTACGTCAACTAAGTGAAATAATAAAATCTTGAAAATATTTTTTTAGGGTACTTCCCCTTTATGTAAAGTGGGGATGTGATTGTTTTTTCTTACCTTACTCATCGTGTGGGGTATCGTTAGATAGGTCTTTTATAAACGTTTAGGGGTTGGGAAGACCATTTTTAGATTTAGGGATCCGATTGTGAAATATTAAGATTTACCTAAAGTGCAAATTTTCTTAGAGTCAGGTGTCCTCCCCATTGCCAGCTAAATGGTTGATGATGAGTATGTGAAAAATTCACAGTAGTGGTATATATAGTGAAATTAAAAGGAAAACTATCACAGCTAAGAAAGCTTTACAAGTTTACGAGTAACAGCTGATCAAATGAGAAGTAACAAAAATTCGTTTAACGTTGTAAGTATGAAACAAAAACCACAGAAAACCATAAGCCGCACTATTCGGATGGAGGGAGGGAGGGGGTTAATTAATTATATCAACCGTTTATTATTGTATCTGTGTATACATCGAACCCACTCTACCCGTGGGTGTCGTCAAGGCGACTAAGGGATATTACCCCGGAGGACGGGCAGCAGCGTCCTCTGCGTACTTAAAGCCTTACTGCGATCGCCAACCCGCTCGCCAAGCGTGGCGATTATGGCAATTACCCCCAGGATCTACATACTAGTAGGTTCTACTGGGGAGACCCGTGCCCAGCAGTGGGCCATCTTATGGGTTGATATGTATGTATGTATGTATATGTATACATCGAACCGTTTTTGTATTATTTTATTAAGGTTTTGAGCTAGGGTTACTCCGCAAAAGGGACCAATTAGGATAGCTGACTTCATAAAATCTAACACAGACTACTCGCTGAAAAAAGACGATCAATACTGTATTTAATTAGATTAATGTAGACGATGACACGGATTGCAGATTTCAGTGTAATGTTGAGCTAGCCCAGTTAGCAAAATAATCAAAAAAGAACGGCCGAGCAACAAGTTATTCATTCAACACGAATTATTTCACAATTCTTTTCGCTTCCAAAACTACGTCTTGGAAATTCGAGTTAAGAGCTCTCGCCTTTCAACTAAGCTGCTTTCTAAAGAGCTTCTTTAAGTTATTACGTCGTAGTTGTTTTAGATGCTGGATTTTACTCTCTATTTCAAGTATAAGAAACGAACAATGTAGTGCTTCTTTGTAGTCGAAATATCCACATAAGTATTGAAAGGTTAGTTATCTATACTAATATTATAAAGAGAGAGTTTGTTTGTTTGTTTAAACGCGCTAATCTCAGGAACCGGTCCGATTTGAAAAAATCTTTTTTTGTAGGATAGCCCATTTATTGAGGAAGGTTATAGGCTATATAACATCGCGCTACAACTGATAGGAGCGGAACAGCGACGAGAAATGTTGCAAAAACTAGTAGCTAGTATCTTAATATCTAACGTGACAACTGACACACGGCCATCTGTTCCCAAACTAGGTAGAGCCTGTATTATTTTATTTTAAACTAGCTGACCGTGCAACTTCGTATGCGTCAATTTTCTCCGATTTTGCAACATTTTTCATTGATGCTCCGCACCTATTGATCGTAGCATGATGTTATATAGCTCATAAATGGACTATCCAACAGTGAAAGAATGTATAATAAAATAGAAATTCGGACCAGTAGTTCCTGAGACTACTGCGTTCAAACAAACAAGATTGATAAATTGCTCGCTGGCAACGTACAATATACTAATACTGGGTGGCGCAAAAGTACGGGCACTAAAGAAAATACTTTTTTTTTTTTATATGACATTTTCTGTCATTCTGTTGTTGAAAATTGTGTAGTGAACAAATGTAAAATACACTGAAAATATACATGGACCGTTTTACTCCCCAAGAACGTGGAATAATTGTGTCAATGTTCTTACGGAATAATTCATCAGTGATAAGAACACAACGTGAATTTCGTCGACGATTTCCCCACCGTCCGGCACCGATTGGTCGCACAATTCGACGCTTTGCCACACGCCTTGAAGCAACTGGCTCAACATTGGATAGACCTAAGTCTGGGAGACCAAGAACAGGCCGTTCAGCTGAAAATATCGATGCTGTGCGCGAAGATGTGGAAGAGTGTCCAGAAACATCAACGAGGCGACGTGCCACGCAATTGGGCATTTCCAGACGGACCCTGCAGCGTATTTTGGTGAAAGACTTAAAGATGTTCCCGTATAAAACTCAAATGACTCATCAGCTGCTGCCTGCTGACCACCGAGCTCGTCTAGATTACTGCCAGCGCGTCATAAACCTCAACCTTGAAGAGGATGATTTTCCTTCAAAATTGGTTATGAGTGACGAAGCGCATTTCCATCTCTCAGGGCATGTCAATAAGCAGAATACTCGGTTCTGGGGCACTGATAATCCGCGCATTATTCAAGAAACACCTCTACACCCACTAAAAGTTACTGTATGGTGTGGCATCTGTGTTGACAGAGTGATCGGACCCTATTTTTTCGAAGACGCTGGAGGCAATGCGATAACTGTCACTGGAGAACGCTACAGAACCATGTTACGTGAGTTTTTGATACCCAGTTTGGACGAATTGGGGCTGGAGCACATCTGGTTTCAACAAGACGGCGCTACGGCACACACAGCGCGCGACACTATGGACTTAGTGAGGGACGCTTTTCCAGGCCGAGTTATCTCTCGTTTTGGCGATTTGCCTTGGCCTGCAAGATCACCCGATCTGACCAGTCCAGACTTCTTACTTTGGGGTTTTTTGAAATCTCGGGTGTATGTGAACAAGCCACAGACTCTCGCAGCTCTAAAAGAAAACATTCGTCAAGAAATAACGAACATATCGCAGGAAGTGTTACGGCAAGTTATGCAAAATGTCATAAATAGGGCTCAAATGTGTATCAACTCTGGAGGTCACCATTTAAAAGACATCATCTTTAAATCCTAATGGTACGAAATTTAATGGCACAAATATACATTTAAAAAAATCTAAATCTAGTTTTCTAATTTAGAAAAAATGTTATAGCTGAACCAAATAGGGTCTTTACTTTTGCGCCACCCAGTATTATAATGCTGAAGAGTTGAATGAAAAATGTTGCAGAAACGGGGAAAATTGACGCATACGAAGTTGCGCGGGTCAGCTAGTATTATATAATAGAGGGTAATCTAGAATTATACGGGCCATCATCATCATCATCATCATTGGCCTATACCATCTTGGTCGAATGATTAAAACAGAGTCCCAAGAGCCTCAGCATTTTCGCTGGTGATTACGCTCTCCATGGACGCTGCGCCTGGGACGCGATTTAGGTGGCGCAAGCATACCCAGAACTTGCATCACCCTCTCGACCTAACTGACAGAGCCCACAGGAATGACTAGTCAGTAAGTGTGGCGCCTGATCGGTTGACGGACCTGACTCGTGTCTTACGGGAGGTACCATACAGGGTTTTGTTTCGAGTTTACCTATCTTCGCACTGTTTGCGGTGTGCGGTGATTTCCCGTAGTTACGATACCCATAGGATGATATGGGGTAATGACATTTAGTATTCTTACTTCGTCACCACGCGGATTATATATCGATAATTACATAATAATAAGGCCATTGAGTCTAAGTAACTCAATTAGTAAAGTAAGAGGAAAGGAATCTCTGTGGGAATTAACACGGGAATCCTTTCTACCCACCAAGGTTACCCTGATTTCTAATGTACTCCGTAAGGACTCTGCTCGACTCGCTAGTCGAAGTTTCATAGAAATGCTTCCACCGTGAACGAATAAACGCAGGGGACTCGCTGACAATCGAAGGTAAACCCATTTTACACTGAAACTCTTTTAATTTTGAGGACTATGTACTCCTTTCTGGTCAGCTATTTTCCACTCATTCTCCTTTCGCAGTGGAAGGCGGGCATAAATATAAAAAATGACATTCATGTGGGCCGATGTAGATGAAATTTGGTATGGAGGATTAAAGCTTCAGGAAACTTATAGGCAGGTACTTTTTATCGTGGGGCAACCCATAAAAACGATGCTACAGGCAAAATGTTAGTCCAGTGTATAAATATTATTGTATGTAATTAAAATAATTTTATGATTGCATCCCATAATGATTGTACAGGCCCACTGTGCGAGATTGTTATGGGAAACATCTAAATTTTCCTTGTATCTAATTATTGTATTACTAACATAGTTATAAGAATATTGTTACTAAAACTTAAAAAAAAAATAGTAAAAATCTATTAAATAGAAACTAAAAAAAAATATTTATAATTGTATGTAAAGATACTGTACATGTATACAATAATATTATAACGTTGTGCCACTAATTAAAACTCTGAATAGCATAGTACCACAGCATTGAAACCTTAATGAAAAGGGAGCATTCTATACAAAATAATTTGATTATAAAATTCTTAGGCGAAGCATTAAATTTCAGCTTATATATTCTCAACATGAAACTA
The DNA here is from genome assembly GCA_945859575.2 of Herminia tarsipennalis. Taxonomy (NCBI): domain Eukaryota; kingdom Metazoa; phylum Arthropoda; class Insecta; order Lepidoptera; family Erebidae; genus Herminia; species Herminia tarsipennalis. Next base: position 5,435,969 of record OX243851.2, read on the forward strand.
CTTAACTTTAGATTATATTTCTAACAGCATAAGTGAGACCTTAATAAATTAATTAACGTTTTTTAGATAAAGCAATGTTACGCGTAATTATGCCAACGATAATATCTAAGAATAATGAAATTTTGCGTAAATAATTTTATAAAAGTCTTTTCATACAAGATTTTCTGCTTAAATTAAGTTACCACAACTAAGAAATAAATTAAATTTATTACTTACTAGCTGTCCCGCGCAACTTTGTCTGCGTAAATTTTCCCCTTTTTTTTGTTTATAATGCTATGTTACTTCTAATACCTCCAAGAATATGTGTACAAAGTTTCATGATGATCGGTTGAGTAGTTTTCGCGTGAAAGCGTAACAAACAAACTTACGAGTACATTCACATTTATATATTAAAGTAGGGATAGGGATATGTCATCGTTCTTCTAGATAAATGTCTATGGTGTCTGTACAGCGATATATGTAATGAACGGACTACGTAAAGTCACTTACTAGCATGACAGTTTTAAATGCCATGATATCCTGTTTTGCAGTTCTCATGTCATTTACAACGCCTGGTAAAACATAACACGGAAAGTGATTATAGCCGCTTCAGACTAGACGGCTCTTAGCTTCTATATATATAGTGTCTATGTGGGTAGTTCACATTTGTTCTAAGGAACATGACGTCAATAGACAAAACAACACATTTTTTCCCTTTTTGGGGTTCAACTCAAAGACTACTCTTCAGTCTTTCAAAAACATTTTAGGTTTCAAATAAACTTTTTTGATTGAGTGTATATTTTTGGAAATATTCGCTCCAAAAGTTGCATAAATCGTGTGCCCCGCATTAACTTTTGAACCGTGTAATCAAAAAATATGGAAAAAATTGCAAAGATAGCGCTTAATAAATACTTTAAACTTTTTATATTTTGGATAAGATCGGATATACCTACCGTCATTGAGTTATTGCCAAAAAACTGCGTTTCTCAACAAAGGGGCGTAGGCGACATGAACATACGTTCTTCTGCTGACGCAATTGTTCAAGGCTACGGAACCCTACACTGAGCATGGTCCGAAATGCTCTTGCCCGATTTTTTTATTCCATAGAATTACATACCAACTCTTTGACGTGAGTCTACCACCATAGAACAAACTAGGAATAATTTATTTTACCAACATCTTCGATTATATCAGCAAGTCACCCTCTGGCAACCAAGAGACGGCAAAAGAGGTAGGGGTCGTCAAGTCAGGAGATGGGAAGATGACTTGAAACAGACAGCGGGACCATTCTGGTCGAGAGTAGCAAAGGACAGGATCCATTGGAAAGAATTGGAGGAGGCCTATGCCAAAAGGCACACCGAACTTAGGGACCTCTTGTAACCCTATGTATTGGAATAAAAGGCTATTATTATTAATATTATTATTATTGCCTAATGTTCTTTGTTCTATAGAACAATACAATTTGGAAAATAAAAGTGTTACATGTTCTATAGTACAAAATGAGAAAGAATGTCATGTAATTTTTATCTGTACAATTTATTGAGTTAAAACTAATTTCAAATATCTTAAAAACCCCACCCAGGATTAAACTTTGTGTGATAGGAACGATGGTTTATTCTTTGTCTGGGCGTAATTGAACTATAATATGTATGTATTTTGTAATATTTAAGTATGTTTATGGGATGTCTGGTTGCAATAGTACAAGCTCTGCATAGTTTGGAATTAGATGGCGTTGGGAGAGTTGTTCCAAGATATTATTATTATTATAACATTGTTGTCTGGACCTCACAAAGTTTGGTCTGTGTACAACTTATTGCACAGCAGAAGTTTTAAGCTATTGCATAGCTTTTATCGCGGGCTTTGAGCGCGGCGACCGAATCAAGAAATTCCGTAACGAAAATAAAACCTAACACCCCCCACTCCGCCTAATATGTAGCTCGGCCGAGTGTTCGCTTAACGTACATGTATATGGTAAGACAGTACGAAGCTCGCACGGATCGATACGGGCTGCTCCGAAATGTAATGAAAAGAAAAAAAAATATAACTGCATAAGTTTAAAAATGCTATGCAATAGCTTTACCGCGGCAGTCCCCGAGTGCCACACATTTTTTTTTGTGTACAACGTATTGGACAGCAATCGTACGTACACTCCCGCTGGACTATAGAGGCAGTCCAAATAATTTAAGTGATAAATGGTTAATTCATTTCCATTTCTACCTGGGGTGCTGTTGTGTGGAATGACAGGCCAATATCCAAGTCAATTATACCGTGATAAATAAAGTGCTGCAATGAATGATGAGGGTTCGAGGTTGGTTGGTTATACACATATCAACCATGGGAATGAATGATAGGAAAAAATACGCGTAAATGATTATTATGTCGGCTCGTTGGTCCCAATGCTACGCCTAACGTCCTCGAGAATATCGTTGGGGCCAATGTGTGGAGCCGGTGTTAAGAGTATTTCATTACCAACAATAATAACTGTCAGCGGCAATATCGGACTGTATTGGTATCGGAATGTATTGGTATCGGAATGTATTGGTATCGGACTATCAAGTCAAATCAGTTCCTTATAATACAATGTTAAGCGGCGGTAGCGAAAGGCATCGGTCTTGCAATCGTGAGGTCGTGGGTTCGAATCCTGTCCATTATACTAACAACGTAGGCCCACTCCTAACACAAGCCATTGAGCTTAGCTGGAGGAGTTAACAGGATTGCTAGTAATGTGGAACCACAACCCCACATTGCTAGTTATCTTTTTAAAAAATAAAAAAAAAATGACAAAATAATAGATCTATACTAATATTATAAAGCTGAAGAGTTTGTTTGTTTAATGGATCGTAGCGTGATGTTATATAGCCTATAGCCTTCCTCGATAAATGGGCTATCCAATAGTGAAAGAATTTTTCAATTCGGATCAGTAGTTCCTAATATTATATAATATTAGTATAGATTAATATAGACTTACTGAATGTCGCTTTTCAATATTAAACCCAGTTTTTCGGAATTACCTACAACTACACAATCACAGAGTTGTTATTTGTAAACAAGAGCTACAATATCGCGCATCTACTCGTATCATGATTGTTTCTCTCCAAACTTAGTACATCCTACATTCGGTTATATTTTCATTCAACCCACGCCTTACATCGAATGTTTATTTTCCTAAAAAAGTTTCTATTCGTGTTGTGGCCGTATTCCCAAAAACGAGAATGCTCCTACCGTGATTCAGTTATGCATTTTTTGTGTAACATCTGTTCCCGAAATCAGACGAAAGGTCTATTTTATTATATCGGTACCCGTTCTTATAAAGGTAGTGTTAGTGAATATATATATATTACGATAAGAACCGGGAGAATTGGGTATTTTATTAACAGTGTAAGTAGGTACATGGATGACCTGGAGTTCGGTCACCCAGGTACTAATGTTTTAAGCAGGGATGTTCTTCATTCGCGCAATGTATAGCCGTAGTATACCGAATATTGAATACTAGCTACTTCTTGCGGATTTACTCATGTTGTATTTGATTTTTACAGCTTATGTGCTATTTTGATGTATGAACTATAATACTGTAAGGTTTCATCAAAATCCTTTCAGTAGTTTTCGCGTGAAAGAGAAACAAACATTGACCCATCTATTTTCACAAACTTTTAGATTTACAATAGGTATTAGTAGGATAAGATATCATGCAGCAGCAGCAATGAGAAATGTTGTAAAAACGGGGAAAATTTACGCAGACGAAGTTGCGCGGGACAGCTAGTAAGTAATAAACATCATCACTGTAATTAAACCATATGAAATATGTTGTGAATAAAAGTAGTTTAATTTTAGATGTGATTAAAAGTTTTGAGAGTATTCTATGTACGTGCCTATTTTTGGCACGTAGTGTAAATAGCTTATCGGATTTTAACAATTAGATACAATAGAGCCATTTCAAGTAATAGTAAATATATTCATAAACAAACTATTTACCTACATTAAAGTGGCCATGAGTTTTTATTGCCAAGTTCTTTTCTCACGGCTTCACTCTTGCGAACTTGGCATTAAATGTAGAATCATTCTATTCCAAATTTTGTCTGACGTTCATAAGCGTTGCATTTGTAACCTAAATTAATAAAGTATTTTGACTTTATTGACTTATTCACACGGATTGTCATCAGAACTGAACCAAGATGTTAATAGAAGCTTCTTATACGGAGTTGGTTTAAAATTCACTTGATACATTTATCACAAACATACTAGTACTTATATAAAAGCTTGTAAATTTTTATGAAAGGGCTAAAATATAATTTAGTCTTTATTGTGCAAAATGATAGTATTTATTTTGGTCACGTCTCTAATATAACCTATGTTATTGGTCTATTTCCAGTTTCATACCGTGTAATAGTGTACCACAATTAGTTTCAGTTGATACTATGTTTGTAACTACATATACTGGGGTGTAATTAGGCCAGAATACAAAACTCAATTTCAAAATAATACTCCTACATAACAATTAGTACTTCTAATTGGAGTTTAGTTCTAGCTTTGCTATTGTTATTATCACTACAATTGGTTTGAACTAATTGATTGTTTATTGGTAGAGCCTAAATACTGTAATTTGTAGTAACAGAATATGATCAACTAATCTGATTTTACAGAAATACATTATTACAGACACAAAATACACACATACAACCCACATTCGCACATCAGTAGGATGCACTCTGACTGTATCACCGAGCTAGTCACTTTCATTTTATATTTATACATGATTATAAATATTAGTGGCAGCACCTTGCCTGCATATACAGTTTATAAAATATTCAAATCAAATCAATCAATCAGCCTGTACCGGTCCACTGCTGGACATAAACGTCTCCTGATTTATGTCACAATACCCGGTCCTGAGCCGCACGCATCCAATTTGTCGGCCATCTGGCTGGGGGACGTCCTACCTGGTTTGACATTTCAATTAAACATAATTTTGGTTTTGACGAGACCTACACGTCTAGAGGCTGTTAAGCTGTGCAGCATCTCGCTAAGCTGCTCCAGCGGCTATTCTACTATGACGGAAAACTGAAGGTGCAAGATGTACTACCTTACGTTTACCGAGTCGCGGTCTTCACCAACTTGACATCGTAATTAAACCTAATTTTGTTTTTGACGAGACCGACACGTCTAGGGGCTGTTAAGCTGTGCAGCATCTCGCTAAGCTGCTCCAGCGACTGCGTTACTATGATGGAAAACTGAAGGTGCGAGATGTACGTTTACGTTTACTGAGCGCGGTGTCCACCGGTTTGACATTTTAATAATATAATAATAATATCTTTGGACAACTCACACAACGCTATCTGATCCCAAACTAAGCAGAGCTTGTACTATGGAAACCAGACAGCTGATAAACATACCTATATATTTCTAAATACATACATATTATAGATAAATAACACCCAGACACAGAATAAACCATCGTGCTCATCACACAAAGTTTTATCCTGGGTGGGGGTCGAACCCACGACCTCTTCTGCGTAGCAGTCGGATACAGTCCCACCGCGCCACAGATGCAGTTTTTGACGAGACCAACACGTCTAGAGGCTGTTATGCTGTCCAGCATTTCGCTAAGCTGCTCCAGCGACTACGCTACTATGACGAAAAACTGAAGATGCGAGATGTACTCACCGTTTATAATAAGCCCTGTCCTGCCAGTGTCTTAAAGACGTCCCAAAACACCGAATTTGGCAATTGTAAAGGAGTGGCCGAGTCTTTTTATTGCTGTGTTATTTTCTCCGGCTTTACCTATTGCTCTGCGAACTTATCGTTACATGTTTGTTTTATACTACGAAATGAGGAGACGAACAGGGGGTTTAGACAAAGTCACATTCGAAAAGCGATGTCGATAATTGAAAAGAATTTTACTATGGAATTTGACGTTTGCTGTGGAGACCATAGACCTTTCTTAATTTTTTTGCGAACGATTAGTACGGCGTTATCGAATTCGCCACGGAACGAATGTACCTTGTTTAACCCCCCAGGTCGTGCGCCTGATGGTAAGCGTCACGCCAGTCCATAACAGTATCAGTGCCACCCAAATCCTTGATCTGAATATCATCGTACCGCGCTCCTCAATTGAGACATTAGTCCAAAAGCCTCATTTGCCCAGTAATTACACTTGCTACAGTGCCCTTCAACCGAAACACAGATAAGTGTTAACATCACTATTTGATTTATTGTTCAGAAAGTTACAATGGATAGTAATAAAGCCCTGGATCTCACACTAGGATTCCCTGTGTCGTCAGTGTCGTGAGATCCAGTCTCTTTCATACCTAGTATATTTTGACAATATTAAGGAATGTATTAGTACAGTAGTAAGTTATATAAATAAAAAAAAAACTGTGGCACTCGGGGACTGCCGCGGTAAAGCTATTGCATAGCATTTTTTATCAACTAAAAAACAAAAAAAATATATATTTTACATTTTTTGTAATAAAAAAATAAAATAAAAAGTATCACCGCTGTGCCGGTCTGAGTGGGGGGTGTTAGGTTATTTTCGTTACGGAATTTCTGGATTCGGTCTCCACGCTCAAGGCCCGCGATAGAAGCTATGCAATAGCTTAAAAATAGGTTAAACAGAGATAACATATACTTAATAATGAATATATATACATAACAATAAAAAACTATTTCAAGGAAGAATAACTGACACTGTCTGGGCCTATAGCTATGACCACATGTGCATGTAGACGGATTAGCATTCTTAAACATTAGCTTTTAAATACCCCAATAATTTGTCATTTTATATTTTACGGGATGTCTCATAATTTTCCTTCCTAATCATGTGCCGTTTCCACAAATTTTATGTTCCATGCATAACATTTACGGAGAGATTAAATCCTTCTATTTTCATCGTAAATTACTTTAATGCCAGGTAATAATGCGCGCGGCTGAAGGGTTATTGCGAAACGTAATAAGCCGGCTGAGTGAGAGTTATTACGAAGATAAAGGCTTAATCAATGCCAGTAAAGTGGCACAAATTGATTACTGTCATTTTAAATATTTCCAATCTGCCACCTGAATTTTGTTTTCGTTGGTTAATTTCGTGAAAAAATTATATGTCCCTAATTTGTTGCGTTTATTTTGATTTTTTCTTGTTAACAAGAAAAAGATAGGTATTATTTCATAATTTTGAGCTATTTTTGACGATTTGTTATGTTTACTTTTGGCCAATTATTCCAATACGACGTTATTATTTGTCCTTAGCAGAACCTCAAATGTTTGTAATTGCATTTTTTCGTTTGATAGTTGTTGAATTAAACTCACATTATTTTGATATATGGACCACGTTATAAGATTAAGTTATTTATTATTACATACAACTCTTTCTATCTGTGTATTTTTAAAAATAAAAATAATAACTGGCAATGATTGGGTCGGGCATAATTAGAAATCTTGTTAACCCTTCCAGCTATATAATCTAAATTGTTTTTATATTAAGAGTGGGAATGCTTACGTATCACCAGTAAAAAGAACTTTCAAATGAAAATCCTTCATAAACATGAAGAAAATTATATTATTATTAATCCTGACCATCCAATATTCGTTAGATCAACAATCTAAATTGAATTTCCATTTCTATATTACAAATTGGTTTATTCGTTCAACTGCACACTTCGCGTTTAAGCGATTTAGTCGCTAGGTACTGAGCGTTATATATAATATTGAAAGAAATGATTGATGAGCAGTGTTCGTACCGGGCAAACTTTGTAATAATTTACACATTTCGACAAATTGATTTATTATATGTATGAATAAACTAGGTGTTAGGGAAATGCTCCTAAAAATAATAACTTGGTTATAATGTACTGCCAAGACCCCACCACATTTTTTTATACACGCTTATATTAAAGTGAGCTTAATATAAGCGTGTTATAAAGAGAGCCGATTAGGTTTGTGCATAATTCAAGTCTTTTTTTATCCGACTGCCAGGAAGGGTTATGTTTTTCGCGCGTATCTTGTATGTAATATTCTTTATTACCTCATAACTTTTAGACCACAATACGGATTTAGAGAATTAAGACGTCGTTAAATTTGCCTTGACCGCCCAAGTGTTCTTAGATATGTGACGTTTAAACATGGCTGCTGTGAGATGTCAAAAGTATGAGGTGTGAAAAATAAAGTTAATTAGCAACCATTCTTTTTTCAATTTAGTATTTGCGATAAAAATTAGTTGTTATATCATTAAATCCTACTACCATTAAAAAATACAAAAATAAACCGGGCAAGTGCATGTCGGGCCACGCACAATGTAGGGTTCCGTAGTCCCCCCCCCCCATCCAAACAATATGGCTTATGAAGTGGGTTTTCTGTTCTTTTTGTTTCATACTTACAACGTTATACCAATTTAATAATAATTTTCAATGGAATTTGTACAAAAAAAATGTTATCTCTCTTTTGATCAGCTGTTACTCGTAAATTTGCGAAGCATACTTAGCCGTGGTAGTTATTAATTTCACTATATATACTACTACCGTATTTTTTTACATACTTAACATCAACTATTAGCACTTTAAAGGTTAGTACTACACAAACGGATTCAGAAAAAAATTACATCTCCACTTTACATATAGGGAAGGGACCCAAAAATGTTTTGCAAGATTTATTTTTTTCAATTTGTCGGCGTAAGAAATTTGTGTATCCATGTCAAATTATAGCCTTCTAGCACTAACAGTTTCTGAGCTAAGCTGCGGACGGACGGACGGTCATGGCGAAACTAAAATGGTAACGTTTTTTAATTTTGGCTACGGAACCCAATAAACCCGCCTGCGCAATAAAAATCAAACAAGATCCCCTACATATGTAATATCATGCTGTCGGAGGCACAATAAGTTCATCGAGATTCATTAATGCCTCCGACTGCGTTACATAATTATGTAGGGGATCTTGTTTACATTTTTTGCGCAGGCGGGTTTTTATATTTTTATAATTTTTTTTTTATATTTTGGTCCCCGTGGATCCTCTTTGATGAATTACGATCTAGACTCTAGAGTTAGACTAATGGGTCATTAAGTTCTATTATATTCTCTTAAGTCCAATATTTAAAAATTAAGAATTTGTTCATTAATATTTTTTATACTGTCTCTGATATAAAGGACAGACACTCTGTTTTTGAGTTCTTTGTAAATAGCACTAACTGCATTATAATTTCACTAAAGTAACTCGTACGAATTAGTTCTCTTTAGTTTTCTCACTATGTCCTTGACATCAAGGAGCTGGATATTTCAACGTTTACATGTTTAAGGAGTCGTCGTTCATGAGCTTTTACATACTTTTTAATAATTTGTTCAACAAGGTCAACTTCACGTCACGGTGGAGGTCTTCGTTCCCTATATACCAAGGAGCATTAACAATACCTTAAGGGTCGGTTCGACCAAAAGCGAGTAAAGGGTATCCCTAGAATAAGTAGCCACTTACGAGTTTCATGTTCAGCTTCATGTTCTACCCTGCACAATATTAAGAATAGTGACCCTATTCGGGAATAGTTATCATACCACCATTTCACACAGAATAAAGAGCTATTTCTAAGAATATTGTAATGGCGTCTCAATCTGTAATTTTTGAACTCTACGCAAGGAATTATTTTAACATAAAATATTAAAATGCAACGTCAAAACGATTTCATTGAAGAGAGTGATAGTGATTAAGAAGTTTAAGTAGATATAATTTAAGAATTAATGTATTTGAATACTACGATGATCGTGATTTCGTGATCAGGTTTCGCATTTTTGTTTACTAAAACGAGTGTATTTGAAACCTATTTATAAAAACAGAAAACCTGAAAAATCGCAGGAACAAACTATGACAGGTCCTGTCCCACACTAGAATACGATAAAGGCGTGTTGACATAACTTACGCTTTATCACCGTTCCTTTGTAGAACAACGCATAATTGTCGCGTATTACATTCGTTCATCATTCACTTTGCTATTTACGCATAAATAACACTGGTCTACAAAAACGACCTTAAAAGTTAAATGAAATTGATTCGGTTATTCTGTATCTACACTGCAACTAGCCTGTAACTAATAATAATAATGATATCTTGGGACAACTCACACAACGCTATCTGATCCCAAACTAAGCAGAGCTTGTATTATGGAAACCAGACAACTGATAAACATACTTATATATTTCTAAATACACACATATTATAGATAAATTACACCCAGACACAGAATAAACCATCGTGCTCATCACACAAAGTTTTATCCTGGGTGGGGATCGAACCCACGACCTCTTGCGTAGCAGTCTGATACACTTCCACCGCGCCACAGAGGCAGTCAACTAAACTGCATTTAAAATAAACATCATTGTTGTTTGGATTTCACTTGTTTTGGCATCGTTTTCCCATGTTAAATATGATTACATGGAACCATCCACTGTTTTCATCGCTAACAACCCCTATATTTTGAGGAATAAAAAAAACAAATGTAGGTGTAAAAAGTAAAGTATATTTTCAGCGAAATATTGCATCCCCTATTCATGTAACCGACAAAAGGTTATTGACCAACTTTTTGTAATTTTTGGTACTGTAGTTATCAAGAAAATAACGAACATTTTGAAAACATGACTATGCGGGGTTTTTTTTTAAACTGTCCATCAGCCAGCAGGTATATCTCTTGTGACTGTACAAATATTGCCTTTTATTTAACTTCGCTGATTTTTGGGTATTTTTCATGTACGTATCAAAAACATCTACTTTAACACGCAATTATTTTCTTCATACGTATGTTAGTATGTAACGGAATCTTTGAACGTGTTTTTCGCCCACTTCGGAACTTTGGATTTAATTGAAACTTTGCACACTTATCAAGGACTGACATAATTAAAACTGAAAAAAAAAAAAAAAAAAAATCATGCCCTAAGGGGGTAATAGTGGTTGTAGGTTTATATGAAACTCTACCAGTTTTGAAGTTTGGTGTATGGAATTTCGTGTTTGGCTTATTGGTTTAAAATAACACATGCATATTGTTTTTAAACTTTCGCGATTTTTATACATATTAGTTATATTTCGGGACTTAATCGCGTGAATTATTTCAAGGTACGGTACCTTTTATTTACCCGACGTTTCGATCGAATTGCACCGATCGTGGTCACGGGTCGACTGATGGCAGCTTAGCGATGTCTCTGTGAGGCGCGGGGTTTTTCAACTACCCTCGCCTGGTCTTGATAATTTTGATAATTTGTACTGTCGGTACTTCTACACACTACACTTACAACGTCTTTACACTGAGGCGCGGTGTCTTTACGGCTACGATTACATTTGTTGATAACAGGGTTCCAAGATGATGAGAGCCGGTATCCATCTTCTCGGTTGAAGTTCTTATACTTCTTGATCTCAACCGCCTCGCGTACTATCCTGGAATAATAGTGGCGATCGGTGGAAAGTACCTGTGGCTTATGCAATTCTATCCAGTGATTTGGTCCTGATTCCAACAGCAGACTTGTAAACTTGACGGTTTTTTACAGCAGCGATATATTCCTTGACCCTGTCTGCGATTGTCCTTTTGGTCTGTCCGATATAGGAACTACCGCAACTGCAATCCACCTTGTACACGCCTGGTGTTTGGAGCGGAATAACATCCTTTGCCGTTCGTAAAAGCTTCGAAACCTTGGAGTGCGGACTATATACAGTCTTAATGGAGTAACTCTTCAATACTGTTCCAATTTTGTCCGTAACTCCTTTGATGTATGGCATGAAAGCTGGCACTCTGTTGGCATTTACCTCTGGTTTTCTGCTCTTTGGACGTTGAAGGTTATGCTTGTATCCGTTGCTTCTTAGTACCTCCCGAACGTGTGCAAGTTCACCCTCCAAGTGTTCGGGGTCGCAAAAGTCGTATGCTGTGTTTGTTAAAACATACATAGTTTTTCACAAGTTTAATAAACTAAAACACTGGGCACAACAAACTTAAGGAGTTAAATTTGGTGCAGATTATTGATTGAAAGGTCTAAATAATAAAAAATTGGTGGGGTTAAAAAAATACCAATGTTTTTTTTTAACCCCATCAGTTAAAAAAAATTGGTATTTTTTTTAACTGATGGGGTATTATATTAAAGCATTAATAGGATGCCCAGAGTGTGTGAAAATTTTCGTATATTTGCAGTCAAGTTATTGTTTAAAGGCGCCTTTAAACAATAACTTGACTGCAAATATACGAAAATTTTCACACACTCTGCGCATCCTATTAATGCTTTATTTTAAAATATTTATATTATTTCAACATTGCTTTTTTGGTTCTTGTAAGAGTAGCAAAGGGGATGTCGCTGTATATTGCAATACAGTTAATTCTAGTATCTATATATGGTCAGGGAATTCATTGTAATGTTTGCGCCTATATAAGTTAGTGTCAAATAAATAAATAAGTTATTATTCACAATAATGAAAAAACCGGGCAAGAGCATGTCCACGCACAATGTAGGGTTCCGTAGTCCCCCCTCCATCCAAATAATGTGGATTATGAAGTTTTAAGTTGGGTTTCTGTTGCTTTTGTTTCATACTTACAACGTTATATCTACTTGATAATATTTTTCAATGGAATTTGTACGAACATTTTGTTACTTCTGATTTGATCAGCTATTCCTCGTAAACTTGTAAAGCCTACTTAGCTGTGATAGTTTTACTTTTAATTTCACTATATATACTACTACCGTGATTTTTTTCACATACCCAACATCAATCATTGAGCTGGCAGGGGAACAAAAATTTGCACTTTAAAGCTTAATATTTTACAAACGGATCCCTAAATCAAAAAATCTTCTTTGCAAACCCCTAAACGTTTTTAAAAGACCAGACCTATTTTATAATATCCCACACGATGGGGTAAGCCAAAGGTGAGCCAAAAAATCACACCACCACTTTACTTTAAATTTAAAATCTACTAGACTGTTTTTAAAACTTTAAATTTCTTTAATAATTACTTAAGTGAGTGTTTTTTTTACTTAAGCTGTCTCAGCATCATCTCAAAGAATACTTATTAACTATTTTACAATTCAAAAGTCATTTAGAATTTAAATATAATCATTCATCTGTTTTCTTTAGGAGAGTTTCTATAACATCTATAGTAATGAAAGTCAGATATAGCTTTCACAGTTGTCAATTAAATAACACCCATCAAGTTATATGATTTTTTATTTATTAATCATAAACAATACTATTATTCATATCATTATTTTCGATCAAAAATCTCAGAGTTAATATTCAGTATTTACAAAAAACATCCCCAGACGATAATTAAAATTAGAACAAAGCTCGTAAACTGAACTGAATGAATAAATTATGAAGAAAATAGAAGAAGAAAATTCTGTAATTCAAATTGTTTCGTATTTTTAATTATTCGTTGAATATGGAATTATGGATCTAGGTTTTTTTTTTCTCTTTTTTTATGAGATTCTGTTGCTTTATTTATGATTCGGACAAAGGTTATATATACTTTATATAGCTTTTAAATGCTATCTCAAGCATACAAATACAGCAACGTTAATCTTAACGTAAAGTAATTGTTAAGAAGTGAAGTGAAGAAGAAATCATTTAAAGATTACTGAATGGATCTTGGTAAATTTTTAGAATAATATATAATAGACCGCGTGGATGTCGGTTTTCGCGATAGAAACTATACTTCGTTTTTTTCCGATACTTAAACTAAATCCTTACCAAATTTCATCGCAATCGGTTCAGCGATTTTGGGGTGAAAACGTAACAGTACTTTCACATGTATACTAACATTATAAAGCTGAAGAGTTTGTTTGTTTGTTTGAACACGATAATCTCAAGAACTATACCTAAGTTCGAATTGAAAAATTATCTTACCGTTGGATAGTCCATTTATCAAGGAAGGCTATACGCTATATAACATCATGCTGCAGTCAATAGGAGCGGAGTAGCGATGAAAAATGTTGCAAACGGGGAAAATTACGCAGACGAAGTTGCATGGGTCAGCTAGTTTATAATATTAGTTTAGATGGATTTAACATCTACGCGGGCAGAGCCGCGGTTTATTACCGTATTCGTACTTCGAGTAAGCTTTTTTTCGGACTAAAAACCAATTACCTATTATTTAACAAGCTTTGTCTAAGTTATCTTGTAATCTACATAAATCCAAGTCAATCAAGCAGCTAGGTCATGCAGACAGACTGAAAGAAATATGTTCTAGACACAAAAACTCTTACAAAAATCTAGATTACAAAGTAAATAATGGTTTCATGAATCTTTCAAAGCTGCGCTATTTTCTTTTGGCAGGCTTCAAGGTTGTCTGCCTTGTCTTGCCTTGAAGTTCATTGTTTAGAAATAATGTTGTACTAAATAAATGACATGTAACTTTTTCAATTATTTCTTCGTCCCTGTATTTGTCCAAATAATTCAAAGCCTTAAACTTTTAATAAATCATAAATACGGGTGAGACATAAAAAGTATAGTTTTAGTTTTTTCCTAGCATCGAGTAGAGTTTCGTAGCTTATGTAGCATGGTCGTAGCAGATTATTGTAGCTCCTTATGGGTATGTTGATTGACTGAGTTTTTGGCTCATAATGTTATAATAAATTCATTACATTATTTGTAATTAATTTAAATTTAGTAAACAATGTTCTGCTAAGCATACATTACTAAATATAATATAGTCATTAAAGTAGTAGTAGGTATATAAGTTGTTTATAAACATAAACATAATTACTGCAGAAGATGTTAAGATTGTTTGTTTTTAGAATTTCAAATGTCATCTGAGTATTTCATTCGAGTCCTTTTTATTTAAATATGTTTATTTATTCAAAAGCTTATAGTTTGAAATGTTAGTTATTTTGCTGAAAGCCAGAATAATTTATATTTACACTTAAAATTAATTAAATTTAAACTTTAAACAATCTTTTCAATTTTGATTAAGTACATAGTTCAATCTAAAGTTTTTCAATCGGTAACAACTACGCCCTTTCAAATTTTAACAGTCATTTTAATTAATATTTCAACGAAGAAATGATAAGACGAAGAGCAACAAAACCTCTTAGGAAAATATCTGTAACAAAACATGGTGGACTCATTAATTCTATTCGGAGAATAAAGTGAGTTTCCAAATGTAAATCTGATTCATTGTGTTACTTTAATAAATTTGTATTTCATACCACGAACCAGTTTAATTATGTATTTGAAAAGTAAATAATTAAATTCAGTTGAACATTTTCATTTACTTTACTGGGAGTATGATTTGGCACGATTGAGATTTTATTAGTAACTAGCTATGCCTGCGACTTCGCCCGCGTGAAGTTGTTGCTCATTCCCTATAGACGTTAGCGGGATGATAAAAGTAGCCTAAGTTACTCCTTATATCATCAGCTGTCTGACAATGAAAGTCTTGTCAAAATTCGTACAGCCATTTCAGAACATTAAAAATTGTGTTTTGTTATAACAGTGTAACAGAAAGATGTGGTCATATTCCAGGGTTGGTATGTGCCCATGATACTGAGTGCATATCCCTAATTTTATCAAAATTGGAGTACCCTAAAAAATATTTATTATTTTTATTCGTTTATTATGAAAAAGTATTAATTAAAAAAAAGTATGACTTAAAAAGTTCTATGCCATAATAATCTAATAGAATTTTGAACCAGCGGGGGTATAATTCTTATGCCATACGCCTTTCACTACTGAATTTTGATAAAAAGAATATGCTATAACTATGTAATAATAATGCAACCAGTTATGGCACCATTGTAGGTGCAATACTGACATACACTATCCGCTGCTGAAATTTGACCACACCTTTCTGTTACACCCGGTATACTTTCATATCCATTTAGTAAAAAACTGTTATTTTGATGTTACAAACAGTCCCATCAATTTTATTTATTTGTATGAAGTATCAACTATATATACCTACTTTAATTTGCATTTAGTAAAAGAAACGGGACAAGTGCAAGAGTCGGACTCGCCCACCAAGGGTTCCGTACCAATTTCTAGGTACATATTATAAAAAAGGGGATAATTTTAATTTGAATTTGGTAAAAAATTAAAGCAATGTCTTTCAGCACAAGTAATGGAAAAATTCCGAAAGATAAAAATTTAAAAACAAAATAAATTTTGGTACTTACAAGTTTTCGCAAAAATATAAATTTGCCCATATCTTTTTGGCGTGTTGACTAAGGACCTTGATTTTTATACACTTAAATAGGGACTACAGACTACAGTATCTGGTTAATTTGCCAAGTCCACCTGTTCTTGAGAAAATCGGTGGTGACACACGGACAGACAGACGAACAAGAGAGTGATCTTATAAGGATTCCTTTTTACCTGTTGAGGTACGGAACCCTAAAAACTGTTATTTGAAATTGCAAACAGATACTTCATTTTTTCAGATTATACGTATAGATTTGTGTTTTAATGCTTTTAAGTGGGTTGGATTCGTAACCGCCAGGGCGCATGTTCGAATGCCACATTATATTATCGGCTACTACCGAGCCCACGTAAGCAATTCCGGTAAATGATCTACAATACTATATATTATATACAATAATAAGGTTATATATGTAGCATTCAGGACATATTACACACGCACATGTAGACGTTCCTCACGTTTTAGTGGGTTCCAGTTGAACACCAGCGCCAGCTCCATAGGAGTGGATTCGTTCCCCACCCAGTATAATTGCAACTTTGTGTGATGAGCACGATGATTTATTCTGGGTCTGGGTGTATGTATTTAGAAATATATAAGTATGTTTATCAGTTGTCTGGTTTCCATAGTACAAGCTCTGCTTAGTTTGGGATTAGATAGCGTTGTGTGAGTTGTCCCAAGATAGATATTATTATTATGGCATAAAACTTTTTTAGTCATACTTTTTGTAGTTGATAAGTTTTAATAACAACCCTTGACCACACCTTTCTGTTACACATTGCATCAATTATTTATTTAATAACTAAGGTCAGAAGCAATGTGGGTCGTCACATTACTAGCAACATTATCATTCTTCTTACAATTACATAAACGGTAAGACAAACTGTTTTCTAAAAGCTATAACAGCTTCGAACGGTCCTCGCAAATTTCTTATTTGGACATCACTCTTTTAAAGACCATTCATAACAAAAACATATGCAAAATTATTTGACTGTCCAATGTTGCCAATTCTAAAGAAATCTTGAAGTATAACTGCTAAACCTTTTCATGTCTTTGCTCACTGTATGGACGTACAAAGTTTTACCCTTTGCAAAGTTCAATCAATCCCAATGTCCTTAAGTTGCGAAATTGTTTAGTTTCACTGTAAGAGTTCCTCGAAGCAGAAGTTTTCAAACATTCAAGTTTCTTTGTCAATACAAAGAAAACTCGAACGTAGAGGTCTCAACAGGCTTAACTCTGCTAATTAAAAGCTACCTACGATATTTGGTTTCAAATTTAACAAGAGTACAGTGTGTCTACGTGGCGTGTTTATATTACTAGCTGTCCAGCGCAACTTTGTCTGCGTAAATTTTCCTCGTTTTTGCAACATTTGCGTCTATTGGTCGTAGCGTGATATATAGCCTATAACCTTCCTCGATAAATGAGCTATCCAACAGTAAAACATTTTTTCAATTCGGATCAGTAGTTCCTGAGATTACCGAGTTCAAACAAACAAACAAACTCATCAGCTTTATAATATTAGTAAAGATTTATTGGTTCACAGTTTGATAATAAAACGGTGCTGTAAATTATAAACGGTTTGTTGCAGCTTATAATTTTTCGAAAGTTTACAAAATCAATTATTTTCGTAACAACAACTCCCGCAGTAGGGTCCAATTCCTGTGACGTGGGGGATTTAACAAACATAACTACCCGAAATACATCCAGATTCGGAAAAAATATTTACACAAAGTTTCGCCTTTTGTGAGAATCGAAGCCTCGATCTCTTACGTAACAGACAGTCGTACATACCTACTAGGAACTACTGCGTCACTGAGGCAGTCAATTATATAGGTACTTAAGAGACAAACAACTTATCTTTTTATTACCTATTAATGACTCAAAAAATTATGGTGAAAATTTTTGCTCGATTACACAACAAAAATAAACTACCTATCTATACTAATATTATAAAGCTGAAGAGTTTGTTTGTTTGAACGCGGTAATCTCAGGAACTACTGGTTTGAATTGTAAAATTCTTTCACATTTGGATAGCCCAATTATCAAGGAAGGCTAAAGGCTATATAACATCACGCTATGACTAATAAGAGTGGAGCAGCAATGATAAATTTAGCAAAAACGGGGAAAATTTACGCAAATATATATATATATATATATATAAATATATTTTAAACAAAGTTGCGCGGGACAGTTAGTCTACTATAAAATGACGAGCAAAGTTATTAAATTGATAAGACAAGCCAAAGTAATCGCTTATCCAGAGCTCGCAGCAGTTACAACAAGTATCGTGAACATAAATAACCCTTTCTGTAGAAACTCTTGTTCAATTTGTTAATGTCCACAGCGCTACTGAGAACCGTCGCGTCGCCAGTAAGGATGATCGTCACATAGATCCGAGATAAGGCACTAAGGCTGCCTGTTCATTGAAGCAGAGTAACGGAACGGAGCAGAGAAATGGAGAAATATTAAGCGATTTGAGTTACCCGATTCAGTCAGTACGCTACAATCAAAAATCTCAACACAACCTCATGGTCAGACGAATATTGAGCACGAACCAGTAGCGAACATGTTTTCACGGATTTTTAGCAAATGGCGTGGCGTAACGTAATGCTTTGTCGCAAATGTAAATTACACCGCGTAATTTTGGTAAACCCAATAGTGAGATGCATTTGTTAGGAGGTTGTAGGGTATGTTGAGGTTGTAGAGGTGTAGCTTAATCTATACTAATCTGTACTAATATTATAAAGCTGAAGAGTTTGTTTGTTTGTTTGTTTGTTTAAACGCGCTAATAAACTACTGGTCCGATTTGAAAAAAACTTTTTTGTTGGATAGCCCATTTATCGAGGAAGCCTATAGGCTATATAACACCGCGCTACGACTAATAGGAGCGGAGCAGCGACGAGAAATGTTGCAAAAACGGGGAAAATTTACGCATACGAAGTTGCGCGGGACAGCTAGTAATTATAATAAAAGCTTTGATATAATTGCTACGAGTCTGTTGTAGCCGTTGGATGAATGTAAAGTTTGTGTAGATATATAACTACAATATATAGTTTATGTCAAGAATATTGACTATTTGCTTGCCATTTGACTGTCTCAGAATGTAACCTAAAGAGTCATGGCTAGAATGGCTATGGCTATCTGTGCGAGCTTCGTACAGTCGTACCATATACATATACGTTAAGCGAACGCTCGGCCGAGCTACATGGTAGGCGGAGTGGGGTTGTTAGGTTTTTTTTTTCGTTACGGAATTTCTTGATTCGGTCGCCGCGCTCAAAGCCCGCGATAAAAGCTATGCAATAGCTTAACAGGCTTTGTTTTGGTCAAGAGATGTCAGGATGTATTTATTGTATGTGAGTACATAATGTGTGTGTATGTATATTGTCTAAGGTTCCTAAATATCTAACATATTCATACAGTGTCTTCACCGTATGAAGTGGGCTGAAACTGATTTGCTAAGCTTTGTATGGTTGTATAAATCTCTGTATCAACGCAGATAGAAGTAATATAAAAACTCTGTGGCGCGGTGGGAGTGTATCCGACTGCTACGCAAGAGGTCGTGGGTTCGATCCCAACCCAGGATAAAACTTTGTGTGATGAGCTCGATGGTTTATTCTGTGTCTGTTTGTTGTTTATCTATAATATGTATGTATTTAGAAATATATAAGTATGTTTATTAGTTGTCTGGTTTCCATAGTACAAGCTCTGCTTAGTTTGAGATCAGATAGTGTTGTGTGAGTTGTCCCAAGATATTTATTTATTTATAAAGATATCAACATTTTCACAAGTTATGAACAAGTGGCGTCAAAAAAAGAAATACTTTTTATCGGCCGCCCTATTTATGTGAGATCCTTTTATCTGACGTCAAATTGTTTTTCGTTGATTTAGGTCACATTAATGTGTTTTTACACATACGACGTTAAACGCGTACTGCGGTGTCTTTTACGCTTGCAGTTTATTATGCAGGTAATGAACTAACACACACAAACCTGTGGAAAAGTTATGCTATTTGTACACATAATAGAATTTTCTAGTCATGGCCTGAGGTACACCAATCTTGAAACGTTGGGCAATAAAAATTGTAAATAGTTTTAAATTATTATCGCGATGATAAGCCACATAATCTGTAAAAACCGGGTAAAGCATGTAGGACCATGCTCTTGCTCAGCGTAGGATATTGCAGCTTTTACTACAAAGAAATGCACTTCATACAAATATGTAATACTATCTAAAAAAATACTATCTTCATGGCACTTATGTCCTTTTGTTGAGAAGCGCAGTTTTTCGGCTATAACTGAAAAAAACACATAAGTATTTATTCAACGTTACCTGTAAATTCGTTTTCATATTTTTTTTCCACACGGTTCAAAAAAAATGGGGGGGGGGGAGGCAACAATGTTTGCAACTTTCGGTGCGAGAAAAAGAATTTAGGAAACTTAAAATGTTTTTAAAAGACCTGTCTAACACACGTAGATGTTTGATGAAAAAACTCCAGGATAAATGCCTCGATGGGATAGGTGCCACGTTTTAGAAAAAAGTATTAGTTTAATAAATTGAATTAAAATCATGCACTCCACACATACCGTTTTGCCTGGAGCTTTGAGCAAATACGTTTCGCTTGCATATGCGATTACATCCGCAGCAAGCACGAAAAAAGCTTCAATTAATTGACGTAAGTATTTACCGCTGTGTAACTTTTTAAGTAGTACTTGATTCCGTTCAATTTTTAGATTTCCGTACTAAAACGGGATTCCATTACTAAGACTGTGCTGTCCGTCCGTCTGTCACCAGACTGTATCTCATGAGCCGTGATAGTTAGACAGTTGAAATTTTCACAGATGATGTATTTCTGTTGCCGCTATAATATATAATGTAATTTTTTTTTGCCGTTTTTTGCTCGATATTATAGTATTGAGTCTAATATTTTATAGATAATGGCACGGAGCCCTTCGTACACGAGTCCGACTCGCACTTGGCCGGTTCATTAACTACACATGTAGGTGTCTATAATAGCTCTTTGTTGTTTAGTTTACTTTAAAAATAAAAGGCAATCTGATACTTAAATCAAAAAATGATCTTCACAACCTCTAAACGTTTCTATAAGACCTATCTAATGATACCCCACACGATGGGGTAGGTAAGAAAAAAATCACATACCCACGTTACATATAGGGGAGGTACCCTAAAAAAAAAAATGTTTATCAAGATTGTATTCTTTCACTTTGTAGGCGAAAGTAATATGTCTCTGACCTACGGACGGACGGACATGGCGAAACTATAAAGGTTCCGGTTAGCTATTTTGTCTACGGAGCCCTAAAAAATGGGTCCGCAAACATTACTACGAAAACAGTAATTTTTAGAATAACAATAATTAGTTATAATGGTACATTAAAGACTTAAGTACTTCTATTCATAGTGATAATACACGCTAAATGAATAGTTCTTAAATTACGAGACATTTCCCAAAGTGGTCTATCTTAGAATGACCCTACATGTTGCCACACCTAAAAATATTTATTTTTGTTATTTAACTATCGAACCAAATTGCGCCTTATACAAGACATCTATACTTCAAATTTCATTTATATAGATTGTGCAGTATAGGAGTAGGTATGCCTCTGACATACGGACGGACAGACAGACGGACAAAATGAAACTTTAAGGGTTCCCTTATTGCCATTTTGGCTATGGAATTTAAAAAAAATACAATTACATGATATCTAGCTTCTTCTTTTACATCAAAACAGTCGATCTTTTCACATCATGAAAAGCATTTTTAATTTTAACTAAAACTTTGAATATTTCATTCTATGAAATTCTTTTATATAAACCCAGTAAATAAATGTGAGGACGCCAGGCCAAAATGGATTTGGTTCTGGCGCGCTCACATATGCCATTTTGTGGTATACGACTAGTTATTACTTCAGCTCAATGGTAGTTTGACATGCGGCAGATTTGTCTGGTCCAATTCCATTTCAATGTGGCAGCTTTCCAAGTGGCTACAGTTTGGAACTAATAACTTTAATCAAATTTCTGGGTCGAAATTTTGGCAACACAAGATATTACCCTGATATTATTCGTATTTGCTAACAATAACACTGTTGTACTAATTCGTCGATTCTTTTGCAGTGGACAGTTCTCAAATAGTATGGCGATGACATAGAAATGTTGAATGCGATTGACCGCATGCCCCACACCGCACCACAAAATACATGACGGTATCTATACCGTCATGTATTTTGTGGTGCGGTATCTGTACAAGACGGTTCATAGATCCACGCTCACATACTGGCATTGATCGAGTTCGATCAAAATCTCCGTACGTTCGTGTCACGCTTTCGTCATGAACCAACTAAGTATGCATAACTAGTTGTTCCTTCACAGAATGTGTTCTTAATGACACAACTAAGCACATCCAAGCGGGGTTCTTATTCACTATGTTTTTCTTTGATTTCGCAGCAAGCTCGCGCGAATTGGCGCATGCGCGATGCGCTCAAAGATGTCCGCATGCATGCGCATGCGTTGTATTTCTAAGCGCAGATCTCTATACACAATTATGTCAAGATTTTGACAGTTAAAAGCGCGGGCTTGACACGAAAACCAATAAAAAATATAGAGAATAAGGACCGGGGAAAAATGAATGTGTATGTGTTACTCTAATGTATTTTGTGATCGCTAATCGGCTAGCCGGTGACGGCTAACCGCATACCAATTTAATATTATTGAATGCGGCGTACCGCATAGTCTGCACCACATTCAACCGCATTCGATATACCGCAATCCGACTAGTAACTTGCCGCCCTAAAAGGTCAGATTTACGTTAAAAATTTAAAGTGCATTTTCGTATTTACCTATTGCCACCTTTTTCAAATTTATCAAGTAATTAATCAAACTGTCTAAGGGTACAAACAGGCGGCAAGGCGTTGAGTCTGCAGATGTCATGTAATGAAATATGCCACAGATGCTACTGTAGATGCTATGATATTTTTTTTTCAGAAAGCGATGTATCAGGTCAGGACTTTTTGTTCATTGGTCTAAAGTTTGAAGTTGTTCAAGTATTTTCAAAATTGGCCGCTGTGAGAGCTATTTTTGCATCGGGCACGCAAGATTACTATCGGGTATACACGAATATTAGGTACATGTGAAAACTCTCGCTTGCTCGTGAATTGCAACAACTATACTAGTAGTTTATACTAGTAGTAGTATAGTACATTTGTCAGCTAAGGCTGTAAGTTTTAACAACAGATTACACTTAGACAACGGGCTCCACTTTAACTTTTAATTTTTACTTTTATTATTTACATTTAGTATGATTATTTTTTTAAGTAGTAGGTATACCCAAGTTTTTTTATTTTTTTTTATTATATATTGAAAAATCTTAATCTGGCTACATAATACTTAATATAACTAGGACTGCTACTGTGTTTGTTAATGTCCCCACATTGATTAATTAGTTTTATTGTGCATGTTGTGTTTACTGATTAATATTGTACACTAGACTAAGTTATTTGGCATTGTACTAAAGTGTATTTCAATAAGTGTAACAATTGCAAGTAAACCAATAAATAAATAAGTAGTAGTAGAGGTAGTAAACTCGGCCCAATGCAGTTTCTGATAATGGTAAATGACTTACGTAGTGTAACTACACAAACTAGAAAGGCAGAATGCTTGATGTTTGCGGATGACCTGAAGTTCCCCACAGTCACTGGAGTCGGTGACTGTGTGCAGCATTTAAGCGTGACATAAATGCAGCACTTGATTGGAGTTACAGAAACAATATGTCCCTTAAAGGTTCATTTCCGTGCATCGCGGCCGATCGCGAGCCGCGCGCGGCTTACGACAAGCGTCTGACGCGCGCGGCCGATGCAACAATACTCAGAGTATGAGAATGTATGACGCAGTTTCCGAGGTCTGCGACAGACGCGCGCGGCCGACGACTGACGTAGGCTGCGCGCGCACTCTCACTATTGTCGAATCGGTGGCGCGCGTCAGCCGCTTGTCGTAAGCCGCGCGCGGCTCGCGATCGGCCGCGATGCACGGAAATGAACCTTTATACTTAGTAAGTGCAAATCAAATACTTTTACTTGGGTTCGAACCCCTACTACGACGTATGAGCAGAAATAGAAAAGTTTGTGGTCTAGTAACAAAGTCCAGATAGGTGGTTCGATTCCTGGGTCCGGACTTCAAATTTTTCTATCTTTAATTGGCAAGAAACGTCTATAAAAATTACTATATTATGAGCAGAATTGTCAGGATCTTGTGATATCCCCCACACGCTCGTGTGACCGCGATAGCCAAATGAACTTTCTTGAGCACATCATACAAGTATGCAAAGATGCAAATAAATGTGTAACAATTTTAATAATGATGTTATAATGGAGGCGGCACGAGAAGGTATACATTGTCACAGTTGAAAAAATCCATCGTAAATTTCCGCGTTGTATATACAGGATCACTTTGAATACGGTCGACAAATTGATAGGAGAGATTCAGTACCTGTGATACATTCGCTTTACATTGACATATTGCCGATTGAAATAGACTTAAAAATAGATTTTATGGTCTAACGATAACAATATAAACAAAAAAAACGGAAAATATCTACATTTTATTATTTTTTTGAAGCATATACGAAACAAATCAATTTATAATAAAATTATCAATTTAATCAGGTGTACATGCAATACAAAAATCAATATTAAGTATAATGAAATTTTATTTTTTTATTATCTTGACTACACGCTGTTTTACCCCCTAAAGTTTGTCGACTGAATTAAAAATCATTCTGAATGATTTTTAGTTCATATTCATATTAAAAATGAATTATCCGTTCTTATATCCCTTCATTTTTGTGTCAGGCATGGTTGCTCTCGATAGTTTGCAGCTTAGGCGGGATTATATCATCTATTATTTTTTATTAATGGCAAACAAAGTAGTCAATCCTTCAGTACACGAGAGCTTAAACTTGTATGTGCCAGACTGATATATACGACGACGGCGTCAACATCGACTACTCACTTGCCTACCAGAATGGCGTCTTAGTTCCAGGCGTTTAGACGTAAAGAAGTAATAAACATACACACTCACACACTCACAAACTTTCGACTTTATAATATTAGTGTGATTAGCTGACCCGGACCACTTAGTCTGCGTCATTTCCCCCGTTCTTGCAAATTTGTCATTGATGCTCAGCTCCTATTGGTTGTAGTGTGATGTTATACAGGGTGTAACAGAAAGGTGTGGTCATATTCAAGGGTTGGTATGTACCTATGATACTGAGTGCACATGTACCATAAAAAAATATTTATTATTTTTTCATTCGTTTATTTATGAACTAGCTGTGCCCGCGACTTCGTTCGCGTGGAAGTTGGGTTTATATTAAGGTAGTTTATATTACAATATAACTTCTGTGTAAATCATGCTCCACAATGCTCTGTGGCATCTATGGATATTAGGGCCTAGCTTTAATCAGGGCCCAACCTATGGCAGGTTTTTGTTTTTAAAACATTGCATTCCCGCGGTACTGTGATGCGTGTTCAAACAAACAGACAACATTCAAACGTTTTTAAAAGATATACTCAGATATCTTTTTTGTGTAAATACTATTTCTAAACTTATTTCGATATTTTTTTCACTCACTTTTGAAGATTTAAATAGTATTTTATAATGTCTACATTGGTGAATTAAAAAATAGGTGTGTCAACCTGTCGCAAATTAAGATCATCATATATTTATATCCCTCTAAGTAAGAATTTCAGTTTTTTTTTTAAATCAGTTTTCCTGATTCCTTGTAATTTGTATTTAAACGCCATCTATTTTCAAAACAGGATAAGTTTCTCTTAAAACTTGATGATTTTCATATTAAATTATACTTAAACTATCATGCATAATAAACGTAGGTAAGCAAGTTATTTAACCCTAAATTATTCACGCAATTAAGACCCGTAATATAAATATTTTCATAATGTGTACCAATCGCGAAAGTTTATCAACATTTGTAGGTAAGCAATTTTGGCACTCAGAAGAAATCGAATCACAGATGGCGCCACGTGTTTTATTTTGATATAACACTAACATTTATAATTTCTAGAAAATACTAAGTAGTTACAGTTTATTTGTAATGTAATATTGTTTTTCATTTCTACATTTATAACTTAATCACGATTCATGCAAAACAATGATAAAGGTGCCTATAGAAAGTGATTGATTATTATGAAAATATGTTAAACAAAGTAAACATGTTAAAGTCTAAAATAAAAGCTTGTATAATAAGTATATATAGGGAAAAATACTTTAAAAAAGAATTTTAAAACAACACAAAAAGAGATTCGTAATACTTGAGAATTGATCCCCCGATTTCGCTCGTTCAATACCGCCACTCGCGCCATTAGACCACCTCAACCGATACAAAAGCGGTTAAAATAGCTGGTCTTAAGAAAATTGAAAATGATGTGTTTAGCTTCTTATAGTTTTAGCGTGAAGTTACTGTTTCCATGGCTTACAATTTTGTAAATAATGTCTTATTGTGGAAAAAATTGTGAAAACCTATAATGGTTCGACCAAGCATACGTTGCTGCTCGCTCTCCATAGACGATAGCGTAATGATTCATAGTTTAAGTAATGCTCTATAGTATTTACAATAAAACTGCAAATTTTCATGAAGATACGTCAAGTAGCTATTGTTTTATGACGATAAATAGCTACAGACATTATCCGTTATTGCTTAGCTCCTATGGGAAATAGCGTGATAAATTATAGCCTATATGTTAATCCAGACTTATTAGAATACACATACAAAATTTCAACCGAATCTGTCGGGTAGTTTTTGCGTGATGCGTGTTCAAACAAACAGACAGACAGACAGACAGACAGACATTTCTAAAAATACAGCAAAGTGTTTAAATACTCTTTTCGAACATTTCCTAATATTGTTTTTCACTAAGTTCGGCCATGTACAGACACGTAAAATTTACAGTTTTATTATATGTATAGATAGATATAGATCACTATTCATGCAAAACAATGATAAAGGTGCCGATTGGAAGTGATTATTAATATGAAAATATGTTAAACAAAGTAAACATGTTAAAGTCGAAAATAAAAGCTTGTTTATATAAGTATACATTTAGAAAAATACTTAAAAAAAAGAATAAAAATAATTTTAACACAACTCAAAAAGAGACTCGCAATTAGGGAGTCGATCCTCCGACCTCGCTCGTTTAATACCGCTACTTGTGCCAATAGACCACCTCAGCTGATGCAAACACGGTTAAAATAGCTGATCTTAAGAAAATTGAAAATGTTATGTTAAGCTCGTAATAGTTTTAGCGTGAAGTTATTGTTTCCATGGGTTACAATTGTAAATAATGTCTTATTGTGGAAAAAAATTGTGAAAAACCATAATGGTTCGACAAAACATACGTTGCTGCTCACTCCCCATAGACGATAGCATAATGATTTATTGTGCAGTATTTACAATAAAACTGCAAATTTTCATGAAGATCCGTCAAGTAGTTATTGTCTTATAACGATAAATAGCTACAGACATTATCCGTCATTGCTTAGCTCCTATGGGAAATAGCGTGATAAATTTTAGCCTATATGTTAATCCAGACTACACATACAAAATTTCAACCGAATCTGTCCAATAGTTATTGCGTGATGCGTGTTCAAACAAACAAACAAACAGACAGACAGACAGACATTTCTAAAAATGTAGGAATGTGTTTAAATACTCTTTTCGAACATTTCCCAATATTTTTTTTCACTATGTTCGGCCATGTACAGACACGTGAAATTTACAATTTTATTATATGTATAGATATAGATAGATAGCATGATTCAGTATTCACGCGCGATGGCTTATTATTAGCGTATTTCATGTTTACTTTGGTGTTTCTACACCGATTTCTATTAGTATTTTTTATGGAATAGTTAATTATGTTAACTTTTTTAATTAGGGATGACTGGGAGTGTTATAAACGTAAGAGTAGACAAATATAATCAGAAAGCTTCGAACTACTAAGCTATCGGGAGTTACACGTGATATTGTGAGTCAACCATAAAAGATAGACATATGCTGTCGTGGGATATTTTTTATATAATTTTAAGGAAAACATTTCCGTCATACATGATTTCTGTGTAGCTTTAACCATTAAGGTTGCACACGCGACGAAAGCTTAAAAAATGGAGTAACTTCTCCCGTTTTCCTTCACTGCTCTGCTCCTATTGATTGTAGCGTGATGAAAAGTATACTATAACCTACTCAGGAGTATGAAAAATAATTGTACCAAGTTTCGTTAAAATCCGTCGAGTAGTTTTTGTTTCTATAACGGTTATACAGACAGACAGACAGACAGACAAAAATTTTACTGATTGCATTTTTGGCATCAGTATCGATCCCTAATCACCCCCTGATAGTTATTTTGGAAATATATTACATGTACAGAATTGACCTCTCTACAGATTTAATATAAGTATAGATAGATGAAAAAGTTATTAATTAAGAAAAGTATGACTCAAAAAGTTCTATGCCATAATAGTCCAATCGAATTTTGTACCAGGGGAGTCAAAGATTACACAAGGGGAGGAGGTATAATTCTCATGCCATACGCCTTTCACTACTGAATTTTGACAAAAAGAATATGCCATAACTATGTAATAATAATGCAACCAGCTATGGCACCATAGTAGGTACAATACTAATAACATACCCTATCCGCTGCTGAAATTTGACCACACCTTTCAATTACACCCTGTATAGCCTATATTCCTCCTAAACGGCTGGACCGATTTTAATGTTTTTTTGTGTGCGTTCCAGTAGATTCGAGAACGGTTTAGATTCACAATTGAACCCTATTCACAAAAAAGAGGCGGTTTTGAAGTTCGCTGGGACAGCTCAACTTTCAAGAGGCGGTAGCTCAGGCATCGGTTTCGCAATCGTGAAAATCTATCAACTCAACATCTCAACAAAATAATCCTACGAACCTATTATGTCATAATAATCCCAACCATTATACTACCGGCTTACCGACGTGAACCCAATCCTAACACAAGCCATTGAGCATAGCTGGAGACCCCTCATATGCTCAATGGCTTGTGTTACTTGTGTGGCTAGCATTGCGGGACTTCGGTCCTACATTACTAGCAATCATGTTAACCCTAACATGTTTGCTAGTAATGTAGGACAGAAATACCACTATGCTAGTTATCTTTGCAAAACAAAAACAGCTAGTATTAGTATAGATATATAGTATACAAGATTTCTCTGTAATTTTTGAATAATCTATAAGCGATTTGGTATTTAATTACTGTAAGCTAGTACTGAAGTAGGAAAATAAAACACTTCTTTAATAATATCACAGTATTTATTCCTTGTCCTATTATATCTAAAATTCTTACGTAATTGTGAAAAAATATAAGCTAACTTATTACTATTATTGCATGCGCATTGCCAAATCGGTCACCATTATTTTGGAAACAAAGGCAATATAACTTGCCACAGCTTGAAAATCTCTTTGAGAGTATATCAACCATCTTAAATTCCAATAAAGATTTAAGTAGGTAGTTTACAAGAGATAAGTTCAGCATATTATTTAAGATGATATTTAATGTATCAATATAAAAATTGCGAGTTGTTCTTCGCCTCGTTTGATTTGATGCTAACCTAACTAAAATGCCTCGTCACCACTTATGACTGGCCATTTTTTGTCAAAGTAACCACATAACTTCATCTATCTCATGATTGTGGTCAATGGAATGTGAAAAAGCCTCTTTTTTATCCCTCTCAGTTGTCAACTACGACTTCTATTGATTCGATTGCCAAATTATGGATGATAGGTACTCGTATATTAGACCTATGATTGTTTTCTACACTAATGGGTAGGTAATGTATAACTGCCTTTAAGAGGGTTACAGATTCGTCATTAAAACGCCGTGTATGGACATTTTTGGCACATATGACGTATCTACTTTCCGTTATGGTGTGTCTCAAGTATGTCAAATATTGAATCACTTTGAAGGAAATTTTTACCAAATTTTCGGTGACAGAGTTGACAATGCAACACGAGACTTACAATGTATGGTCTTTATATTACACTTAGATAGTATGAGCTAATAAGCTAATTTTGGCATATTGCTCCCCTGTTTTCCCTATGAACGAGTACAAAGTTAGTGCTAAGTGGGCGCTTCCTCTGTATGGTGGGGACTGTTGTTACTTTGTGTTCTATTTAGGAGAAAGTCCAAGTCGTTTGATATTTTGTTTAAAACTTTCTCGGTTTGTGGATTGTCGTATACTTTATTCCATTCTCTGTTGATGTGTTCTATATGTGACTTGTCGCCGTCATCTTTGATTGTGTCTATAGATGGTAGTGAGGTGCTCGATGTGAAGCCTCGCGAGCTGTTCTTGAGACAGCTCTTTACAGGCGGGGATGTAATCTTTGACACGTCTGGGTTGGATTGTACACAGATTGTACATGTTTCCTAAACAAAAGAGAAACGGAAATATATATACGTCATTTGATTATGGAACACTAAAATAAAGCATTTTTTTTAAATTTAGAATCTTACCCTGGCTGTATCGAATCTTTTATCCGTGTACGGTTCGAGGGACGGAAGCGTTGACACAGTCTTCGGCAATGTATTGGTTTCTAAGCAGACCGTGGCCATATATCCTTCTCCGCACGCTGCACGTCTCGAGCTTTCCACGCTCGTCGGGATCAAGTCGCACACTGCGGCGTGTGTGTGCGCGTTGTGACGAGATCCTCCACATATCGGCGATTTGTATTTGTACTCCACACAACGCACAATGTCTGCTCGACTGTCTGGATTAGACCGCCTTCTCTCTAATGGCGCAGCGTGCCAGTATCTCACGGCGGATGAGACAGGGGACGAACCAGACTCCAGCATGACCACACCCCCGTGACTCTCCACCTCACCGCTTTGTTTTATGTACACTGAAAATTCATCGTCATTATTAGAGTCAAGTTAATTTGGCAGTAACTGATTGACTACAATCTAGATACTTACAGCTAATGGAAGTATCGCCGGCGGGTGAGTCTTGCCAGTCCGTATTGTCGTGCAGCGTTAGTATACTTTGCATCGCACGAAGACATTGCTCGTCCCGAATCACGTAACACACCAACATTGCTACACCCTGCGTAAAAAGGTCTTATTCAATAATTGATAGACGAATACTGTTAGTCAAGCAGTATGTTTTTTTAATCAAGTCTATGTAGGTTGTTAGTTAATCAAGTTTATCGAGATACTTACGTTTGCAAGTGATGTGACTGACATAGCTAGGATGTATGCTATTTGTTTATCGCCGGGCTGTGCGTATGCCACTCCCGCTATCTGTGTAGCTGACGACGTCAGCAGGAGCACTAAAGTATTGTGTACTACTCGACTTCTGCAAAATAAAATAACCAGTGACATTGTCCATCATGCAGTTGCAAATTAAAGTGACGTTCTAAAGAACATTATATAAAACTTTCTTACCTGTTTTTTATGTAAGTCCTCCTGTCAGGCGGCAATTTGTGTGTGACGTAGCCCAACGTCTTGCGGGCACATAGTGCAAGAGCCAGCGTGAGCGCAGTGAGGAGAAGTATACCACCCACGAATATATTGCTCGCTGCTGAGCCCACTTGCAGAGGAGCGCCGCCCCACAGTCGCGCGGACAGGCAGCACAGCACACAAACACCTGTCGCATAACATTATATATAAATGTAGGATATGGTGAACTCAAGTTGAAATATTATGTTTAGTATACTGACCAGCTAGCAATCCTACAGAGTGTCGGCGTTGCGTGGTTCCTGCTAGTTCCGCGTGAAGTAGAAGTGGTTGCGCGCACAGTGCCGCACTCGCAGCGCACCAACACGCTGCCACCACCCAACCTAATGTCACTGGATATGAGTCCTGCTGGGAAAAAAGTCATTATATTCATCCAATAGTTTAGTGGTTGGAATTAGTAAGTTATGGTTATTATACGTACTTGTGCGGTATGATAGTTAGAGAGCGAGAACATGGCAGCAGCATTCCCTGCGGCGGTGCTCGCTGAGAGTAACATGTGCATGACGTCACGACGGCGCGCTGCGGCGGGCGCTAGACTGAGCAGCTGCAGTGCGCAAGCGCAAACGCACATGGCGCCGCTCACGCTTAGACAAATCAACACGATTCCGCGAAGTTCTTCCTCACTTTTTGTCTGGGTGATACAACAAACGAATTTGATTGTAGAACAATTAAGTGATTCGGTGACCAAGAAGAGTAAATAAAAACTATATATTTAGGGAACTAATATTATTAAAAGGCTAAACCTATAAAAGGCAGCGAGCGCGGCCATCTTTTTTTAGTCGTTCGTTAGCTCTCGTTGAGGACGGTAGTGTTTGACGTGACTTGTGAGTGTTATTTTTGGTAAAGGTGTGATTAAGTTTGTAAGTACATAGATGTATTTTGTTTATTTAAGTGATTGGTGTTTTGTTTAGTATTTTTAATAATTTATTTGATTAATTGATTCCATTTTTATTGTAATAAATCATAATTATAATAGGGCGTAAGAGTGTTGTTTTTTTTTAATTATTTCCACTGTAGAATCCTAAATTCAGAAGTGGGATGTCTACCCACATAGCCCACTAATTTTCGTTTCATTTTTTCGTTGTTGACTGCTTGAATAAAACACCAAACACCCGTTATTTTTCAAATCTAAATCTTTTGCCCGTTATTTTTGTTTGTGTGTAAATATGGCTGATAGACAGCAAAGATCTCTTAACAAGTCGCGTCAACACGAAAGGGACCGTCGATCTCGCGACAGGTCTCGTTCTTGGAGTAGGCCTCGCTCTAGAAATAGGTCTCGTTCTCCGTATAGATCTAGACCGAGAAGTAGATCGCGATCGGATCGCTACCCTCGTAATCGAAACTCTGTAATGCAACATACGTTACAATCGATTTTGTCTCGTTTAAATACACTCGAAACCGAACGTTCCGCGTTACATAGCGCGTCTGATGGCCAGCTAGTTCAAAATAGTGCGTCATTAAGGTCAAATACACCTCCCATGGCCACTTCAGAGAGACAACAGGCCCTTCAGGCTAAAGAATCAATGTCTGAAATTCCGTTATCAAGTTGCACCCACACGTCAAATATACCCGCGTTTGACAACACAGCAGTTGAAAGTCAAAGCATTAATGCGGGCGATCATGACGAACATTTAATGACAGCGTCTGCGCGAATGCTAGCCGAAGCCATTAGGTCAGTAAATTCGGAAAGAAGTCAAAGGTATTTCGTGTCTAACTTCGACCCCGCTATTCACGACATAGACGTGTGGTGCGAAGAGGTTGAAAGGGCTAGGTCTTCCAATAATTGGGGTGATTCGGAATGCCTATCACGCGTATCAATATGTCTTAAGGGCGATGCACGAAGTTGGTTAAACGAATGGGTGACTAATGACCGAACGTGGACCAATTTCATTAAGGAATTTAACCCTTGTGTCCACGGAAGCTAGATTACGCAAACATCCTCTACGACGCGATGCGTGAAACATCCGATAAGTATAGTACTTACGCCGAATATGCGCGGAGGACGTTGTTACGCCTTAAAATAGTTAAAGGACTGAGTGACGAACTGAGTACTCTGATAGTTATTCGCGGCATCACAGATCCCCAAGTTAAAGCCTCTGCAGCTAATGCCAACCTACAGGCTAACGACTTAGTTTCTTTTCTATCAGTTTACGCCAAGCCTACCCGCACCAAAACAGATCGTCAACATTCTATTTCTAAGCCAAGCTCTAGTAGGCCTTTTAATACGAAGTGTTTTAACTGCGGACGTCAGGGACATAAATCCAGGCACTGTACCATGAGGCCCAAAACAGATCAGACTTCAAATCAGGCTAACAGTAGCGCCAATAAGTTAGTTTGCAATTTTTGTAAGAAACCGGGACATAGTGAAGACGTCTGTTTCGCTAAGGATAGGTCAGGCTCTCGTAATAAGCGAAACATAAACTTATGTAATCCACCTGTAGTCGATTCTTGGCGAAGTAACGATCTTAAAACTGCAATAGTGCAGGGTATCCCCGTCGATGTTCTTATTGATAGTGGCGCATTGAACATCTCATTAGTTTCCTCTGATGTGTTGAAATACTTCACATGTGAACGTAAACCTAGGTCTTGTATTTTAAAGGGAATCAGTGACGCGGTTGTCCAGGCGGACTCTTATGTTACATTGACGATCGAGTTCGACGAAATATCCATGGAAGCCGATTTTGTCGTGGTACCGCAACTGAAAACCCCCTTTATTATAGGGACCGACATTCTCAACCGTGACGGTATCACGTACATCCGCACCAAGGATAGACAGTATCTGACCCGAGCCATTGACAAGGTTGTCCATGCTGCATCCCTTGATGAGATTTCACAGATTAACACACCCCTTACAGGCTCGGAGCTTGAATGCCTCCTAGGCTTAATTAAACAGTTTTCAAGTTACTTTATCTCGGGAACTGCATCAACAACTGTGACAACTGGCAAAATGTCAATCAAGGTTACGGACGATACACCCGTCGCTTACCGACCATATAAACTATCACACTCAGAGAAACTCAAAGTCCGCGAAATCATACGCGATCTTAAAGATAAGGGCATTATCCGCGAGTCCAATTCTGAGTATGCGAGCCCTATTATATTAGTTAAGAAAAAAGACGGAAGTGACAGGATGTGCGTCGATTATAGGGCACTCAATCGTCTGACTGTTAGAGATCGGTACCCTTTGCCGCTCATAGACGACCATATAGATAGATTGGGTAACTTTAAATACTTCAGCAGCCTTGATATGGCCACTGGATTCCATCAAATAGCCATTGAGGACTGCTCAATTCACAAAACGGCCTTCGTCACACCGGAAGGACATTATGAGTACCTTCGAATGCCTTATGGTTTGACGAACTCCCCTGTAGTATATCAGCGAATTATTAACGATACCCTTCGTGACCATATCGAGGCAGGTAACGTGCTCGTTTATGTCGACGATGTGCTTTGTATGAGTCATAGTATCGATGAGGGTATTCAGTTACTAGAAAAAGTGTTGCGAACGTTGACAGGATCAGGTTTTTCTATAAACTTGCGAAAGTGCTCGTTTTTGTCAACTGAGGTGGAATACCTAGGCCGTGTCGTTAGCCAGGGTCAGGTTAGGCCGAGTCCCCGTAAAATTCAAGCTCTAGTAGACGCACCGGCCCTCCGAAATATCAAACAAATACGACAATTTCTAGGTTTAGCGGGATACTTTAGGAGGTATATCCAAGACTATGCTACTAAGACCGCTTGCATATCACGCTTAATGAAAAAAGATGTGACTTTTCATTGGGGCTCAGAACAAGAACAAGTTAGACAGGAAATAATAAGCCATTTGACTAAATCTCCAGTACTGTGTATCTTTGATCCATCATTACCCGTGGAATTACATACCGACGCCAGTAGCATTGGCTACGGTGCAGTACTGATGCAAAAGAAAGCTGACGGTACGAAACATGTTGTTGCCTATTTTAGTAAAGCCACTCAGGGTGCGGAACCTAGGTATCACTCCTATGAGTTGGAGACTCTGGCGGTCGTGAGAGCGTTGCAAAATTTCCGCCACTATTTAGTAGGTATAAGCTTTAAAGTCATAACGGACTGCAACGCTCTCAAGGCCACAGAAAAGAAAAAGGATCTACTCCCCCGCGTCGCTAGATGGTGGATCTATTTACAAGACTTCGACTTTAGTATTGACTACCGGAAGGGCACTATGATGGCACATGCAGACTACCTCAGCCGAAACCCAATTCCAGCCGTCGGTGATGTCCATAACATAATTAGACCCCGTAACTGGGCGCAAATTGCTCAATCTGCGGACAATGAGACTCAAGCTCTTTTGCAAAAATTGCAAGATGGAGAGTTGGACTCTCAGCGGTACGTTCGTCAGAACGAGCTCCTCTATTATCGGTACTCGCCAGTGGGTGAGAAACCTAGACTTCTTTGTTTTATCCCTAAGGGACATAGATTAAGCTTGCTTAGGATCTTCCACGATGAACATGAGCATATTTGTGCAGAGAAAACCCTGGACTTAATCCTTAAACATTTTTGGTTCCCCGGACTGCGCCAATTCGTGGCAAAGTATATAAGACATTTTCTTGTATGTGTTTCTAATAAACGTTTCCCTCGAGCCCCTCACCAACCAATTACATCTTGGGAAAAACCGAGCGTCCCTTTCGAAACATTACACATAGATGCACTTGGTCCCCTACCCGAATCCGAAGGTTATAAGTTTGTAATGTTAATGGTAGACTCGTTTACAAAATTTTGTTTATTGTATCCAATTAGTAGACAAGATGTAAGTGAACTTAAGCGCACCTTTGCTAATGCAATTTCACTCTTTGGTGTCCCTAAGCTCCTAGTAGCTGACCGCGGGCGAATGTTCGAATCCTCAGAGTTCTCTGCGCTTCTAGTTGAGCTTGGCTGCGATATTCATTTCATAACACCTGAAATGCACAACGCTAACGGTCAGGTTGAACGGTACGTCAGGACCGTTCTGAACATGATCCGCATTGAGGTCAATCACAAACACGCAAAATGGTCGGAACAGCTGTGGAGGCTACAACTCGTAATGAACATCACCAAACAAAAGACGACGCAGACTTCAGCCTTAAAGCTTTTGGTGGGCACAGACGCTACTACGCCTGTCATCCGTACGCTGATCCGTGACGTGGCCATCGAAACATCGCAAAACTACGAAGGTCGGCGAGAGTTGGGCAGAAGTAGAGCTTCCCAACTGCTGACACGAAATCAAGCCAAGCAAGATGCCTACGTTAACCGACAGCGACGGGCACCACGCACGTTTAGTGTCGGCGACATGGCCTTCGTAATTAAATATTCTCAGTCCACAGGAAAACTAGACCCCGGCATGCGCGGTCCCTATCGTGTGATTAAAGTGCTACCCAGCGGCCGTTACCAGTTAAAACTTATTAGTGGCTCGTATGGCAAAACCACACAGGCGGCCGCTGAGTACATGATACCCTGGAACGGCGAGTGGTGTCCAGAGTCATGTGCAGCCTTCTTTGACGGTGAGACTAGAGTTACGTTATGCGTGCCGATTTGGTGAGTTACTTTACTGTTAAACATTTAATTGTCTCATTCTAATTTATTTATTTACTAAATTCACAAAATAAATGATTACATGAATACAATAGTAGATTAGCTTCCTGGTCGGCGCATATATCCAATGCTCGAATATACGTGTTGGACGTGCGATTCAGTGATGCCTCCGTCCACACACGTAATGGACGTGCGATTCAGTGATGCCTCCGTCCACACATGTTATGGACGTGCGATTCAGTGATGCCTCCGTCCACACATGTAAAGGACGTGCGATTCAGTGATGCCTCCGTCCACACATGTAAAGGACGTGCGATTCAGTGATGCCTCCGTCCACACATGTAAAGGACGTGCGATTCAGTGATGCCTCCGTCCACACATGTAAAGGACGTGCGATTCAGTGATGCCTCCGTCCGCGTAGACATACCTATAATGAGAGGTTATGGTCTATGGAGTGTTGACGTGCGATTCAGAGATGCCTCCGTCAACCCCAGTCAGTGGGGACGCCTACTGGCTGGTCTGTTCACAGATGCAGTGCTACATCACCAGAAGCTCGCTACGCCGGTTGCGAAAACTATGGGATCCGATGAGAGCTCTCATTAAATGAAATGCCTATTTTTATAGATCGCATGAGTTTTGCATGTGTATTTATTATGCCAGCAGTCTCTTAAATGCAGTAATATTTCAGATGACGAAGCATGTGCCGTCATCGCAGGACCATCATCCATGCTTGACCGAGCCGAACCTGAGGCAACTGTCTCCACCGACGCAGACGAGCATCCAGTACGCGCCGAGGACGACGCATCGTCAGGATAGGCCGATTTAGGGAACTAATATTATTAAAAGGCTAAACCTATAAAAGGCAGCGAGCGCGGCCATCTTTTTTTAGTCGTTCGTTAGCTCTCGTTGAGGACGGTAGTGTTTGACGTGACTTGTGA
Source organism: Herminia tarsipennalis (assembly GCA_945859575.2). Classification (NCBI taxonomy): domain Eukaryota; kingdom Metazoa; phylum Arthropoda; class Insecta; order Lepidoptera; family Erebidae; genus Herminia; species Herminia tarsipennalis. The sequence continues at coordinate 5,474,123 of OX243851.2, forward strand.
GTGTTATTTTTGGTAAAGGTGTGATTAAGTTTGTAAGTACATAGATGTATTTTGTTTCTTAAGTGATTGGTGTTTTGTTTAGTATTTTTAATAATTTATTTGATTAATTGATTCCATTTTTATTGTAATAAATCATAATTATAATAGGGCGTAAGAGTGTTGTTTTTTTTTAATTATTTCCACTGTGGAATCCTAAATATATATAAAATGCCTAACGAGTGGTAGGTCTAGGCCATAGGACGTCTTGGTCGGTAAACAGTGTCAATTATTCTTTCATGTTAAAGTAATGTTAACGCATCACTTTGTTTTGCAAATAAGATTAACGAACTAATGTCGATGGCACTGATACGGTAATGGACTATCTGCTTAATTCGTTGTAAAAAAAAAACTTTGGACTTGGATTTGTGGGCCAACTGGGATGTTTGTTGTGACCCCCGACGGTGATTTATTGTGTTGCAGCACAAAGAGATCACAATTAAGCATAAGAAGCATGTTGAAGTACTCACCCGAGTGTGGTTGATCTGTGTAAGTAGCGCTATAGTACCGAGCGCGCGACAGCGACACGATGCGTGCACGTCACTTGTCACGCGGACTTCACATTCAGATACACGCCATGCACCTGGCGCCTCCATCAAACGCAGACCACAAGCCAGCTTCGATGCTGTCAATATAAACTTTGTCATTTACGTACCAAAATCGGTTAAAATTCTGGCTAAGGGTGACTCTACATACCATCAATAGTGTAGTTTCTGGAGTGTTCGTATAGTAAGGTGACAGTGTGTGGCAGTGCTCGATCTAGCGGCGCACCGCTGACGTACACCTGCATCTGCTGCGAGCACACGGCGTACTGCACCTCGTCTCCACCACTGTCATTTACACGTAACATCTGTTAATACATGTCCTTACGAATAAATAAATCACGAATAGCAGAAACATTCTTACTTATACTCAGTGAAGATCCTCAGTGACGGCAGCCTCGCTCCGAGGTCGTGATACAGCACAGTAACTATAGTGAGATTGACAGCGGGCGGTGCCAGCTCCACGTGTGCTGACGTCACGCGCCACTCACTCATACCGTGCGTCGTGGGAGCATGCCGCATCTCGAGGTGCACACCTGACTCACTCCTCACACTAAACGAGTGCAAGCGTGCTTCCAGCTTATTCTTCATACTAACTGTCTTGACAACTGCGTTCTGAAGCTCGTCAACTTTCTGCAGAAAACAGAAGTATTTATTTGTTGATGCTTTGTGCGCTAACCATCATTTGATCATTTGATATTTGATACCTGTTCGTCCAGGAAAGCATCAGGCTGTGAGAGTAAATGGTCGTATATGTTGAGCAGATGTGAGGCACTGTGCAGTCTGTCGGTACGCTGAGCCGCGTCGGACAGCAAGTACTGTAGCATGTGCGTGGTGTGGAGCAGTGGAGTTGCTCCCGAGCCGCGATATAATTCCAGCGAACGAAGAACTGTCAGGTACTGGCGTGACACGTCCGATACTTTGCCCCATGAGAACCCGTACGAGATGAAAGTGAACTGAAAACAACGTACGGCTTAAACGATTTATTACTGACCTTAGCTTATTTTGTGAAAGAAAATGGTTTACCTGCTCGTAAATTTCTTTTAGAGAATCAGCGACGCAACCAGAAAAATCAGGTAACATCCATTTGACACCATGTTGTCCCGTCTTTGGTTCACAGTACCTGAAATTACATTTATATACTTATATTTCGTAGGTCCATTGCGATGATATTCGAGATGATAATCTTTGCTATGTACCCGGAAGGTAAAGACCAGAATATTAGTTACATCCAACAGTCACCTGGTAATTTCTCCGCTGTATCCAGGTGGGCACAAGCTGGTCGCATGTGCACCTGGCGCGGTCCTGCCCCAGTGCATGCCGCTCGTCACATCGCTCTGACACGCCTCGTCGTCAGCGCCGAGTGCCCACACCCACATACCTGCAGAGTTGGTGCCAGCCGCTGATGACACTTGACACCGGTATTCACTTGATTTCTGAAAATAATTCAATTATTTTCCATCCAGTTGGTGAAATAGATTGCTCGACAAAAGGTGGTATTTACCTGTATGTTGTAAAGCTTGAGCACACTGCCGGCTGGATACAAGTCTTCCCATACATGTCGGTCAGGCTGCATTGGTAGCAAGCTTCGCTCTCGCGCCCAGCTGAAGCCCAGCGTACCATGCGCTCGCCCTGCGTTTGCCAGACATGTCATGCTGACGTTGTCACCCTGAACCAAGACAATAGTTAGGTTTCACATGGTGGCTCCAACTCCGTATACTCTTACAGGATCTAAGAACTACGTACCTTATATACGGTGAGTGTGGAAGGTACGAGTCGTATGGTGGGCGGTGAGAGCACGGTGAGTGCAAGCGCGCGACATCGCCTGCGGGCAGCGTCATCCGCTGCGCATGACCACGTGCCGCCGTCGACCTGTTTCGCTGCTGACACGCCGAGTACCGACATGCGACGTCCTAGGGCATCTTCGGACACTGTGCGTGTCCATATTTCTCTGATAGAAGAGCGGGGGGGCTTATTATAACTGTGGTAGATGCCTAATTTTATAAATTCACGTAAACTTAACAAGGATAGGGCTTCATTTTTATTCATTGATAAGGTATAAATTGCACGACGATTTCTTTTAATTGACGTATTTTTGGCAGAAATTATTTGGTAATACATTATCTTCAAGCATTATCTTTATCCACAACTTAGAAAAACTCTCATTAAAACTATCGCAACTAGCTGGATCACTTCGCAATATAGCCCGCTGTCTGCCCGTCCCAGTCCGATACCTTATCTATAACTCCCATAAATCCCATATTGATTATCTTATTGAAATATGGGGTTCTGCCGTTAAAACCAATCTAAGACACACAACGCACAAATAGCTCAGAACAAAATTGTTAAACTTTTATTTCACTATAACTACCATGACACTTTCAGTAAAGTCTATACCGAAACGAAAATTATGACAATAACACAAAGTTACAAATACAAAACATGCCTTCTTAACAGAAACATTTTGCATAAAAATATACACACACACTATTATACACTTTACAAAAAAATCACAGGTACAGCTACGAAAAACCAGAAGGTCACAGCATATTTGCTTACAATTACATCGAACTAATTGCGGAAAAAAAAAATGTTTTGAAGGAGCACGTTTATATAATAAATTACCTACTAATATTAAGAGCATACAATCCTTCACACTGTTCAAAAAGAATCTAAAATACCATGTCTTGAGAGATTTTTCGTAGTTAGATTAATTAATGAAAGTGTGGGTAGATGAAAAAAAAAATGTTCATATTTTACGTAAACACTCCCTGTATCTTATTGCTAACAAAATGTATACTTATCTTGATTTCTCAATGTAAGCGAATGTACTTCTTTTTTGAGAAATAAATGTCTTAAACCATTATCCATACTCTCTTAGTATAATATTAAAAAGAGGCAAGATTTGTATTTTTGTATGTAACGAATAAACTTAAAAACTACGGGACCGATTTCAAAACTTCTGTCACCATTAGAAAGCTACAATAACGGGGGGTATCATAGGCTATAGGTACTTTACTGTTAAAAAAGGAAAAGATCCCCACGAAAATACAGTAATGTAACTCAAGGTATAAAAAACTACGATATGACACCCGCGCCAAGCCGGGGCAGGCTGCTGTTTTCATATTAATTTAAGTGTTCTCAATATGAAACCGTGTTGTCATCTCTTCCTACTAGCAGTGGGACATCATATCATATAATATGAAACAAAAAAATATTGGCCGTAAAACAGAGATTTACGAAGTAAGTAAAGTTAAAAATTCATCGCAAGTAACGTGCCTATGAACACATATTTTTATTTCAATCTTTGCTCCATTGGGTGGCAATTTGATGCCAGTACCATTTTTTTAAACCTAACCTATATATTATATATACTCGCTTGGATTTAATCCACTGGCGAGTTTCGAGCGAAACGAGTCCATCAGGAAGAGAGCATATTCGGGGAAACTGCGCGATTAATCAGTGCGGTTAAATAACAGTCGCCGGTAATTGGATCGGTGAGCGTCAGTGCCGGCGCCTCTCCGGCTCGTTAACTCGTCGCGCCCGCTGCCAGATTGTTACCCTTCGTTATATCCGGGCTATCTATTGACCGAATTTTACAGAAATGAAATAAAAATTTTGATAATATTCGGATAGACTTAGTAATTCTTTCGGTTTCGGTAATGTGATCACTTTCGTGCTAATTTGTTCTACAATATGGTTGAAAAAACCTAAAAAAGTTCTTGTATATTTCAGCTAAAATAGTTAAACTATAGCATATCGCGAGCCTTGAGCGTGGAGGAAAATAACCTAACACTCCGATCGGCACAGCGGTAATACTTTTTAGTTTTGCCATCTATCGACGAATAGCAGAACTTTAAATGACTTTTTAAAAAATATATATATTTTTTATTGTTTTTTTTAATTTAAAAAAAAAAATTAAGAAAAAAAAAATTAAAAAAAATATTTTTTTTTTTTAATTGCTTGAGTTGATAAAAATGCTTTAAATTACCGCGGCAGTCCCCGAGTGCCACACATATTTTTATTTTGGAAATGCTTTAAATACAAAACGTAACCCTTGGAGACATACAAATAATACTAAGCAGACGAATGGTAAAAGTGCGACCGCAATTTAATTTGTGGTCAGAAATAACCAGTAAGCTATACATAAGTTTAAATCGTAAATAAACATTTACCTCGTAGTACCATTAAAGTTGACTTTAACACCGTCTTTGTACCAGGTAAATACGATGTCGGGAGATCCGTACGCCATGCAGGTTAGTATGAACTCTGAGCCCTCCCATACTTCTGGTCGTTGGTTTACTGCCAGCTCCTGCACAAAAAAAATGATCACTTAATCACTAATTGCGCTAATGACAACGATAATATTATTAAATGCATTGGTCAGAATGCTAATATAAGGCCCTAATAAGTTGCAAAAAGTGTAACAACGCAAGAAAACAAAGTTTAATTTTCTGATTAAACTCTGGTATAAAAATTATAATCAAATAAGATCAGATTATAATCAGAAAATCAAGCTCATCAAGTCATAGTGATACGACTACGACTACGTCGCATTGCGATCCAATCTTTCTGATTATCTTTCCTTAACTTTATAAAAATTCTATGCTGTCATAATTTAAGATTTTACCATAAGATTTTGTCCGAGAAAATGGGAATTCGTTATACAGTTTCAAAGCTTTTCTCCTAGATTAGTTCTTTCTGAGATGTAGATTAAGTTTGAAGTTTTAAAACGCAAATGTTGTAGACCATAATTTGATTACATTAAACCAGTGGAGCCCAGCATTTTCTTGATCAGGGACCACTTTTTGTTCTTTGTTCTTCGCAGGGATCACTTTTAGTTCTTTGTTATTCGCAAGGACCACCATATGTATGACCTTTATTATTTGAAGAGTTCTCTACACTAAATCTATTCGAAAATAAACTTTAGTTAAAAACTCAAAGTAACTTACTAGCTACATTATTTTAATGGAAAACATACTTATTTTTAAAATAATTAAATCAATTTTGAATTAATGTGATTTTTGAGTTTGTGTACGCGAAATTTGAAATAGTTCGGGGACCATTCTTTTTATTCCTGTAGACCAATAGTTGGGAACCACTGCATTATACGGACAGGATGCCACTAAAGTTTTGTAACGAAATAGTTCAAATTAATGAAATGGTTCACATAAATCTTTAAGGCACTAAAGATAACATTACCACTATGTAATGGCCTCAAAGTGTCCCCTATAATTAGCTGAATGAAAGTGCTGAATTAGATCAGCTTGTTTTGGGGCTTGGATAATAGCCAAATTGACAAATAATGGACTTTTAAAAATGTTTCATTAAGTCTTAGCACACATTTCGTCACCATCATCTGAGACAAATTTGTATACAAAGGTCTACTGGAACGGCATCATCAACCTACTCAACATCAGACATGGGGCATATGATACGGAGTATCGGAACGCTTTCCGATTAAGCCTAAAGTGGTCTGTAAATTCGTATCCGTGAACAATGTTTATGTGTGTCTTTTGTTCGAGCAAGGTACCTTTAAAGGTTATTCGGTACTCTCGGTATTTCATGTTTAGGCGAAATGGCGACTGTCCGTTTCCATGCTCGGGAACAAGTGCGGCTCCAAGTGGGGGGGGGGGGAGGCAACTGGGGCAATTGCCCTACTCCCCCCGATCTTATTTTTTTGGGGAATTTGAGAATTTGTATACTGGACCGATGTGTTTTGATAATCAATTGTCACCCTTGGCGGTGTAGGTTGGTTTACCGGTGTTGTATCAAATGCACCTACCCCGTCGATTCACACTTGGCTGGTTGAGTCAAATTTTGCCCCCCTCCACTCAGAACACAGATCTGGATATGTGCCTGTTACCGTTATTTGAAAGACTTAAGTATCACTAACGTGTAAGCTAAGTGCAGGCTGCATGTCAAAGTGCAGCGTGTCAGGGAGCAGGCGTAGTGTATGTGTGCGCGCGCGCGCCGCTGCAAGCCGCGCTAGCGCAGCACGCAACGCGCCTGCCTCTCGCCGAGCGCCCCAAACGCGTACGTATACTGTACGGGCACCGCTGGCTTCTACTGAACTGTGAGGGAAATTAGACTTTTCGAGAGAAAGCACTTTAAAATATAGTATGGTTAGAAATAAAAGCAACGTGTTTGAACATTTTTTTTTTAAATTGACCTCAAGGGTGTAAAATTGGGGAAGAAAGTTGTTGGACAATCAATAATTCCTATCTAGAATGGGCAAAGCCATAGCTCACGGCTTTGCCCTTCTAGATTGATTGTCCTGTCGTGTTTTCCTTCATTTCTAACCATACTATTTTTCATAGTGCTTTTTTTAAAACAGGTGGATTTTTATCCCCGACTTAACCCTATTATTGCCGCACTCAGAGTCATTAAAAGCTTATTAACATTCATTACAAACGAAGTTATATAACAAAATTTGAATATTTCTTACCTCATATTCAAAAGTTCGATGTCATCCTCTAATGTAATATTCGAAGCTAATAAATAGCTTGTAAGCTGAAAACAAACTGTTGTTATTAATAAAGCTCTGTAGATCTAGTAGGTAACTGATTTAAATCACAACCATTATATACTTGCTTGCTTTAAAATTTCTTGAGATATGTTAATGTTTGGTTGATCAACTACTTGTAGTCTTGTGTCAAAACGTGCTGAAGCTGCAACCAAAATATTTTTGTTTAAATACTAAATAACAGTTGGTTAGAGTCAAGCGGGGCAAGTATGCGCAGCGAGTAAGTGTACGCACTCAAAGTATCTCAAAAATTCAGTGCCGCACGCGACGCCGTACTTAGTGCACGCGTGTTACTGTGCCATTGATAATTATTTTTTTAGGTTAAGTTGTTGATTATTAAATATTGTAACTAATAAACCTTGTTTTGTTTTAATCAACTTCACATTTTTTATTATATGATACTTCAAACTTTAAATGCACGCACTTTCCTCACATGACTCTATGTTTTTAAGGGACTGAGGTTAAGGAGGGAGTAAGTGGTTAAAACTAGTGTTCTCCAACACTTCAATCTACAACGTGTAATAGAAAGTTGTTATCTGCCCGCGATATTTATTTTATCAAAATATATTTTTTCTTAAATTTTTTTTTTTTCATTTGTGTATTTATAAATTAAAAGTAATATGACTTAAAAAGTTTAATGCTATAGTAGTCCAATTGAATTTTGCAGTTGTGTTAGCTTAATACTTATGTCATACGTTTTCGCAACAGAAATGTGACAAAAAGGAAACGCTGTAACAATGAGACACCATGATAGACCTGCAACATTGATTGATTAAACTGTTCACTGCTCAAAAATGACTATACCTTTCTGTTATACTATACGTTGTACTATACAACTTGTAACAAAATTGCAGCAGAAAGGTAACAGTATGTGTAAAAAGCTTTACATGTGCATGGGTAACACTACTAGCTGACCCGCGCAACTTCGTATGCGTAAATTTCCCCCGTTATTGCGACATTTTTTATTTCTGCTCAGCTCGTATTGGTCCGAGCGTGATGTTACATAGCCTAAAGCCTGCCTCAACAAATAGGCTATCTAACAGTAAAATATTTTTTCAATTCGGAGCAGTAGTTTCTGAGATTATCGCGTTCAAACAAACAAACAAACTCTTTAGCTTTATAATCTATTAATCTACTAGCTGTCCCGCGCAACTTCGTATGCGTAATTTCTCCCCGTTTTTGAAACATTTCTCGTCGCTTCTCCGCTCCTATTAGTCGTAGCGCGATGTTATATAGCCTATAGCCTTCCTCGATAAATGGGCTATCCAACAAAAAAAGATTTTTTCAAATCTGACCAGTAGATCCTGAGATTAGCGCGTTTAAACAAACAAACAAACAAACAAACTCTTCCGCTTTATAATATTAGTATAGATTATAATATTATAATGCTGAAGAGTTTGTTTGTTTGTTTGAACGGTAATCTCAGGAACTACTGGTTCGAATTGAAAAAATATTTTACTATTAGATAGAATATTTATTGAGGAAGGCTATATAACATCACGCTACGACCAATAGGAACGGAGCAACAATTAAAAATGTTGCAAAAACGGGGAAAATTTACGCAGACGAAGTTGCGCGGTACAGCTAGTATTAGTATAGATTTAAACTATGTACTTAACTATTCCTATAACGGAGAACTCAGCACGAATCTTTGTGTCTGACTGGACAGATCTAGATATCAAACAGGTTAAGCAAGGCTGCGGCTGTGGTTAGCAATTGAGTAGTATCTAAAGTAGTGTTCTCCGGGGTCTACCCGGAGAACACTACTTTAGATACTACTCTTTTATTTCCGATCCTGTAGTAAGAAAATAGAACTTGTGTTTCCTTTACATTTGATGAGCGTTATCATAGAACGATACAAAATAAAAAACTTTTTTACAAAAAAATATCACCGACTTCTAAAAAGCAATAAATAATATACCTAGAATAACAAAAACAAATTAAACATTTTGAAGTTGGTGCCATGAACTGGTGGTCTTTATGTTTTATTCGGCACCAACTTCAAAATGTTTAATTTGTTTTTGTTATTCTAGGTATATTATTTATTGCTTTTTAGTTGCCTTGTATTTATTTTAGAAGTCGGTGATATTTTTTTGTAAAAAAGTTTTTATTTCTCACTTTTTAGTGGGTTGGTTTGTAATTCACTTAAGTTACAATAGGCTTATGTCAACTGCTGAAATCCTTTTACAAAATATTGCTCACCCCGATGCAGGGCCGTTAATTGTTGAGGAGTTCACTATCAGCTCTATTACATTGTGGAATAGTAGTAGGTATAACGAGAATAAAGTGCTACTCAATACCATATTAAAGTAACTGAATCGCAAACTGTGAAATATTGAATGGGTCTGCTCGTCATTTGTGGTCTTCATCATCAGTTCCACTTCACCAATTGGTATTTTTAAAGAGTAAATGCACGAATCACTATGAAATATACCTAAATCACTGTAGGTATGCCTTTAATATTTTAAGAGTTCCCTCGATTTCTCCAAGATCCCATCATCAGATCGTGATCTGATGACAATGGGACCAACTTGGAAGTATACCCTTTCAAACACAAAAACAATTTTTCAAATCGGTCCAGCCGTCTTTGCGTAATCGGTGAACAAACATACAAAAAAAAAAAAAAACAGACGAATTGAGAACCTCCTCCTTTTTGAAGTCGGTTGAAAAGAGTTGGTTATTCAGTAAACGATTTTATTTGAATACTAGCTTTTGTCCGCGGCTCCACCCGCGTGGATGGCGGTTATCGCGATAAAAACTATCTTATGTCCTTCCCCGGGACTCAAACTATCTCCATACCAAATTTAATCTAAATCGGTTTAGCTGTTTGAGCGTGAAAGCGTAACAGACAGACAGAGTTACTTTCATATTTATAATATTAGTATGGATTCGTATTCATTATTAAGTACACATAATATAGGTACATTTTTTATGGTATATGTTATGAATAATACGTAAATTTAATTACTGGTTCTAAATCAAGACCCTGGACATCTTAATAGAACATTCTAGGATCAGGGTTGGCAGAAATGTCACAAAATCTAAGTATATTTTCGATTCGCTAAGTATAGTCAATATTATTGAAGACATACTATTGACTTAATTTATAATGCCAATAATACAGAATGAAATCAAACATTTATCAAACGACTTAAATAATACTAATCAAATACTCGTTACCCGTACAATATATTGATCAATGTCGATATTGAGACATTAATGTTGACCAATGATATTACTTAAGTGTATAGTGTTTAGGGTATTTATTATTTCTATTTATTTTTAAAATACATTATTATTTTGTTTATCTTTTCTATAATTTATTATATTATTTATCTATTTATACTATTAGTAGGTATATGTATCAAAAGGGGCTAGTTGAAAACCAGCGTCGGGCATCTTGCCTGGCATATGCTGAACTAGCTCCTATTTTTCGGCTTTAACTTTACATATTGTTGTCAAAGTGTCTTTAATTAAGTACCTGCTTATTTTCTCATGTACATGTACTCATTTCTTTTTCCTGTTTTGTCGAAAATAAATATTTTTCTTTCTTTATTTCATTTTAGTATCATCGTAACTTTATAAGGTTAGAAGGTGTCCGAAACAAAAAATGTTTGTCGTAGGTATCGCTATATGAAAACGCCCTTCATTTGTCAAACTTAGTCTTAAAATGAACATTATTAATATTGTACTTACTGAAATCGATATCTTTAGGATTACAGTCACAAGACGTTCCATTTTTGCAACTCTCAGAACATTCCTTTATTCCGCATTCTGAAACAAAAACATACCTGAATAGTAGAAATATCGAAAGTAAAATAAATCTACTATCGTTTCCTGTAACCGATGGCGAGGCCACTCATTCGCAAATCCATATTAATGTCTTGGAAATGCCTTCATACTTGGGGAAAGGTCTAATGATGATGAATCGGGAGTAAGTCTTGGCGATTTCTGTTATTCTGGATATTGCTTAGTCATTTTCGTTTTTGTATCTAGTTTTGCAAATAGCTAACAAAGATAGTACCTACAATTATATCTACTCTGTGAAGTTTGTAGTGAATAACATGATATGGTGTAAAATATACCACAGATGTCACTTATTATTTAAAGCTTATTGATTTTATTATTATCAATTTATGTATTGTATCGTTTCCCAAATACCAAGAATAGATAGATAAACACGTTATCAGTAATCGATTTATACTATAGCAATGGTTTTTTAGAACAAGCGAGAGGTTTGTATACTTGGTCTTTATATATCCAACTCTCTTTTAAATATCTGGTCAGATATTCGTGATCCAGTCAGGTCAGGATACAAAATCTTTGATTTATTTATGGTCAGAAAGATTCCTTTTGCCCTATTCTTCAGATGCATCAGTATTTGTACTTACTGGGTTGTGCGAGCTGTGCCTCACACAGATCGCCGGTGTATCCAGGCGCGCAGATACAGCTGACTGCGGCTGGACCCATCTGTCTGTCAACATAGCAGCTATTGTGTAATAGGCTAGTTTTTAACTAGACAAATAACAACTTTTTTTTTAAAGACGGCCCTGTGTCGCAGGGGACTTTATTAACATACAAGTCAAGGACGCAGTACACCCAGACTCGGAACAACAATTTGTGGATCACACAAAGTGGTGTCCAGTGTGGGAATCGAACTCACGACCTCGTGCGGACACACTCCAACCGCGCCACAGAGGCAGTCAAACTCTTTAATAAATGTCAAAACGCAGATTTTATATAGAGATCTCATACAAATACCGGACTATGACGTCACTATTTTTTCTAGTCAAATATTTAATGATAAAACATCCTATTTAACACAAGATTTAATAAGGAATTAATCGTTGGTATTTTAAATGCTAGTTTTATTTACTAATTAGACTTATGGATTTTGTAAGCTTATTGTTTTATTTATTCTAAAAAATATTCACATGTTTATTTACTAAAGCGTAATGTAAGGGTTAATAATGTTAATTGTACAGCAACGTTAATGTTGTGTTGAAGTGTTACTTTAAATTATGTTAGAAAACATGTGCACTTATCTATGTTTAAAAGCATCTGTGGAGGTAATCTTTTCTCTAGTAAACGTAGGAAAACACGTTGCAAAATTAACTTGGTGTAAATAAATGTTTACCTGCACGTGCCGCCATTTTTACACATATTGAAGGCTCTCGGGCAAAGCGGACCCACTCCGCAGTCTGCCCCGGAGTAACCCTCGAAACACGAACAGTAAAATTCCCTGTGATACGGTAAATATTGTAAGTTAGGTACACATTTTATAAAATAACCAGTTACTTTTTACATAGTTACTTTTTTATCGTTATTACACTATATTGGATCTAACTATAATTGATCACATCATAGGTAAATCTTTCATGAAACGTTTTGGTATTAAAGACAAAAAATAAGCCTAAATATAAATTAATGCTGTGAAATATGTTAATTCAAGTTTCCTAAAAAATGTAACACTCGTTCGTACCTTGAAGAACACGTTAAGTCGACAGCCCCCCAAAGACAAGTGGCATAAACTCTAATCAAACGTCATTCTGACGTCAAAAACTGCAAATCTCATATTACAAATGTTCACGCTCGCTGTCTTGCACAGGCAACGACTTCATCCTATTCGATTAGCGTTTATGCTACTTGTCTAGGAGCTCAGACCGGGGAGAGACTATCCGGACTTGTCGGATTTCCGTCCAATTGGACTATGCGAGTGAGTGAGGAAAGAAAGAGCGCTTTTGTGTATGAGGTCACGTTTTTTTTGGGACCATACGTTATGTATTGTTATAATATCTCGTGCACAGTTTGCTTGTCTTAATGAAATTGGCTGCCGTGGCCGCAATCGGTTAAGAAAGTGTTAGTGTAAATTCATGTTTAGGTTTTTAAGCTATTGCATAGCTTTTATCGCGGGCTTTGAGCGCGGTGACCGAATCATGAAATTCCGTAACGAAAATAAAACCTAACACCCCCCACTCCGCCTACCATGTAGCTCGGCCGAGCGTTCGCTTAACGTATATGTATGTATATGGTACGACTGTACGAAGCTCGCATGGATCGAGACGCTCCGAACCGACGAGCTGCTCCGAAATGTAATGAAAAAAAAATACTGCTTAAATAAATAATTATAATTGCATAAGTTGATAAGAAATGCTATAGCGCGCAATAGCTTTACCGCGGCAGACCCTGAGTGCCACACATTTTTTTTTAAATTGGTAACTATACTGGAAAAACCCAACCAAAAGACTGCATTTTTAGGCATATAGGTGATACTTACTGATAGTCGTGTCTTGCGTAGCAGTGTCCCAACAGCCTGCACTCAATGGCGCTGCACGAGGAGACGCCAGGCAAGTCCGCGGGGCCGCGCACCGCATACGTCAGGTTGAACCCGAACACCGTCAGCAGACCCAACGCCCGCAGCTGCGTGCCTTCCAACCTGTTTATGGTTAACTCCACCACCAGAACTGGACTTTGGACCTAGAACAAAGATGATATTATAAGGATAGCTTTGGTGTTTGCTCGTAGAAGTATCTGTTTTTGGATAATAATTTATCATGACAATCGCTCAAGGTATCACGTAAATCATAAATAAATGAGTTAGTGTGTGAGAGAGAGAGGGAGATAGAGAGAGAGAGAGAGAGAGAGAGGGGAGAGCTGATTTAATGAATTCAAAGTTTTAAATGCATTTTTATCCTTAGCGTTTTAATTTTAAACAGGAACGTGGTTGAATTTTCAATAGAACTAAATTAGGTACGCACAGAACAATAAAGATTAGCACACGAGAACTTTCACAACGATTCACAACGTTAGCGAGCTTTTGTAATGGAGAAAAAATTAAATCTAACACAGATTTTATTTCAAAAAAGTATGTTGTGTAATATTATTGGAATTGCGTGAAATAAAAAAACGGTTGTTCGTTTTTTGGACAATCATTTCTCCGAAATCAAAGATCACATTGTGACGATTATTTTTATCACAGTGTAAGTTAGTTTGACTTGTGAGTAGTGAAAGTTTTATCAAAATCGGTTAAATAGTTTGGAAGATATGAATGAAAATGTGTAAATTTGACGGCCTGGCTTACTATTTTTACGGAAATTTTAAAGAAAAAATATCTCAAAACCTTGTTCAAATTGCATATAGGTATAAGAAATATTTTTTAGTTACTTAAAAACTAAATATTATAAAATAAAAACTGAGCAAGTGCATATCTGCTATATTTAACAAATAAAGTTTTTATTATTATTATTATTATTATTATATCGGGCCATGTACAATGTAAGGTTCCATAGCTACCCAGCACAATAATGCAGTATAAAAGTGGATTTTCTGTTTTTGTTTTTACTACCTACTAACAACGAAATATAAGAATTTTTCAATAGAATTTGTACGAAAATTTTGTTACTTCTCACTTGGTCTGCTTTTATTCGTAAAAGTGTACAGCCTACTTAGCTGTGATAGTTTTCCTCATAATTTTGTAATATACTAACTCCTGCGCAACTTATCTGCGTAAATTTTCAACGTTTTTGCAACATTTCTCATTGCTGCTCCGCTCCTATTGGTCGTAACGTGAATAGCCTATAGCCTTCCTCGATAAATGGGCTATCCAACAGTGAAAGAATTTTTTGAGATTACCGCGCTCAAACAAACAAACAAACTCTTCATCATCAGCCTATCGCAGTCCACTGCTGGACATAGGCCTCTCCAATTGCACGCCACTTTGTTCTATCTTCGGCTTCTCGCATCCAGCTCCTGCCAGCCGTTTTGCGTATATCATCACTCCACCTGGCTTATATCATCAGACCACCTGGCAACAAACTCTTCAGCTTTTTATTAATAGTATAGATACCAGTGGCGGGGAGTTCTTAGAACACTATTGTTTTCAGCTTCCCTTTGAATTCTAGTTACCTACTTAATATACATATGAAAAACCGTGTCCACCTATTGTGGATATTTTAACCCTTCGCTGCTGATAGATATTACTAACCTGAATTTTCTCCAAAAACAACCAACTAGCTAGCAGGGGGAAGGACACTTGGTACTTACAAAAAATTGTACTTTAAGGCTTAATATTTCACAAACGGATTCCTATCTCGAAAAATGAAATTTACAACTCCTAAATATTTTTTTTAAACCTATTCAACGACACCCCACAAGAAACAGACGAAGTTCCGCGGGTTAGTTAGTTATTACTATAAGTCCACTTTAAGCGAAATTACTCCTTACCCAAGTAGTGTTGTTTATAGTGCCTATTGACCTTTCCCGGGGGTCGGTAATTTGGGAATAATTCGCTGGCACTCAGCGCATTCAATATTCAGTGGAGCTGTTTGGTGTGGCAAACACTATCTTTAATGTATCGGAATGGGGAAGTGGCTTGTGGGTACGACATCGCTGGGAAACTCTTCGTTTTACCGCAAATGAATCCTGGCTAAGTTGATAACGAAAATTGTTTATAAGACTGTACAGTGGTCCATTTTACATTTTTTTTACACTAATCAAGAAATAGTACCACTAAAATGTTTTAAAATAATTAATGTAACGACTTCAATTGAAAATCAAGGAAATGATTAAGCACATCACTGATTGGTGGAATTTTCAGTGACTTACTCCTATTTTTAGTCTATACTAAGTCCGGTGTTTTCTAACCTAAGAAAAATTTACACTAATATTATAAAGCTGAAAAGTTTGTTTGTTTGAACGCGGTAATCTCAGGAACTACTGATCCGAATTGGAAAATTATTTCACTGTTGGATAGCCTATTTATCGAGGAAGGCTATAGGCTATTAACATCGCGCTACGACCAATAGGAGCGGAGCAACAATGAGAAATGCTAATGCTAATGGCACAGCAGGCTAGTGTTTTATATAAGCACATTTAATATGAAGATCTCATACAAATACCAATCTATGACGTCACTATTTTTTTCTAGTCAAACACTTTTATTTGTGTCATATATTACTAATAAATAACTTCTATGAAGCGTGTTCCATTATGGTATACATTCGATTCCTTTCTGACATATTTACTCCTAAAGCTATAATATCTTAGAACTACTTACACAACGCTATCTGATCCCAAACTAAGCAGAGCTTGTCCTATGAAAACCAGATTACCAATAACATACTTATATATTACTAACGGACGCCTCGCGGTTTCACCCGCGTAAGTCCCGTTCCCGTGGGAATACAAGGATAAAAAATAACCTATGTCCCCCGGGGTTAGTGTAGCTTCACAACGATGAAAGAATTTTTCAAATCCGTTCAGTAGTTTCGGAGCCTATTCAATACAAACAAACAATCAAATCTTTCCTCTTTATATTATTATTAGTATTAGTATAAACAACTAAAGTACAGACACAGAATAAACCATCATGCTCATCACACAAAGTTTTACCCTGGGCGGGGATCGAACCCACGACCACTGGCGTAGCAGTCGTATACACTCCCACTGCGGCACAGAGGCAGTCATAATATTATACAAAATGAGGTTTACATACATTTGTTACAATACCTACATAACTCGTTCCAGCAAACTTTTTTTAATTGTGTCGGAGTATTTCCTCTTAAGTAGGTAATAAAATTCGTAAAACCGCATATATATTAAATCCGGCGTACGTTGTACCAGTATATCAACCGTTTTGGTTAGGTGTGGTCAAAAAAGGTTTTAAATAAGAATAGGACTTTGTAACAGTCAGTGGTGTGCTTTTGGTCCGTGGGTCGGACCACAAATATTTAAAGGGTCCATATTTTATCCTTGTGGACTTTTTAGTGTTTGTTTAAATTTTTCGTACTTATTTTCATTTTATTCTGTGTCTGGGTGTTATTTATGTATTTGGAAATATTTAAGTATGTTTATCAGTTTTCTGGTTTCCATAGTACAAGCTCTGCTTAGTTTGGGATCAGATAGCGTTGTGTGAGTTGTCCCAAGATATTATTATTATTTATTATTATTTAATTCCTGTCCAACCCGTTAATGTATTGTTAGGTTCAGGTCATGTTCCCATTCGATTTATGTTATTTTTTTTTAAATTTAATGACGCAAAAAAATTAACTTTACTTTTTCTCTTGATAGAAGTCATATGGGAAAACATGTGGAGGCGGAAAAGATTGTTTTGACTGTAAAGAGTGTTTAAGCAAACATCACGCAGTCCACTGCTGGACATAGGCCTCTCCAATTGCACGCCACTTTGTTCGGCTTAAGCAAACAATGTTAATAAAAAAATCTTTAAAATTTACACATTTCGACGAAATGGAGTACTTAAATTGTGAATTTTAAAACTCAAAGTTAGATTTAACTTGTGGTATGGGTACCAGGTCTGTAACATGTAGTTAA
This sequence comes from Herminia tarsipennalis, assembly GCA_945859575.2. Classification (NCBI taxonomy): domain Eukaryota; kingdom Metazoa; phylum Arthropoda; class Insecta; order Lepidoptera; family Erebidae; genus Herminia; species Herminia tarsipennalis. Next base: position 5,491,556 of record OX243851.2, read on the forward strand.
TGTGAGAGTATAGTGCCTCGTATTTGAATTGCTTAAGGTAAGGATAACCAATATAATTATACATTAATTGCAAGTTTGTGAGCATGTGTATGTGTGTTTTTTTTATAGAGTTGGAAATTACTTTTACGTATCGTCAGGACCTCCTCTGTCTCCAGCCTCTCTCTCTCTCTCTCTCTCTCTCTCTCTCTCTGTGTGTGTGTGTGTGTGTGTGTGTGTGTGTGTGTGTGTGTGTGCGCGTGTGTGCGCGCGTGTGTGTGTGTGTGTGTGTGTTTTGATGTACAAGATTAAATATTGAAAATAAAATACCGTCGAAATCTATTAAGTATTTTTCTGTGTTTCAGTTACAAATATTCAATCTTCAAAAACTTTTAAATCCCCGTTAACTAATAGTAGCAGTAAGCAAAAAGAATAGAAGTTCTGACAAAGCCGGGAAAGTAAATTTAACGTAGTTTCGAACGCAGCATTTCACTTAGCACGGAACGATATCGAACAGCCCGAATCGAAATAGCTTTGTCTCTTTGACCTCAGTATTTCTTACGCACTTTACGGGAAAATCCAGTCCAGAAAATAACGTGACTCGATTACCAAGTGGTTGTACGTGCACATATTCATTGAAGTGAACGTAGTTAAGTGGGCTACACGGCCGCATTATTATAATATTGCGCATTCTATTCACTACCTTTTCAGTTCGTGAAATATTCGTACAAATACCTACCTACATCCCACGTAAGTATAAGTACCGTTGGCGTAGTTTTCAATAGTTAAATAATAATAATAATAATAATATCTTGGGACAACTTACACAACGTCATCTGATCCTAATTTCAGTAGAGCTTGTACATCTGAAATACATACTTATATGACTGCCTCTGTGGCGCGGTGGGAGTGTGTCCGACGGTCGTAGGTTCGATTCCCACACGACACCACTTTGTGTGATGTACAAATTGCTGTTCCGAGTCTGGGTGTACTTTGTGTCCGTGACTTGTATGTTTGTAAAGTCCCCCGCGACACATGGCTTGTACCCTAATGCGGTAGTCATCTTTTTTGTAAAAAAAAATATATTTATAAATACATATATACGGCTGGACCGAAATGATTTTTTTTGTGTGTGTCCAAGGATTCGAAAATGGTTTAGATTCACAATTGAACCCCATTCACAAAAAAGAGGCGGAAAGTAGTTCACCGGGACAGTTAGTTACAAATAAATTACACCCAGACACAATAAACCATCGTGCTCATTATACAAAGTATTATCCTAGGTTTTGATCAAACCCACGACCTCTGTCTTAACAATCAGGGACACTAACCAACAGGGTCTTTATTCTCAATATTTTTTTCATTTTTGTCAAGTCCGCGCTTCTAACTGTCAAAATCTTCTCATAGTGGTATAAAGAGAGCTGCGCTTAGAAATGCATCGCACATGAGCGCGGACATCTTTGAGCGCGCCGCGGATGCGTCAGTTCGCGCGGGCTTGCCGCGAAAACGAAAAGAAACATAGTGAATAAGGACACAGGCCAGTCAAATAAACGCTCCAAATATAATCTAGTACGTACCTACTTATGTTGTTAAGTGTTGTGATAGCTGCCTACCTAACGGTAGGTGTATCAGCTTTCATTACGAATAAGGGACAATCACAATTTTACTGTCGGGGTATAGTTAGGGTATACTATAAATTTTCTGTTATGTGATGGATCTAGACCTAACCAGAGGAGGAGAGGAGGTGGACTTAGTCCTAACACATGGATTGAGAAAGGACTAAGAACCATTCGCAAGGAAATCGGCTGTCAGTAAAATAAACCCTTGTTTAAATTACAGTATTTGTTGCTTGTGGCGGTACCCACATATAATAATATAAAATAAATTGACACTTGACAGCTCGCGCCAAATCCTGAATCGCGATATAGAAGTTTTCACAGCTGCTAACTATATATACAAGTTCCCAACGTTAACCGTTGGGCCGCGGCCCGCCAGGCATGATCACCTCGCCTGGTCGGAGGATCCTCCCTTTGTGTTGGAGGGACTTAACACCTTGCCCTCCACAGTGGTGACCCCGACGTGATTGGAAGCAGCCTTCATCATCAGCAGCAGCAGCATCACCGTCACTCCCATAGATATGAGCGGTAATGAAGTCACAGCCAGCCAGCATCCGGCCTCTACTGGGATACCACACGCCTGCAGCGAACGCTCCAGCCTGGTCATCCCTACGGCCTCTCCAGCGTCTAGGCACAGCACACTGCACCTACGGTACTAGTAAGCAGAGCACATCTCTCCCGTCTACGCAGCAGCCAGCCACTACGCAGCACCGCAGCACCGCACACCGCAGCTACTACCCGACTCACTGGAACTACTCAACACTGGCACTGGCACGCTCCTCAAGAAAGCGACGACAGCTGACTCATCAAGACAATCAACCTCCGGTCTCGGAGGGGAGTGATGTGGCGGTACCCACATATAATAATATAAAATAAATTGACACTTGACAGCTCGCGCCAAATCCTGAATCGCGATATAGAAGTTTTCACAGCTGCTAACTATATATACAAGTTCCCAATGTTAACCGTTGGGCCGCGGCCCGCCAGGCATGATCACCTCGCCTGGTCGGAGGATCCTCCCTTTGTGTTGAAGGGACTTAACACCTTGCCCTCCACAGCTCTAATTACTTATTGGCTTTTGGGAGATGAAGCTCGACACGACCTAAGTTAGCGAGTACAGTAGTTTAGTCAATTGTACTTACTAGAAACTTAATGCCTATGGTTACTTTGATAGCCTGCAGCCATCGAATAAGCAGACTCGTCAGTCGCATTTACTTCTCTTTCTAAAAAAGGTTTTTAGAAAGAAATGTGAACACTGAACACGTCATTTTCTCACCGGAGCAGGTGCCGTAACTTTGAGTAGGCACTTTGACTTTTATAGTACATTAGCTGACCCGCAACTTTGTCTGCATACATTTTCCCCGTTTTTGCAACATTTTTCATTGCTGCTCCGCTCCTATTGGTTGTAGCGTGATGTTATAAGTCTTCCTCTATAACAGTAAATTAATTTTTCAATTCGGACCCCAAGATTATCGCATTCAAACAAACAAACAAACTCTTCAGCTTTATAATATTCGTATAGATTTATTTTATGGTAATGCATAATAAATACCTGATGATCCAAGAGGGAGCGTCAAGGTATTTGTGATAGCTATTATTGAACAGTAATAAGAGTTTATTTTCGTAAAAGCTGAGATCTGCTTAGGTTGCTTCAAAATATTGCAATGGAATTGTTTTAAACTTGCGCTTCATTGATTCTCTTTGGGTTACGATCGTATTTGAGTTAAGCAAATAAAGCGAAAAAGATAGCTCATAGAAATTTGAAATAAGGTAGGCTTGTTTTATGTTTTATTCTGGAAGAGAATAAAGTTTTAGATATGCGGGGTTCCACTCCAAGCGGAGCTGACTTCTTCAGTGCCTACGGACTCCACTCAGTCACCGGACTTGGACCACACTGGGACCCTAATCGTTCCATGATCGAGAAAAAAAAAATTAACACCTGACGCCCACTACACCGTTCAAGTTCAAGTGAAATATTATGTTTCGTTGTGATAGAAGAAAAACTACAACTAAAAACATATCAGTAGATGTTTTATCTGTGACAGTATAGTTATGGTCCTAGTGTATTTATTATTAAAAAAAGATAATTAGCAATTTGTAACCCACATTACTAGCAATCCTGTTAACCCCTCCATCTAAGCTCAATGGCTCGTGTTAGGAGCGGGTTCACGTCGGTAGTATAATGGGTCGGATCGAACCCTGAATTATGATGATGAATTAGGGCGATTATATAGAGACCATAAGATGCAATGGAATATTTATGAAATATATTGGTGCTAAGTTAACTTTATATGAAGTCCGCTTCGCTTGCAGTGAAAGGCCGGCTTTAAACGTCGAAATTATTTGAGAGGTGGGTCTTTCATCATGTAAATTGGGTTCACTTAAGCTCTAGTTTAGTGCCAAAGTCGTAACTCAAGAGACTGTAAAGTGTCTAAATGACTATACAATCGCTGATTGGTGTAATTCAATGAAATGAGCAAAGAGGGTACACACTCTTTTGGATTGCTATAAAAAATCTACCGGAGAGCGTTTCTATTGAAGTAATAAACTTAATACAAATGAAGAGAGAATACTGTTTAAATATTTTATCTTTTACAACGAAGTTTCCTTACGGTTTCAATCAAATCTACCTAAGGTCTTTTTTCCCTGAAAAAGTTAACTAGCAATGTGTAAAAAATGTAGTATTGGGTCCCACATTACTAGCAATCTTGTTAACCCCCAGCTAAGCTCAAGACTTGGTGTTAGGAGTGGATTCACGTCGGTAGTATAATAAGTAGGATTCGAACCCGCGACCTCACTATTGCGAGACGAGGCAAGGCTGAAGACATACGCGTCCATAAATAAAATAAATAAATAAAAACGTATATTCACATTAAATGTTACATTTCATTTAATTCTTACCGCTGCCAAACTCTGCATGGCAGTCTGTTGGCAGATGTCACTCCCGGTTTTCTACAGTTTATTACTTACAGGTAATATTAATATAATAAATCTACTTTAGTACTCTAAAAAAGCTTAATACATATGTAATATAATATAAAATGACTATATCTAATAAAACATTACATTTATATCTCAACATTTTCTAAAACAAAGTCTTTCATGCTATTTAAAAATAAATTATAAATTATTGTGTGTAATGTGAGGCGTCAGCATATCGGTCAAATGGTTGGACGCAATTGAAACCGGATTTTCTTCATCAGTTATATGGTTTTATCGGATTGGATTTAAGCTATTTTAAATGAATATTTATTCAGCCAGTTCGATGACAAACAGATTTCATCTCTCGTGTCGGGTAATGTAAACCTTTTATATAAATAGGAGTAATATTGTGCTCGCTATAATAGTCGACTTATTCAAATCGACGCCTTTATGTGCCTCATCATCTTAGCAGAACTATATTGGAAGAAACATTGTTGGTCGAGTGATTTGCAAGCCAAACCGGCCTTATACGGCAGGTCAGGTTATATAGTATGTATTCTTACCACGCTCTAAGGCCTTAGGGTTAGGCAGGAAACTTATAATAGCCGTGGTGTAAGGACACCAGTCTGCGAGCTTGGGTAAGTGGTTTTGACCGTAATTTTGAATTAGTATATAAGTATTTCAATTAAGCCTTGAATCGAAGCTAATGTTAATGCTACCCTTTGGGATTCATTTTGGTGAGATGAACTCTGCCATATCCCTTGCCAGGGTGGATCCGTGGTCTACATATTGGTTTACCGGCTAAATGTGTTTATACGTTTTAAGAGTCAGTTAGGGTCATAACATTGCTCAAAACGATTATGTGTACTCATTGGCTTGTCTTCTTGCCTAATATCCGGCAGAATATCGCCGAAAATCCCCCAAATACCATCCCCACCATCTGGCCATACCAGCTGTTAAATAATTCATCCATCTTCTGTTAGTTCTTCATTTACATAGTGACTGATTCTTTGACCTGTTAGTCTAGTGGTTATTGACCCTGACTGCTAACCCGATAGTCGTGAGTTAATAAATCTTTGTGTGATAAGCAAGATGGTTTATTCTGTGTCTGTGTGTTTTATCTATACCAATATAATAAAGCTGAAGAGAAACTACTGATCCGAATTGAAAAATTATTTTACTGTTGGATAGCCCATTTATCGAGGAAGGCTATAGGCTATATAACATCACGCTACGACTAATAAGAGTGGAGCAGCAACGAGAAATGTTGCAAAAACGGGGAATATTTACGCAAACGAAGTTGCGCGGGACATCTAGTCTATAGTATGTATGTATTTAGAAAAATAAAAGTATGTTTATCAGTTGTCTGGTTATCATAGTACAGGCTCTGTCTAGTTTGGAATCAGATGGCGTTGTGTGAGTTGTCCTAAGATATTTAATCGTACAGCCTTCCACATTTAAGTTTAGAACTTTTCTTACAACATTACTTTCATTGTTTCTAGCCACTTAATAATAATACAAATTCATATTACTAGCATCAAGTAGCGTTACTCCACAAACACTTAAGAGAACTTAGCTCAAACTCCATACATTTGCGGTAGCACTCAAGCTTATCTGTTTAATTAGTACTGTGAATACAGCCAGTGCTGGTATTACTATGTCACATAAGGTCATTAGAAGCTCTCCTCTGCACGTTTGATTATGTACCCAGCCTCTCTGGACACTACGAGCAGGTTAGTAGTAATTTATGCGAAACGACACACGTTTATTCAAAGCGTTCAAGTATACTTGAGTGGTCATACTAAATATGTATATACTGCATGGTATTTGAACTCGAAGGCATATAGTTTTAAATTATTTTAATGCTTGGTTTACCCGGCCGCGGCACGATTCTCGTAGGTGTCAGTTTCAAACTGCAAAACTTGGTATTTTATTTATTTAAAAACTTCCTGCAAATACATGGCAAAAGGCGGATTTAATGGAAAAATGCATTCTCGTAGAGAAAAGGGTGGCAGGTGATTATTATTATACTTATTACAAAATAGAAAATAAATATATACGTCTATAAAACAAATACATACTAAAAAAATAAATAACAAATATTATAATAAATATAATATAAACACACTAAATTATATCTAAATTATATATATACATATACTAGCTGTCCCGCGCATTTTCGTATGCGTAAATTTTTCCCGTTTTTGCAACATTTCACGTCGCTACTCCGCTCCTATTAGTCGTAGCGCGATGTTATATAGCCTATAGCCTCTATTCTCGATAAATGGGCTATCCAACAAAAAAATAATTTCTCAAATCGGACCAGTAGTTCCTGAGATTAGCGCGTTTAAACAAACAAACAAACAAAGCAAACAAACAAACAAACTCTTCCGCTTTATGATATTAAGTATAGATTTGTCGGAGAATTATTTAGACGCTAATTGATTTCCGTTGATCTAGTATCAGTTTTGATTAAAAAGCAAGTCTACTGACTCATTTCAACATGGCCGCCGCAAGATAGCGTGTCTTTAGTTTGACGTTTACCTTTGGAGTGCCGATAGTGGGGCAGTGAGTCTAATTCGGCAGTCTGAATCAAGTGGTCGATGAGATAACACTTTTACCGATAGACTAGCAAAGTGTTAGTGTGGTTATAGGGTCAGTAGTGATGCAGTGGCATTTGTGTAATCGAAATGATTAGAACAATTGATGGACTTTATCTTGCTCGAGGTATCCGCGTATGTATGACATTGAGCCGCTAATAGCTCATACGGCCACCCTGGCGCTTCGACATATCTATTTAATACAATGACATAACAAGGCAAATGATTACTCTGCTGAATCTTCCAGATAACTTCTGTAAAGTTTACGTACTCTACTTTTAAATCCGAAACGGCTTGTGAACTTACATTTGGTGAAAAGACTATCTAGTTTTTTTTCATTTCTATTGGACATAATGAAAATGTCACATTTTAGTATTTTTCATCAATTTCCTATTGTTAATTTTCAATTTAAATATTACCCGGCGGATTAACCTAAAGTTGGTATGAAAGTGAACTGTGGCATTGTTCACTCGAAGTGATATGCGACTGAAGTTGTAAGTACAAGTTTGCGGCACACTGCGGCACAGAACAATGTTATACTGAATTATTTAGACAAGTGGAAATGTTTTGTGAGGGTTTACTTGAAGTTGTCTATTTTATATACATACTAGCTGTGCCCCGCGGTGTAACCCGCGGTTTATTAGCCTATGTGTTAATCCAGGGTGTCAGCTAACTCCATACCAAATTTTATTGAAATCGCTTTTAGACGTGAAGAAGTAACAAACATACACACTCACATACTCACAAACTTTCGCCTTCATAATATTAGTGTGATATATTTTACTACGGTACTATAGATAAATGATATTTTTTTCCATTCAAGTCCGAACAGTCATTTTTTTTCATTTATCGTACGGGACAAATGTTAATTATTTCAAAATATGTCATAAAAACACAATTAAACTAATTCAATCGCAAGTGACAACTAGGTTCTAGCCAAATTTAAACCAAGGGAGCTCGATACGATCTACACCTAAACAATTCTAAATATTCACTAGGTTCGTTAAATAACCACAATATTATGTAAAACGTATTTTTTTAAGCCGTTAGGCTATGTACACCCTAGCGCAGTCGTGCGGCGAGCGTGTGGTCCCTATATAACCGAAAAGTACCTACGTATTCAAATTTTTGTTAGACGGAACTAAAAATTTGCCCAAGCTACGGTCATAGTTAAGACTGTAAGTTATTATTTATTTATTTAAAACTTTTGCACAAAGGAGGACTTAATGCTAAACGCATTCTCTGCCAGTATACCTTAGAAATAAAGGTAACGAAACCATATCTCGAATTAAAATCAAGCAACGCCATCTATTAGGCTAAGTAGAACTCTACGCACACAAACCGCGTGTCATTCCACCAACTAAAAAAAATAAAATATCGTAACTGCAGTATGATGTTGCCGCATAGGTCGAGAACCAACGACCGACTGTCACCGCTGCGAGGGCTGCAACGAGGATACGGCGCTGCACACCTGAAGAGAATGCCCAGCTTGGGCGGAACAGCGCCGCGACCTTATCACGGAAATCGATGTAGAAAGTCTCTCGCTGGAAACTATGTTACTATCGATGGTACGAAACGAGAGGTCATGGGAATCTGTGGATACCTTCTGCCACGAAGTTATTTGTCAAAGAGGCGGCAGAGAGAGAACGGGAGTGGTCCAGCTCATTCCTATCTCGCAGCAGACGAACGGGGCACCGCGCCGAAGAGCGTTAAATGACCTTCGACTTCCGTAAGTGTTGGCCTGAGGGCGACAAGGAGGGCAACCTGTCGTCCTAACAGAAGAAATGCCTAGACGGTGTCGCGACGTATTCTACGCGCGGCTTCTTAGACGAAGTGGTAGTAAAGCCGCCAACGTAAGCAACACCGATGTCGTCGTTCAACGATGACCGAGCCTGCGATGATGGTGGAAGCACCAAATCCGCAAGGGACACCCTCACCCTCGGCCATAGGCTGTTATGTAGGAACACCGTGTGATTTTTAGTCGGTTCGATTTTGACATACCCTCTTCTACGTGCCCTCGTAGGAGTGGGATCCGTGGGGATTTTTAGCAAACGTTAAAAAAAAAACTTGAGAGGTGTCAAGGGACACCCGGATGGAACGAAGTTCTTATCTTATTTTTTATTTTTTTTTGTAATCTTCGCAACACCACACTGTTCAATGCGAAATAAAAAGACGAAACGAAAATAACTTACAAAAAGACGATTGTATACCGAAGGCTCGAACCCACAACTACACAATTGTCACCAATACTGTGTACCGAATTTATGCCTCTATACCAAATCGACAGGTGACTTCTTCGTCAAATTAGATGTTCATATCTTACGCGCACGCCGCACTACTTGTGTGTGTCAAAAAGTGTCGTTACAACTTTTCATGAGATTTTTTTCCGTCTAGCCCCCTTTCACAACGCACGATAAGGAAAATCGTTTCAAAAAAAAAAAAAGATGTTTGCAGAGTAGGATGTTAATTCATTCGATCGATAAGCTAATTTGCACAATAATTTTAATAAGAAAAGTTGTTAGATAGAACTTTTGGTGTTATCATTAACATATATTTTTATATACTTAATCCTGATTAGTTTAAAAAAATATCATAAATTTGCTGGGTGTTGCAAATAATATTTTTTTTAGATTTCCGATAATCGAAGCCGTAAAGAATGTATTCCAGTGAGTCCAGTAAGCCGCAGCGGCATCGGTAAACGATGGTCTAAAACTCGACAATTTAAATCATGAAAGAAATGAGTAAACGAGACAGAACGTGATTATGTGTACTAGGAAAGACAGAGAAAAAAACATAGAACGACATGCCGGTACAAGACGGGTTACTGGTCAACATAGATATAATTTGTATAGTTGTATAGTCACATAACACTGAGTATTTTTTTTCTCAATGTGGGATTGAGTCCCACATTACTAGCAATCTTGTTAACCCCTCCAGCTAAGCTCAAAGGCCCACTCCTAACGCAAGTTAGGAGTGGGTTCACGTCGGTAGTATAATGGGCAGGATTCGAATCCGCGACCTCACGATTGCGAGTCCGATGCCTTAGCCATACCGCCACTCAATTTATTAATTTAACGTTTTCGCGGGGAGTTTGATTTTATTATAAAGATGTTATTGTTCTTGCGTAATAATTTCGATATTTTTATTTAGGTAGGTAGGTGGTAAGTTTTAAAAACTAAGATTTAAAGGAAAGCCAAAGAGAATGGTGTTTAAACTACCCTGAGCCCGCGCTAGGTTCGCTTTTGTTGTCATAAAGACTTTTAAAGCCACATTGCATTAACATGCATACATTTAATTGCTTTAGATGCAATTCTAACACACAATACATGCAACTTTCGGAGCGATTATTTCCAAAAATATTTACTTAATGAAAAAGGTTTAATAGAAACCTTAAAATGTTGCACACGTTGATGTTAGCCAAAAAAAAAACAGCTTCTGTTACATGTATGGACTGCCCCCCTAAAAATATTTATTTTTATTATTTAGCTATCAAACAAGTAGCGGCCACAATTAGACACCTTTTCACAAAATTTCATCAATATTCATTGAGAATATTGATGAAATTTCAATATTCTCAATGAATATTGAAATTTCATCAAAATGACAAAACTATAAGGGTTCCGTTTTTTGCCATTTTGGCTACGGAACCCTAAAAACGAAACGTCGGGCAATAAACAAGGTATTTTACCTTAAATTACTCACGCAATTAATACCCGTAGTATATATAATTTTATAATGTGTACAAATCGCGAAAGTTTATCAACATTTAGTAGTGATACTTATTTTATAAATTATTTTTAAAACCATTAAATGTTACGGTATGTTTAATCAGTCGTTTATTTATTAGTGTAGTACTTATTCTGTTATGTTATTACGGGTATTTATTGCTACTCTATGTTTGTATATTTGATTTAGAACGGAACGTATCTGTTATGGAACATGGAAAACTTTTCGTAAAATAAACGGTTGGCGTATCGCTTTGAAAGTTGAGTATAGGTACACTTGAGCATTTACTAGTAGCAGAACGTCAAGCACTCGCTGTTTTAAAATTTATTCGAACCAGACTTCGAACATGACGCACGACGTTTTGTTACAACCTAATTTTAAAAACCAACGAGCGTTTTGTTGTAGAGTTTTATCGAGCAAAGGCACAAACGCGGGTGACAGTACTGTAGGCTAGACATCATTCAACTGTAATTACGTCGAAAACAACATCGAGCATTCTCATTAACGTTACATTAATAAGAAATACTTTAGGAAACTGAATATTTGCCTGTATTGTACTATTTGTAAGAACGTTACATTTCATTGTAATGCTCTAGCAAATGCTCAAGTGTAAGCTCTAGCAATTGCTAGCGTTTATTTGCGGTTTCGCGTGGATCGAATTTCTATAAGTTTTTTTTTCTCTGTGCCAATCTGCAACCAGTAGTCAGCAGTTAAGTTTCGATTAAAACGACCATTTTCGTATTCTTGTAACTTTGGGATCGATCTTAAAAACGCTTGCGCACCGTACTAGAATGTCGTTATTGGGCTCTTGAGACGTATACTTGACGCAAACGCATTTGAGATCGATTCCAAAATACAAGAATACAAAAAATGGTTGTTTTAATCGAAACTTAACTGCAACTGCACTGCTTTATTTACGTGAATTGACCCCCTGGTAGAAAACCGGCAATCTCTCAAATTAAAATAAAACAATCTAAAACAGCTATTTCACATCTATACTAATATTATAAAGCGGAAGAGTTTGTTTGTTTAAACGCGCTAATCTCAGGAACTACTGGTCCGATTTAAAAAAATCTTTTTCTGTTGGATAGCCCATTTATCGAGGAAGGCTATAGGCTATATAACATCACGCTACGACTAATAGGAGCGAAGTAGCGACGAGAAATGTTGCAAAAACGGGGAAAATTTCGCATACGAAGTTGCGCGGGACAGCTAGTCAACAATAAAAAAATGTATTTAAATTTGATATTTATGTTATAGTTTCCTACAAAATGATTGTTATTAAATTCTAAAACACAGAAAATTTATATGAGAGTGTCGGTGGTGACTGCGGTACAAGTTTAACTTGTCAACTTGTTGGCCGAGCTCCAAGCATCGCTGTCGTCGAGGACCCAAGTAAAAACCTAAGTACTTATAATAGGTAGGTGTAAGTTTTTTAACGATCTAGCTATATCAGTTGGCGGCAGGAAATTGGTACAAAAACTTAGTCATAGTGGACTCGTAGCCGTAAATTTTCATCTTGCAGTTTGCCTCTGACTTCTGCGAGCTCCCCATTCACTAATAAAACCATATTATTACTATTTTTTTCTCGCGGTTCCGCCCTCGTTTTGTTTGATTTTTAACCGACTTTAAAAAAGGAGGAGGTTTTCAATTCGGATTTGTTTTTAATGTTTTTAATGGGGCATAACTTCGTCATATATATTGACGGATTTTCAAAATTTTTTTTTGTTTGTTGAGTAACTGAGACAGACAATAAAGCTCCTCAATAAATGCCAGCAAATCAACTGTGATTGAAGTCAGCTAGATCGTTTTTTGTAAAAAGAGTTTTTTTACAGACAGACATTGTGCTATTCTGATGTATAAAGTACTTAATTGTAAAGTTTCATTAAAATCAGTGCAGTAGCTTTTACGTGAAAGAGCAACAAACATCTCAACTTTCGAACTTATAATATTAGTAAAATTATAATATTTTTACATTTTATGTCGTCTGTCATTCACGTAGCTGTATATATATTGTACTAATATATATATATATATATATATATATATATATATATATATATATATATATATATATATATATATATATATATATATTGGTACAATACCGTACTATAATAAAAATGAAATAAGGTTACAAATTAATACTAAGAACATGAGTAGCGCTTAACGACGCTATAATATATATTTTGCCTTTATTTTATTGATAGTCGGCTTAATTAATATGCAATAATATGAATTACGGTGTAGGTTGGTGACTACTAATATTATAAAGCTGAAGAGTTTGTCTGTTTGTACGCGGTAATCTTAAGTACTACTGATCGGAATTGAAAAATTATTATTAACTGTTGGGTAGCCCATTTATCGAGGAAGGCTATAGGCTATATAACATCACGCTATGACTAATATGAGCGGAGCAGCAATGAGAAATGTTGCAAAAACGGGGAAAAATTACGCAGAAATAGTTGCGCGGGACAGCTAGTATATATTAAAGCTGCATGTGCGTTCACTTGAAAATTTGTATAAAAAAAATATCTCTTATTTACTTTGCTATGATTCATATTAATATATATTATAATCACGTTTGTGACGCCAAATAAATAAAATAGCACATATACTCGTACAGATATATACGAGTTATACATAAAATTTGCAAGCGGCTTGCTCACGCAAAGAGCGTTTGAGGAAGTGGAACAAGGGTTATGTAAGTTGCACCATATGCAAGAACAAGATTGTCACAGATGTGCCAATAAATATTGTATGTTGTTTTGTTTGTTCCTACTGTGAATGAAAATATGAATAGTTTTGTAGTGACATTGTTTGAGATAGTAGATTAGTGTAGTGATATTGAGTGACATTGTACAAGCCCTGTGTCGCGGGGGACTTTACAAACATACAAGTCACGGACACAACGTACACCTAGACTCGGAACATCACATGTGGACCACACAAAGTGGTGTCCTGGGTGGGGATCGAACCCACGACCTCTTGCGTAGCAGTCGGATACACTCCCACCGCGCCACAGAGGATGTCAAATTTGAAATTCTAATAAAACTAGCTGCCGGCTTTGCATGGACTTGTCTCCACCATCTATACACATACTATACTTATAAATCCGTAAGAAATTATCTGAATGATAGTGAAAATGGCATCAAAATCCGTTGCCTAGTTAAGAAATTGCAAGGGTACAGACAACGTAAAGCAACTTTTATACTATGTAAAGAAGATGAAGATACAGAAGTTGTTTATAATTAATACCAAAATAAATGTTTAATTTTGGTGCATAACGGTTTTAATCAGATAAATAACCGACTTCAAAATTAAATATAAAGCAACTAAAAAGGATGAAATAATATAGAACAACAAAAAAAAAATATATACATTTTGAAGTTGGTGCCATTAAATAGTAGTTTTTTTGTTTTATTTGTTAATGCATGTTAATATTTTATCATTTTTAGTTGCCTTGTATTTAACTTTGAAGTCGGTTTTATTGTTTCTAAAAAAGTTTTTATTTCTCATCATTTTACTAACCATTTTAGTGGTTTCAATAGCCTAATGTCAACTGCCGAAATTATTTTACAAAATATTGTTTTTTCCGATGCAGGGCCGTTAATTGCTAAGAAGTTCACATTATACCTCACCGCTATTACATGGTTTAATGGTAGTATGAATAAATTTTACTGAATGAACCAGTGTGTTTGGTGAGTATAAACGATTACACTCACCAAACACACTGGTTCATTCAGTAAAATTTATTTTTGTAAAGAAAAACTTGATGGTTATAAAAGAGTGGCACATGAGTTTCTTGGCAGCTTCTTCTCATGAGCTTTACACTTGGAACTGCCACCTAACCTCATTTTGTTTTTTTTTTTCAAACAATCATAATTTTATAAAAAATTTAGTATGTTTTAATTTGACGTTTTCAAATAATTATTAACCTGATTTTACGAAATAAAGATATTTGACTTTGACTTTGACTTTGTATGACAAGCAAAAATGCTAAGTAGTAGTAATTAAATTGCAAACTGATATATAGAATAGTTCCGCTGGTCATCTGTGATCTTCGTCATCAGTTCCACTTCACCAATTGGTACATGCACGAATCTCTCACACCGACCATGGTCACAAGCTGACTGACTTGTGAAAACGGTCGGTGTTACCCGATCAAAACGTCACCCTTAAGGTAATTACTTTACCTAGTATAAATGCGTTTATTCCCGTGTCAAATTGTGTATTTAAATGCAACGCGTAATATAAGTTCGTAAACTTACGCGATTTGTACACATTATAGAATTTCATAAGTAATAAAATAGTATTTTATTTTAAGGCTAAATACCTTTGTTTATGGTCACGGGTAGACTGTCAAAGGTATTTAGCCTTAAAATAAAATATTTATGCGATTAAGACCCGTAGCTTATAAATTTCTATAATGCAACGCATAAGTATCAAAGTTATAATATTTCTCAATCGAGAGTTCGCGGGAACGATCTTTTTTTATTGACTACCGTCTTTTAGTAAGTATGTTTGGGGTCGGAACACTAACAAAGCGCGACCCAGATTGCATAATAGTATTTTTTCCCCATTAATAATGTCACAGTTTCCGGACACCATAAGCTTTGAATCAGACCAAGAGCCTATGCTTTATCATCGTAAATAGAGAGGCAAAAAAGGAAAATGGAAAATAAATTCATAAGGAAACTATCAATTTACATTTTTATGATCATTGCACGACCATATTTTTCAAGTTATTTTCATAAAAATGTTGTTATCACAAAGAATAGTTTTTCACACAGAGTAGACATCTTGAAAAGGTTTTTTAATTTTTTTATAGAATTTACGCGTAATTTTTGCATTTTTGTGACTTTTTGATTGACGGTCTCGATGCGGACGTTAGACTGCTATTCTAGATATAGCAGGACTCGCAGGTTCGATTGAAGTTCAAAGCTAGGAATCGAACCACATAGTTCGGACTTCTTGTTCACTATCTTTATTTCGTTGGCGTGACAAGCCGTGCGGTGCGCTCAGTGCGCTCAAATATAGCCACCGCGCATGCGCGGTAGAGAGCTGCACTTAGAAATGCATCAACATATTTGAGCGCACCGCGTATGCGCCAGTTCGCACGGGCTTGTCACGACAACGAAATAAAGATAGTGAATAAGGTCAACAATTCGGGCCACGAATGAAATACCTATCCTACATAAAATTATGTATTGAATAATTATACATTATATACGTTTTGTAGATTGCCATAATCGCAATCTATATTTAAATATAGAAGCGTAGAATTAAAAAAAAATGTAAAATTTCTCAAAAATTTCTACTTTGTAATTACTGAACAAAAAAAAAACAGTGAAAATGGCTTCCAGGTTTTTTTATTAGCTGCAAAATTAATATGTAAACTTTGTAAATATTATTAAATGAAATAAAAAAATAAAACAATTGCCATTATCTCATTAGTAATTTGCAAGATATAATTATTTCGCCAGTTCGCACGGGCTTGTCACGACAACGAAATAAAGATAGTGAATAAGGTCAACAATTCGGGCCACGAATGTATGATACATACCTATATATCCATTGAATAATTATACAATATACACGTTATGTAGATTGCCATATTTGCAATATATATTTAAATATAGAAGAGAAGAACCAAAAAAAAATGTAAAATTACTTAAACATAAACATTTCTATTTTTTCATTGTAATTACTGAACAAAAAAAATCTGTGAAGACGGCTTTGAGGATTTTGTCTTAGCTGCAAAACTAATCCGTAAACTTTGTTAATATTATTAAATTAAATTAAAATTATAAAAAAAATACATAATTGCCATTATCTCATTAGTAATTTGCAAGATATAATTATTTCTTACTGAACCCAGCCTCTCAACGATACCGCATTGCGGATTTTTTTGCGCGACCCTTCTGTTACGAGAAGTAATAGATAAGCTACAATAGACGTATTTTTTTTCTCTATAAGCAATGATTTACGATCGTTTCAGTCAGTCTTGTTTCTGTATTTCATAATAAGGCTGTGTTGCTATTGCTAAATAGTTGGACTGTTAGGCAATAAAACCAATTGCCTATTTACATAATCCGTTTAGAAGATTGGAGTATTTGAATAATGTTATATTATTAAATACATACATTATTGAATACAATTACGCTGCAGTGAAAAGCAGCTCTAGAGATAAAAGTATTTTTCTCCAAGCTTTGTGTAAAATTTAATGCTTCCAGACGTAGCGGTTTCAGCTGTGCTTTGATTCAGTCAAGCAGGGAGTTTATATTTTTATGTAAACTAGGGTTTTCCAACCTTTTCGGACCTCTAGGGAACCGGGAACTTATTTTGAAAAAATAAAAAAATTATAAAACATGTAATAAAAAAATATAAACAATAAATTAATATAGCAGAATGGCTAAGACATTGGACTTGCAATCGTGAGGTCACGGGTTCGAATTCGAACCCACTCCTAACACAAGTCATTGAGCTTAGCTGGATGGGTTAACAGGATTGCTAGTAATGTGGGACCCACAATCCTACATTGCTAGTCATCTTTAAAAAAAAAAGTAGGGATTATCTGCGTTCCCCAAGACTTCAGGCATTTAAGAATCTAACTAAGAAATATCAAACCAAACAGTAAGATTTTAGTCAAAAAAGTCAACATTAACCATTCCATTAAAAGTTCCATAAACATGGATGCACTTAAGTATTTAAGTAAAGTAGACTCATGTGTTTATGTACCTATAAATAAAAATATAAAATCCGGTTTACTGTTAAATCAGTTGTCAACAGATCACGCTAAGGTAGCGCTTGCGGTCTACTAATGATAAGGTGGCGCTAGGAGCTCGTGCTCAAAAGTTGGCAATCCTAATAAAAAATAACGTATAACTCAAATCGTCAACAACTCAACTTTGTCGGTTAATAAATTTTGTTCTATTCACCTTACTCGTTTAATACAATTGGTGCAACGTTGACGGGAAGAGATGACTCTATTACATCTAACCGAGGTCAGGAGTTGGTAGATAGTTATTGTAAGTTATTAATTTGACTGGCCCGTTGGTCTAGTAGTTAGTGACCCTGACTGCTAAGTCGGAGGTCGTGGGTTCAATCCCCACCCAGGATAAAACTTTGTGTGATGAGCAGGATGGTTTATTCTGTGTCCAGGTGTAATTTATCTATAATATGTATGTATATATTTAGAAATATATAAGTATGTTTGTCAGTTGTCTGGTTCCCATAGTACAAGCTCCGCTTAGTTTGGGATCAGATAGCGTTGTGTTAGTTGTCCCAAGATATTATATTAAGCTATTATTAATTCTTGCTAACACTCATATGTTGTGTGGTTGCTACTACGATTACTACGAACGCTACACTCGTCCGAGTCTCTCGAGGCATCGCGTCACAGCGCCGCTAAGATCAAAGCTATTGCTCTCAATTGGAATTACTTTAGCCAGTAGTTACATTGGGACGCCCAAATATCGCAGGAAAACTCAATTCTGCAGCGTATGCTGTCAGTTAGATTCCCACACGGGTCACCACTTTGTGTGATCCACAAATGTTGTTCCGAGTTTGGGTGTACTTTGTGTTCGTGACTTGTATGTTTGTAAAGTCCCCCGCGACACAGGGCTTGTACCCTAATGCGGGAGTCGTCATTTTATAAGAAAAAAAAAATCATTTTGCTTTAGGGCAAGGCGGTTGATATTCAAACAATTTTCTTATAAAATTATATAGTGCGTGCGATGAACAAACTAGGTTCAAGAATTTAGTACGTAGTTATTAACTGTTGTAAATATTCATGTGTCTTGTGGTTGGGACGTATGAGCGCGATTCTCGGCTGAGTCGCTCGAGGCATCGCGTCGCCGCCGCAAAGATGAAAGCAATTCGTTCAACTGGTAATAGCTTTTTAGCTTTGATGTTCTTTTTAAAATAATGTTAGACATAGAGTTATTTATAATAAATCTGACCGTGTTGCTAATCCATATTAATGTAATAAATTCAAAAGCGTAATTGTCTGTTTAACCTTTTCACGATTAAATGCCTGTATGGATCTTATGGGTCTGTCAAGACAAAGATATAAGATATTTTTATCGCGATAACCGATATACATGCGGACGGTGTCAAGGGTGAAAGTTATTGGAAGTAGTAAAATCTCTTTAAGTTTGAGTAACACTGAACATATTAATTTAAAGTTCGTAGTAAGACTAAGCCCTAAATTACAGTTTAGAAAACTAAAAACAACATTATAACGCCAAAAGTTTTTTAATTAAGTTATGTTACAGCTTGCCTAGTAGTCGCTTATTTAATAAATTACTGAACACATGAGCCCAGCATCAAAACTTTCATATTGACTGCCTCTGTGGCGCAGTGAATTGTGTCCGAATGCTACGCAAGAGGTCGTGGGTTCGGTTCCCATACGACAATTTATGGATCACACAAAGTGGTGTCCACCACTTTGTGTGATCCATAAATTGTTGTTCCGAGTCTGGGTGAACTTTGTGTCCGTGACTTGTATGTTTGTAAAGTCCCCCAGTAAGGCGCATGCGCGGTGCGTCAGTTCGCACGGGCTTGTCACGACAACGAAAAAAAGATAGTGAATAAGGACCCTGAACGTAAAACATTGAAATACATATTACTATTATTATTTTACAAGTAGCTGTTAGCTTACGAATAAGGTGGCTTTTTATTGGTAAAAGAAATTTTAAAATCGGTTCAGTAGATCCAGAGGTTACCTCCTACAACCTCACAAATTCACAAACTTTTCCTCACTATAAAATTAAGTATAGATGTAGAATATTAGGCTACCGATAACAACTTAAGACATGGCGGGCGGAAGACTTATTAAAAAAAAAATAGATAACCTTACAAGCTCCTTCCTGATCAGAGGCTATATAGTTGGAATACCTATGCCAAATTAAAAAAAAAATACAAGCCCGAGACGAGTTGGCTTCTATTCACAGGCTCTAACTGAGATACCAATGCCGAATTAAAAAAAAATGTTCTATTGGAGCCTTCGACGTATAGACCTGGACCGTGTCATCCCTTTCAATTAAAAAGTAAATATTAACAGGTATTGTCCACAAAGTAGCGTTGTCTCTTTCTAGAGAGTGGTCTTATGGTTTTGTGGGGTTATGGCGCAGTCCTGATCTCTACGTCAATAATTGGAACCTATCTTCATTGGTTTTCTGGGTATTATTTCATGCTCTTTGAGTAGCTCTAAAACCAGTGCGTTCATATTTAAATTCTAAGCCCAGCACTTTTAAATTAAGAAGAGATGAACGATAAAAATATCCATTTGACAAAGTCACTGACTGCGACAGCCGAGCTGTTAACTTGTTCCCGGATTTCTATCCACTTTGAAATCAGGATAAAACTGAAAGCGTCTCAAGATATGCATTATGCAACAGAGAACTCGGTTTTAACGAAACAAACTCTTTATTCCTATAATACTTTTTTCTTTTGCGACAACTAGGAGTGCTTAGTAGAGTTTTATTGAGAAATTGTTCAAACAGTATTTTTTTTAAAACGCAGCTGTAGGACTTTCAAGGCTACCCGTGCACTATGAGCTTATTTCTTTTTATTTAGAAACTTTTGAACAATACATTCATGCCAGTTCCATTTTAAGCTGAAAGACACATACATTATGTTCTAATCCATTTCTATCACGGCGAAAAACTTGCCAGCTACGCAAGAGATATTGTAGAGCACCAGAAGACGATCGATCGACTAGACGACGGCTTTGCGATTAATCGCAGACCCGACGTTTCAACGCGCTCGCCGAGGCACATATAAGTGAGATTTTTAGGAAACGGTCTCTCAACCATGGGTCAACATTTTTTAACCTTTTCGCAACATTGAGTTATTTTATAGCGATTTTTGCCATGCGGTCAAAAACTGCAACTTTTCCTATAGGCCGACCGCTTAACTCGTATATCGCCTGCGCGGTGAGAAGGGAGCGCGGGGTGATGTTAACGGGTGGGTGAGCGGTGTGCGCGGGACGTTCTCTGTCCCGCGCACACCGCTCACCCACCCGTTAACCAACCCCATTCCTGCGTCACTGTAGAATTGTTGTCAAATAACGTCATCATTCACTACCGTCACTTGTTATAAAAAAAAACAGAAAATATTGTTGCTATCCCTTTCATATCGTGCATGACGTCATTGACATGTCGTTTGTTTTTCATTCGAATACGTGACAATTTTTAAAATAATATTTTATCGCCATTGTGAAAATGACGGCAAATTGTGCTTGTTTAATTTTATTGGCTTCGCTATTTTAACGTAAGAAAATATAGTAATTTGTCAGTAACATCGAATGGT
Organism: Herminia tarsipennalis; assembly: GCA_945859575.2. Taxonomy (NCBI): domain Eukaryota; kingdom Metazoa; phylum Arthropoda; class Insecta; order Lepidoptera; family Erebidae; genus Herminia; species Herminia tarsipennalis. The sequence goes on from OX243851.2 coordinate 5,512,713, forward strand.
TTTTATAGTTAAAGTGTGTTATAAAATAAACAATATGTGAAATTGGCTGCAAAAGATCCGTTAGACTGCCATGAACTTTGTTTCTCAATAAATTTCTAAACCGAACTAGGGATGCAATTAACTACCGCTACGAACTACCCCCTTATTTGACTATTAATATTTCTAAATTCATACATATAATAGAAAAATTACACCAAGAATAAGCAATCGTACTTACCACACAAAGATCAGTAGAGAGTCATTCCACGTCATCCACTTAAAAACAAGTAGAATATTCTTCTTTTAAATAATTACAATAAGTAAGTTTTGTTTCATTAGACTTAACTGCCACGCTAGCGACTATCAGCTATACATTTTCTACACTCCTATTCATAAAATGTCATCACAGAGATATAATATAAACAGGTTATATGCGTCACAAAGTAAATCACTTTAGATATATAAATAATACAATGTTCTTAACCCTACAAGGTTTATGTTAATTTGTTTTCCCGGTTGTTTATCGGTCGTTGACTGGCATTAAGGCTTTCATCGGATGATAAGAGGTCCCAAATCCCAATAGGTATACTCGTAACTTATAACATGTATCATCATTATTACATATTGTATAAAGTCACTGGATCTGTCCCTGTGAAAATTCTTCCCCCTTTTTCATAGTACGGTAATAGCAGTTATTTACTAGCGAATATTTTAGTATTTTATTATATTTACTACTGAAGTTATTTTTGTCTTCAGGGGCGTAGCCAGCGCTGGGAATGATAGCATCTTTGGAGAACGTGCTTACGACGGTTGGGGAGGACATAATTACACCTTGAACATGACATATTTTGACGTCGACGTGGCGTTGAACGTTTTGTTTTGGAGATCCGGCCCTAGGTGTAGCTACAGCCATATAAGCTGTAACAATTATGGGGGCACAAGCGGGACCCCCAAGCTACAGGCGCCCCGATTGTGCGCCTTGCCAAAGACACCCATCAAAAGAGTCAATAGCAAATTTGTTCGAGCGACTCACATTAGTTCTTTGGCCGTTAATAACCAGGGCTCCTAACGAGGTAGGATACTAGGGCAAACTACGCCCCTGTTTTACGTAAAATGGAGTTGTTACAAGTTGACCTTATTTTTATATCTTATTTGTATCCGTTTGTGGCATCATAGCAAAGGAATAAACGTATTTGAATGTGTTTTTTATTTGAAAAGCTTGTTTATTTATTAGAAGAGTTTTAGGTTTTTTTACCCGACTGTGCCAGAAGGAGGGTTATGTTTTCGACTGTATGTATGTATATTATTTGGCACGTCTAGACTCTCTAGAGCCTAAATAGGTTGATGAATTTTAGCTTGAGAGGTATCGTTAGTAGTAGTAAGTATTTATTAATTGTTACCTTTAAGTACAATTTTTTTCATGATTTTGGGCCATACGGTGTAATTTATAAAGAGGTGGGCACAATTTTTGCAACTTTTGAAGCGATAATATCTGAAAATATTTATTAATCAAAAAAGTTTCTTAGAAGCCTTAAAATGTTTCTTAGATACCTTTCAAATGATGCGCTACGCGTAGATGTTTGCTGAAAAATATTTTTAACACGCTCTTATTAGCTTCATACATATGTTCTTTTTAGTAAAGCTATTTACAAAACCGTGTTTTTTAGTTTTATAAACTACTAGCTGTGCTCCGCGCTGTTACCCGCAGTTTATAAGCCTATGTGTTAATCCAGGGTGTCAGCTAACTCCATACCAAATTTTATTAATATCGCTTCAGCCGTTTAGCCGTGAAGAAGTAACAAACGTACACACTCACATACTCACAAACTTTCGCCTTTATAATATTAGTGTGATTATTTCATGTAGGTATGGCTCTTTCAAAATATTTATTTTTGTTATTTAACTATTGTACTAAGTAGCGGCTTATACAAAATACCTACGATACAAATTTCATCCATATCGACTGGGTAGTTTTTGAACAAAATGCCTTTGAGTTTTTACCTTTGTTGTAAGTAGATGATCCTACTATATTGATACCCACTAAGGCTGATTTTAGTTTATCTCATGTTTCAACTTTTTGATAATACAATTTGCATCAGTTCTTTAACATGATGTATAATACATAAGTCGCACCATATCTAGTTTATATACATTTAAACATTGTAAAATTGGCAATTTGAAAAGAGTGGCCGCGAGTTTTTATTGCCAGGTTCTTTTCCCCGGCTTTACCTATTGTTTGCGAACTTGGCATTACATGTGCATGTAGAATCCCGACGTATCACAAGAGTTGTTTAGCATCCTAAGTGAATGAATAATGTTGAATATTTGATTTTTTGACACAAAACGAAAACAAGATACTGTTATAGAATTTTATAGGCTACGGGTCTTAATCGCGTAAATACTTTATTTTAAGGCTAAATACCTTTGTTTATTTCCCGACGTTTCGACCGTATTGCAACGGCCGTGGTCACGGGTAGATACTGTTACTAAATATTAACCAACTTCAAAAAGGAGGAGGCTCTCAATTCGACTGTATTTTTTTTTTAACAGCAGAACTCTAAAAAAAAAATTATTTATGAAATTACATTGTTAATTAATAAATATTATACCTACGGGTAATACATTGTATGTTGTATCACGCTTTTTGTCATTTCTATTCTAAAGCGGGTAAAATACTATATTTTTATGACATTGTATTCTACAAAATCGTTATAACATTTTATTTCCTTTGCATAAGAGCATAAAATTCCAGACATACGAGGCCGGACTCCTTCCGGTATACAAAAGCCTTTTTGCAGTGTATCCGAATAAGATTGCGATAGGAGTGTAAGCGGATTTAGTTGGAGAGAACGGTGCAATACAGGGCACAAAGGATTGACTGAAAAGTAATAGATACAGATTTGAACTGGTTTAAAGGCACCTGACACCTTTATATGTTTCTTGTGTTTGTTATTGGGATTTGTAGCAAGTTGTAGCAGAATATAAGAAGCTTTTAGAGTAGAACAGCTGCGGCTAAATGTAGAACTGCTATGTCAGGATATAATAAAGCAGTCTCAAGTGTAATACAACCTACTGTGAGACTGTAATGTAGCTTAGTATTGCTTAATGGGTTCAAATAATACGAATCAATGAAGGATAAGTAATAAAACAATATACAGCTAAGGTAAACTCAGTAATATAACTAATTGAAATATACTATTATATCTATCAGCGCACTTTATAAGACAATCTTAATGGATAATGCAATATCTTGTCATCTGTCAATACACATTACATTACATTACATCTACAATAATAACCACAAATTGAATCAACAATTAGACAAATCGTACCTTTTCCAGCTGACAACAGTAAAGGAATAAGAGCTATATGACAGTCTGTCACTGCCTTTTATACTCATTGGGTATCAAACATAATATATAGTAATATTACAAAGCTGAAGAGTTTTTTTGTTTGTTGGTATGTTTGTTTGGTTGAACGCTGGTCCGAATTGAAAAAATATTTTACTTTTAGATAGCCCATTTATCGAGGAAGGCTATAGGCTATATACGATCACACTACAACCAATAGTAGCGTAGCAGCAATGAGATATGTTGCGAAAACGGGGAAAATTTACGCATACGAAGTTGCGGGGGTTAGCTAGTTTTAATTAAGTGGGTAGGTACGTTCAAACATTTTAATTTAAAGTAGATGACTTTAATAATTTATAATTGCAATATTCAGTGATGTACAAATAATGCACATCACATGTTACTTATACAATGTAAACACAACATTAAAGAAGAAGGCACATAGTGAAACATTAAAGTGATATAACAAATAAGATTGTTAGATGTAACTTAGATAAGTTTGAAACACTGAACCACAAATATACCTTCAACACCAGAAACAAAGACAAACTATGTGTGTTACCAGCAAATACTGCCCTATTACATAAAAGTGTATTTTGTATGGCACCAAAAATTTATAACAAAATTCCAAAGTAATTAGAGAAAATACAACAGTACAACAATTTAAGAGACAATTGAAATTATTATAAATCAGTAAATGTTATTATTCTATTTCAGAATTTTTCAATGACCGTCAATTATAAACTATTATGGACTTTGCTAAGTTATTTATTTACTGCTAAGTGGACATGAAAAGTTATAAATCTATTACATTTTGACAATTAATGTACTGATTATTTTGACATGGTAGGTACAGTCATATTTCGCCTTGGTAAGGCATGCAAATTTTTTATAACTTAAGCTAAAACAAAGATATCATTTTTTTTAAATCATTAAATTAATTGTTATTAATTAAGACACACCACAATATATGCATTCAAATAATATAATTAAAAAGAAATGTAAAATGTCAAAATAATCAGTACATTAATTGCATTTCAATCAGCAATTATCAATTTGCAATCAGTACATTATTTGCATTTGCATGCCTTACCAAGGCGAAATATGACTGTACCTAGGTAGGTACAGTCATATTTCGCCTTGGTAAGGCATGCAAATTTTTTATAACTTAAGCTAAAACAAAGATATCATTTTTTTTAAATCATTAAATTAATTGTTATTAATTAAGACACACCACAATATATGCATTCAAATAATATAATTAAAAAGACAGCCTTCTAGCACTAAATGGTTGTAACATTGTATAAGTAACGTTGTTTACATTGTATAAGTAAATATGGTTTACAAGTTGGTATAAATTAGGTAATTTATACCACCTTGTAAACCATATTTCGTTATACACAATACACCCTTAAAAAAAATGTTTTTCCAAATTTTGTTCTTTCACTTTGGCGGCGTAAGAAATATGTGTATACAGCCTTCTAGTATTGGACAGACGGATGGATGGACGGACATGGTGAAACTATAAGGGTTCCGTTTTGCCATTTGGGCTACGGAACACTAAAAACTGAAAAATAAAAACTTTTTTGCAATAAAATTAGGTAATTTATACCACCTTGTTAACCATATTTCGTTCAAATAAATTTCATTTCATTTCATTTCAAGAACAATACATCTGTGGTTATTAGTACTTTCTAACTCATGTAATACTATACTAACAATGATGTTAGCTTTAAAAAGTGTTACATATAACATATAAACAACTATAGGTAAGTACTTCTTTATTAGAACTATACTTAGAATGTCAGCATACATAGTTCAAACAAACAAACAAACTCTTCAGCTTTATAATATTATAGTATAGATATGTACCTACAAACTGGTATTGAACGAGTAGACGAGTCCGCAGTTGTCCGGTTTTTAAAAAAATAACTAGCAATGTGGGATTGTCGGTTCCACACTACTAGCAATCTTGTTAACCCCTCCTCAATGGCTGGTTTTAGGAATTGGTTCACGTCGGTAGTATAATGGGTAGGATTCAAACCCGCGACCCCAACGAGTCTGCGAGTCCGATGCCTTAGCCATAAGGCCACCGCTGCAATGATGTGATTATGTCTTCTATAATTTTGCAATATTTTTATTTAATCAATCATTTAAAGTTGTCAATATTATGAATTAATAGTCTATACAATAAAGAAGAGGTGCATTATTTGTACCATACTCTGTCTGAAATTACACGTTATATATGAGGTGAACTTTCTAAATAATGTTTCATTAGAAAATAGTATGTTCAGATGAAAAAATATCCAGTTATTAATAAGTTACAATAACAAAATCGAAAAAAAATTAAAAACCCGCAACAGGCTTAAATCTTTTAATTGGAAAAGGAATAAATAAGTATAAATAATTTAATCCCAACAAACAGGAGGTAAGTAACCAAAGAAAAACTGTCTGCGGATGCCATTTGTTGCCCTGAATTGAACTAAACTATTTGTGACAGGGCACAGCTAAGAATACGCACGGGAATAACACACACAAATACCGTTTCAAAATCAGCCGAGCCGTTCCAGAGAAGAATGGAAACACACACACACACACACACACACACACACACACACTCTCTCTCTCTCTCTCTCTCTCTCTCACACACACACACACACACACACACACACACACACACACACACACTCACACACACACACACGCTCGCACGCACGCACACCTCTTACCCCAAACGCGTATACCGTCCGTGGCCATCCGTTAAAAAAATACTTTGGCAATACAAAAAATTCAACAAAAATAATATTTACAAAGAGCGAAACAGGATAAATGGTTCAATGATATTATGTTTAAAAGGATACCAATATAATGTTAACGTATAACGTTTATAAATGAGAAGCCAAATTGAGAAGCTTTGGCTATTAATTTGATTTCAAAAATATTTTCATTTATAAGCCCTTAAGGAGAGAAAAGCAGCTATAATTTAACAGAAAAATAATTCGTTATTTATTATTACTTTTCTCGTTATTGAAAAATAAACATACGATTGTATGTTTATTTCCAACATGTTTTTATAATAAGTTACGTGTTATTATTTGTATATATTTAAAACCATCGTCGTGTCGTTTGTTTTCATTTCATAATTGTATAAAAATAATTATTAATGTTTATTTAACTTGCTTTTACTTCCTACCAACAAGTAACACTTAATTGACTGCAGGAGGCAACACAGCTTATAGCCTGCGTCTAGAGCTATTAAAGAAAAAGTTTACTCTTTGAAGAGTTTAGTTTAGTAAGAGAAAATAATACAAAGAAGTTTATGGTAAGTAATTAAAAAGCATTTTTTTTATTTTTGAAATCGGCACAGTTTTATTGCAAAAAAGTTTTTATTTTTCAGTTTTTAGTGTTCCGTAGCCCAAATGGCAAAACGGAACCCTTATAGTTTCACCATGTCCGTCCATCCATCCGTCTGTCCAATACTAGAAGGCTGTATACACATATTTCTTACGCCGCCAAAGTGAAAGAACAAAATTTGGAAAAACATTTTTTTTAAGGGTGTATTGTCTATATGTAAAGTGGGGATGTGATTTTATTCGCACCTATCCCTAAAACGTTTATGGGTTCTGAAGCCCATTTTTAGGGTTAGGGATTCGTTTGTTAAATATTAAGCTTTAAAGTGCTTTAAATTTTTGTTAGAGCCAAGTGTCCCTTGCCAGCTAAATGGTTGATGTTGATGTTGAAAGAAGTTTATGATAAAAATGTTTTAATGACAGGTGATAGTCCACCATACCACATGTTTAATTTCTGAGAGTTTAAAAACATATTAGTAAAAATCAGTGCCGTAACTAGGGCGATACAAGCGGAACTAGCGGTGCCACACAGGGGGCAGACCTTGGAGGGGCGCAGAAACGACCAACACCCATACCAAGGGCGTAGTAATGTAAGCTCGCACCGGGCGCATAAAAGCTCGCAACGGGCGCATACAGGGCTCATTACGCACTGGTAAAAGTACAAATGCAAACTTCGTCTTTTTTATTAAAAGATATTTATCTGAATGGTGCGAAAATAAAATCTTTTATAACATATCTCTTTTTGACATGTAAATAATGGTTCTGAAATGTGATTTGAGTTCTGAAACTTTTTAGGTAAAGGACGAAGACATTACGTATTCCCTTCGTACAACTATAAAACTCTACGATACATAAAAAAGGAAAAAAAGTACAAAAATTCACTACACTTTTTTCATATAATAATGACGTCATAACTTAAAAATTACGATGCGTCTGGTGGCAAGCACTTACAATAAAAAACAGAACTGTGCCTGAGTTCGGCCGTTACTGGCACTTACTTCCTTGAATTTGTGGGAGCCAGCGGATGGGAAGATATTGTAATTGTTTTGGCGCTAAACTTAAGCTTTGAAAAAACGTCTTAGGGCTAAGATAGTCATTTATGACGTGACAACGTCTTATAAATCGATGACGGGGTGCACGTACGAAAAAGTGTCACGTAGTAACGGTTATGTTATTGATTGGTTGCTAAGCAACAGTGAATAGCGATTGCAGCGAGACTGAAGCAGTCTAACATGGCAGTAAAACAGAAGAATTGAATGTCAGTAAATCAAAATCTATATTATTATAATAAAGCTGAAAAATTTAGCGATAATCTCAGGAACTATTGGTCCAAATTGAAAAGTTCTTATACTGTTGGATAGCCCATTTATCTAAGAAGGCTATAGGCTATCACTATCACGTCACGCTATAACCAATAGGAGCAGAGCAGCAATGAAAAATGTTGCAAAAACTGGAATAATATACGCAGAGGAAGTTGCGTGGGTAGTCAGATATATGCATGGCAATAATTCGTGCGTTCTCACTGTGTCGTGAGGATAGATCGTGTCGTTTAAAGCGTCGTGGTGTGTCTATTTAAATGAAGGTTTTCATATATAGGAAAACACAACAACCTGTCGTCCACATTTTTGCAGTGACGACAGATTGTCAGTCCGGCTAGCACGACAGTCGCTATATTGGGAACAGCTGGAGATGATAGTAGTCCAACGATAAATAAATCGTCACGACATAGTGTACACCATAAAGGTTTATTACCGTACATCGCGCGGCTTATGACGTGTGGCTGAAGCTCGCGGCCGATGCGACAATAGTCAGACTATGAGAATGTATGGCGCCGTTTCCGAGGTCTGCGACAGACGCGCGCGTCCGACGACTGATGTAGCCTGCCCGCGTACTCTGACTATTGTCGCATCCGCCGCGCGTCAGCCGCACGTCGCAAGCCGCGCGTGGCCACGATGGTCAGAAATTAACCTTAAACGTATACATATGACATATAAGTAGCACGTGAGCTGTTTTGCAAGCGTACTTTAGTTATTTTAATAGATTTAAGTCATATTCACATCATCTGACGTGTTATGTCGTGATTCGTGATGCGTCAGAACGTCAGTTATTTTAGATGTTATGTGACATCTTTCATCGCTTTATCCATTTACCGTAAAACATAAGTACACACCACATAAACAAACTTTAAATCGACATACATCGATGTTATTCATTATAGACCAAAAGGCAGAAGCCGGTGGTCCCGGCTCGATAGGCGTTATTGCCAATTTCTACTAGATAGAGGCATGGAATTTAATCTTGAAACACCACAACGTAGGACGACGGTGTGTGTATTATATGTGTATTGTGGGGCCTCGTATTGCCAATTTAGTTTAGATTGTTATATAATCGGTTGGACTGCAGCATTAATAATATTTTAAAACTATTATATACTTTGATTCGCCCCCGTTAGTCGAAACGCGATCTCTATAATCTAAAATTTAATTCATATTTTATATTGATTGATTGAAAAGTTAACCAAGATGTAAATTGGGCAAGATAACGGCACTTTGGCTACGCACGATCACTAGGTGGCCGTAGAGGTCGCCCAATGGTTAAAATTCGACCGTAGTTCATTATTTTTATGTGGTAAAACGTTGACAAACGCACCACTTACCCTACTGTTCAAAAAATATAACCATGCAAATCGGTCGGGTTATCTCTTTACAACGCAAACACGGTGACACTCGACTAATTTACGATGTAATTATTTACCACATGATACTAGTGCGGTACTGTTTTGCATATTATCTTGCATAATATACAGATTTGTAGTTATTATCGTAGTTGTTAATTAACGAGACAAACACATTGACTTGTAATCGTTGCAATCGTGTTTAGCATCAAAAGACGTGACCAGAATATATCTAATTCATATTCAAGGCTTTTTCTTGCAAATTAATTGTTTAATGTTTTCTTTATAATCTGGGTCATACACATACGTACAATCATTCGTGCATTAGAATGTTCTGAAGCTTTTTTTTAAAGACAACGCCCGCACTGGTGTACCTGCCGTATATCGCCTTAGACCCTTGTTACAGTACAATATCTTTGTGCTGTATCTACAATCTACATCACAATCTTATGTTCCTTATCGCACGTTCAGTATCTATTAAATGTTTCTACTATCTGTTATCAACACGAAGTCGTTAGTATATAAGATGCACCTTTGGATAATTATAACCAGACTATACTACATCTTTTGTCTCATTTATACCTAATCATATACTGCCAAGAAGTTTGGCAAATTGGCAAATTGGAGGCAAAACCCTCAACAGTTTGCAGATCACACTAAGTGGTGTCTTGGGTGGGAATCAAACTGCGCAAAAAGTCGTAGATACATACCACTGCGCCATCAGTCTAAAAGTTTGAACCATGTAGTGTTTATTCTCTTGAGACTATGCCAAGGTTCGAAATTTCTATAACAAATTCCATTGCTTGAATGGAGTTTTTAACTCAATTATTACCTACCAGTGATCACAGGATCACCATCACAAGTCACACCGGAGGACGGGCAGCAGCGTCCTCTCGTACGGCTTTAATGCCTTAATGTTATCGGCAACCCGCTCACCAAGCGTACCGATTATGGCAATTACCCTCAAGATCTACAATAAGTAAGTTCTACTGGGGAGACCCGTGCCCAGTGGTTGAACATCATATAGGTTGTTAAAAAAGATCACAGGATTTTTAAAAAAGGTGTTTGATGATTATACGGGTTTGATGTCACTTTCTGTTACATGAAATGTGAAATAAAAATACAAATAATATATTTGCAAAAAACAGGTGGGTACAAGCTGGTATAGAAGAATGTAAAAATGCGTATTTTTACCCCTTCAGGGTGTGCAAATTTTTCATACAGTAATGGTTTAATACTTAGTTTAAAATACATACAATAATAACTAACACGAATTATTATAATAATAAGAAATAAGAAGTCAACATATGAAACTGTTTTTATTTTAGAGTTTCTTCCATGCATTAGTTATTATTCTTAATGTCCAAGATTCGATCAATTTGAGTGTGTCACAAAACTGACACTACGTGAATGTGGCAAAAATCTGGTTCGCTTTTCCGTACTATTGTGAGTAACCGGCATTAGGTCAATGTTTAACAGATCCATAAATATAAAAGTAATAATTATTAATGCTAATTATAATTACAAGGCGCTATCAACAGGTGTTTATTAAGAAAAAAGACGGAGGGAGCGGGTCTAATTAATTTAGGTAATTCCGTGTAAATACCTTTAATGGGAAGAAACATCGCGAAAGTAAATTATGTAGCTATTATTTTACCTTAATTTAAACTTATTGTCCGTTGATATTATATTTTTTAATACGCTTCCTTTTACCCGATCAGGACACAAGAAGAGTAATGGTTCTTAAGCACATGTATTAATCACACGATTTTGACTTTTGACCCTTCTCCTCTCCTGGTGAGATGTGATGTGGTTTTGGACTAACCGTCTCTCCCATACCTAACATCACGTGTTACGAACATTTGTTTTTGGCACGAACTTACAATTTTCACACTAATGTGAATGTCGAACGACACAGGGAGGTGCAACAACGCTGGTCAAGCGAAAAATACGCGATGTTTCATTACAACCCCCACCCATCCGAAACCCCTCCCCCTTTCGAGCCTCACGTGATTAATGATAATAAATAGACAGGATTTTTAAGCGGCGGTAGCCTAATGGCTAAGGCATCGGTCTTGCAATCGTGAGGTCGCGGGTTCGAATTCTACCCATTATACTACCGACGTGAACCCACTCCTGTTTTTTTTGATGTGGCGGGAAAAAATCCTTACGAACACCCCCACCGTCCGAGGAAGACGGTGGAGGTAGTGTGGGGTATGCACCCACTGAAAAACCCGCCGTGTATCGCCCGCCACCTTCGCGAACGGGCCGCCGGAATTTGTTATACCGTCGGCGGCCCGTCCAATGGCAATGCCCGGAAGCAATGTTATTGCATTCCGGCCATTTCACACCTACACGGCACCTGGATACACGCAGGGTACCGCGCCTCCACGGAAGGCCGCGGGCAGGGCAGATTACCCCGTACGCCCGCCCGCAGCCTCACCTAAGGCGGCATCAGGCGCAGATATGCGGTTCGCCTGCGACAGAGCGGATCCGCCAGCGAGCTATCTTCCCTGACGCGCTCCGCCGCCTCCTTCTGCGAGATAACGTCCTCGCAGAAGGATGCGACGTCATTCCACGAACCCTCGCCCCGAACCATGGACATAACCACGGCCGGCAACGAGAGGTCACTTCTGACCACTGCGGTGAGAACTCGACGCTGCCCCTCCCAAGCTGGACAATGCTGGAGGGATGTGAACCCACTCCTAACAGAAGCCACTGAGCTTAGCTGGAGGGGTTAACAGGATTGCTTGTAATGTGGAACCACAATCCCACATTGTTGTTATCCTTTAAAAAATATAGGACGACTCCTATGTATGTTCATTACTTTCAAACATTTTACAGCCTCTAAAGTTTACGAATTCATCAAGTGAGATGTTGTTGTAACCATCACAATTATTACCGGAGTGAAAAAGGCTGTATAATTTTTAGGTAACTAATAATGATAATAATTAAACACATGAACTCGATAGTATGACGCTCTGTTTTATGACGTCATCAATTTCTATGATTTAATTTATTACGTATTTCGATTATTTTAAATTCATGGAAAATTTGGAGTGAATTTAACGTACTCATAAATTAATAACTGATTGTCATTGTTGTCAACTACACAATTCAATTTTCATCTACCCACTTCCTGTCGATTGAATAATGTAAAATTTTGCATAAGTATATGTAATGTAATTTTATTACTGTAAATGTATTCAAAGTATTTTATAAAATAACTAAAATAACAAGCGAACACCAGCGACTTAGCACGCGTTGATTTTGATCTCGCAGGATGATATATTATACTTACATATAAACCTTACTCTTGAACCACTGTATCTATTGCTGAAAACTGAATTAAAACCCGTTGTGCAATTCAAAAGATCGATATATACATATATATATCGATCTTTTGATCATCACAAACAATGATATTTTAGTGAGCACGACGTTCCCTGACATTACAACTCATAGAAACGATATATCTTTACATAGTATAAAACGCCCGCGTTTTATTGTTACCAAAGTATTTTAACGGCAAGGTTTCATACTAACTTTGCACCATTTGCATCATGAATTTTTGAAAATTCACAACTTTTGTGAAATTTCAAAAATCCTTTCTTAGTGCTCCCCAATGTTATAAAATGAACCCCTGTGCAAAATTTCAGGTTTGTAACCCTAAAGTTTAGGCCCTGCGTTGATTATCTCTGTCAGTCGGTCAGCTTCTCCATTATATATATAATAATTATATATATAATATAAATATATATATATATATATAATGTATGTATATATAAATATATATATATATATATATATATATATATATATATATATATATATATATATATATATATATATATATAAAATATATCTCTAGCTCACTAAAATATCATTGTTTGTGGTGGCGGTGTGGGCCGGGTCGTTTTCCTTCCCTCCAAATGGTGAAGGGGATGATGGCTGATCCATGTGTTAATGTCTAATATTTGTATACTAGCTGTGCCCCGGGGAGCTACCCGCGGTTTATGAGTCTATGTGTTAATCCAGGGTGTCAGCTAACTTCATACCAAATTTTATATAAATCGCTCCAACCGTTTAGACGTAAAGAAGTAACAAAAATACACACTCACACACTCACACACTTTGGTCTTTATAATATTAGTGTGATTATGTAATTTTCCTTACATTAATCGTATGGCATGTTGCCTTTACCCTCTTCTGTAATTTTTGTAAGTTGTGCTCCCATCCACACCATAGGAGGGTAATACATTTTAAATTTGATTTCAGCCACTTTACATATTAAGGTTACCGCTTACGTGAGTTACATGGTGTAATAGTTGCAGCACCTTACTGGCATAACTGTGTATACAGGGTGTAACAGAAATGTGTGGTCATATTCAAGAGTTGGTATGTACCCATGATACTGAGTGCACATACCTAATTTTATCAAAATCGGAGTACCCTAAAAAATATTTATTATTTTTTCATTCGTTTATAAATAAATGAAAAAGTCACTAATTAGAAAAAGTATGACTTAAAAAGTTCTTTGCCATAATAATCCAATCGATTTTTTTACAAGGGGAGGTATAATTCTTATGCCATACGCCTTTCACTACTGAATTTTGACAAAAAGAATATGCTGTAATTATGTAGTAATAATGCAATCAGCTATGGCACCATGGTAGGTGCAATACTGATAACATACCCTATCCGCTGCTGAAATTTGACCACACCTTTCTGTTACACCCTGTATAATAATAATAATTATAAGTTTATTTGGAACTTACAACAGTTTATACACAGTACAATAATATGCAAACGATGATACCTGTCTAAATGACTGTGTTACAGATACCAACGCCCCCTCCCAAGATTAAAAGTGTTTGAAATTACATCTTAAAAGCAGTAGTATAATTATCCTTACAGTTAGTTACTTTAATAGAGTGGATTAGAGAGATTTAGATAAGATTATAGATAGGTATACAAATAGATTGTAATAATTGGCTTATTAAAAAAGTGGCCAAGAGTTTTTATTGCCAAGTTCTTTTCTCACGGCTTTACTCTTGCAAACTTGTAATAATATACATTAGAAGCGGTGGTAGTCTAATGGCTAAGGCATCGGTCTCGCAATCGTGAGGTCGCGGGTTCGAATCATACCCATTATACTACCGAACCCACTACTAACACAAGCCTTTGAGCTTAGCTGGAGGGGTTAACAAGATTGCTAGTAACGTGGGACTCAATCCCACATTGTTAGTTATCTTTTATTTAAAAAAAAAATGACGTTCATTTGCGTTGCATTCTGTAACCTAACTGAATAAAGTATTTTTGACTTTTATTGTTATGTACGGTCATCTTCATAAGTAGCGACGGCGAAATTCCCTTAAAGGAACTAGTCGACCTGGTACAGCACTGCGAGGCTAACAACTGGAATCTGATCATCTCCGCAGACTGCAATGCACACCATCATCTGTGGGGAAGTAAGGATACAAACAAAAGAGGTGAGTCACTAATTGAATTCCTCTTCAAAACCAACCTTAGCATCATAAACAAAGGAACGAAACCCACCTTTGTAAGCTCGAGGTACCAAACAATAATAGATATCACTTTGGCGACATGTTCGGCCGTGGACCTCATAGAAGGATGGCACGTATCTAATGAACCATCGCTGGCGGACCACTGCCGAATATGTTTTCAACTTAATCTAAAACTGCCAAATCCTGTCCCATTCCGCAATCCCCGCAAAACAAATGTGACAAGATATATCAACCTCACTAACATAGCGTTGAACGAATCACAAACAGTAGACGCAACACTTAACACCGAAAATATTGAAATAAGCACCCAATCTCTAACAAGGTCACTAGTGGAAAGCTACGAAAAAGCATGCCCTATAGTGACACAAGACACGAAGAAAAGCTCGTGGTGGGGATCGGAGCTCGAACGTCTACGTCACAAACTCAGGACACTGTTCAATAGAGCGAAGAACACCAGAAGGACAACAGACTGGGATAATTACAAACAGGCACAACTGCACTACAAAAAACGAACCAGATATCGTAGAACCGAATCCTGGAGAAACTTTTGCAGTAGCATCAACACAACTAACCAGGCCGTCAGGGCCAAAAAGATACTATCAAAAAGCTGTCCAGAACTTCTGGGCTGCCTTAAGAAAGATGATGGAACATACACCAAGTCCGATGAGGAAACCAGTGTACTGCTACTCAAAACGCACTTCCCCGGATGCATACTTGATGAAGAACAAAGATGGCCATATAAACCCCACACCCAACCAAGCTCCTTAGAATGGGAAGATGCTGATAGAGTAGTAACAACGGTGAAAATCGAATGGGCCATAAGCAGCTTTGAACCATACAAATCACCGGGACCAGATGGCATATTCCCGGCACTGCTGCAATGGCAAATCAGCAAGGTGACAAAAATTCTGTCACCAATATACAAAGCATGCATCGCATACAAATACATACCAAAACAATGGAGGGAAGCAAAAGTAGTCTTTCTGCCAAAACCAGGCAAAGACGACTACACTGAAGCGAAATCCTTCAGACCCATAAGTCTAACCTCCTTCCTGTTAAAAACACTCGAGAGACTAGTGGACAGACATATAAGGGATGGAGCGCTGATCGAAAGACCACTCCACCCCCAACAACATGCCTACAGAAAAGGCAGATCCACGGAGTCGGCACTGCACCTAGTAGTTCACAAGATAGAAACAGCTATCACAAACAAGGCATCAACACTAGCCGCCTTCATTGACATTGAAGGAGCTTTTGATAAAACCATGCACAAGAGCATAAATCACGCCCTACAGAAATTTAAGGTGGAACCAGTCATAAGAAACTGGATCACAGAACTGATAAGCAACAGGGCAGTTCAGGTAACGGTGAATTCCACCATAAGAGCCAAGGTAACAAAGGGGTGCCCACAAGGAGGAGTCCTGTCACCGTTACTATGGAACATAGTCGTGGACAGTCTGATAAGAAGACTGAACGCAAGAGGCTACACAACCATTGGCTATGCAGACGACCTAGCCATATTAATAAATGGGACTGCAGAAAATGTACTTTGCAAGGTACTTCGTTCCGCCCTTGAACTAGTAGAAGAATGGTGCGCTGAACACGAGCTCTCAGTAAACCCAAAGAAGACGGAACTAGTCCTCTTCACAAACAAAAGGAAATTACCGGAGCTACAATTACCTAAATTCTTCAAAAGCGAACTTACCCTAGCTACACAAGTTAAATACTTGGGTGTCATCCTAGACAACAAGCTCAATTGGGCGAGTCACTTAGAAACAAAACTGAAAAAGGCCTGCATAACCTTCTGGCAGTGTAAAAGATTGATTGGTAAAAAATGGGGCCTCAATCCCCGGATTACACTATGGTTATATGGTGCAGTTATCAGACCAACAATAACATACGGTTCAGTAGTGTGGTGGCCCAGAACACAACTGATCACCACGAGAAGCAAACTCCAGAGCCTACAGCGCCTGGCCAGCATTGCGGCAACCGGATGTATGAGGACCACCCCATCAGCAGCACTAGAATGCCTCTTAAACCTGAAACCACTACACCTGGTCATTCAGGAAGAGGCAATGGCAGCGGCCCTCAGACTTCGGTCAAACAAACTATGGAAAAAAGACAACAGACCAACACACATGAAAATTTTATCGGGCATCACTAAAGAGAAACCTCTTCTTGATGCCCCAGTGGATAAAATACCACAACAATATATTTTTAACCGAGGATACAGAATCCAACTGATGCCAGAAGCGAAAGACAGCTCAGGCACAAACACGGTAAGAATATACACAGACGGGTCTAAAACGGTTAAGGGAACCGGAGCCGGTGTGTTCTCGGACGACCTCAACATAAGACTGTCAACATCCTTAGACAAAAGGAACACAATATTCCAGGCCGAATGTATTGGAATCACCAGAGCGGCCCAAGCGGTTGCGGCAAGAGACATCAAGGGTCTCAACATAAAAATTGTCTCGGATAGTGCCTCCGTACTCCTAGCACTACAAAACCGAACAATCAATTCAGCCCTTGTCATGGACTGTCACATGGCCCTTCAGGAGATCACCGGACCCAACACAGTGACCCTGCAATGGATCAAAGGGCACAGCAACTCAATAGGCAACGACGCAGCAGATGAACTGGCAAGGCAGGGATCTAATTTAATCACATACGGACCAGAACCACTACTCCCCCTGCCCATTTCTCAAATAAAATCATGGCTGCATGAAAAAACTGAGACTTCCCACCAAGCAGAATGGAACAATACCGATGACTGCAGACACACGAAAGAGGCGATTCCAATGATGTCCAAAAGACTCACTCGCAATCTCATCAGGCTGACCAGGGACAATTTGCGAAAAACCATAGGCATTATCACAGGCCACTGTCCCCTAAACAAGCATCTTTTCAGGATAGGGGTGACGGATAGTCCCCTTTGCAGAGGATGTATGAAGGCAGAAGAAACACCAATACACGTGCTCACGGAGTGTGGCAGTGTAACAGAACAACGGGCACGACTCCTAGCATCACCAACATCCCTTCAGGAAGCCTGCAGCAACTTGGGCAAGCTGCTGGCGTTTTGGGAGTGCATCGGTTGGCTGGAGTGACAGATAGATAAGTAGAACACGTACAATGGCCCAATTGTGAGGCTAAGTGCGGTTTTCTTGTTCGCCCAGGTAAAACTAACTAACTAACTAACTAAGTAGCATAACATTTTTAATTTTTTAAACCGAAACGACCGTGCACATTGGTAGCAGCACGTTACCTGCTTAAATAGTTTATAAAAACCTAGCAAGTGCATGTGGGGCCACAATAATGCGGTATAAGAAGTAAGTTTTCTGTTGTTTTAGTTTCATACTACTAACAACGTTAGTAAATAATTTTCATAATCATAAACATTTATTTATTCACTAAAATGTGGTTACGAAATGCTGGTGGGGTATTTGTTGGTAGGTACCTCACATTTTACCATAGCTATGGTGCGCAAATAATATGTCAAACTTATAAATACATTTCTTTTAGAGAAATTATTGATTTTATTATGTCTAATTAGAATTAACCAATGTAAAAAATGCCATGTTACTTGTTTGTGTTGTTAATAAAATTATGAAAAGAGGATTGTATTAAAGTCATTATTGATTACAATCCAATGTCACTAAAGTCATTATTAAAAACACTGACATACTTACTTGTTTCTCCATTTTAAACCAAAAAGCCAAACATAAAAATTTGCAGAACCACCTTTAAAACTAACGGAATCTTAAACAAACTTGAAACCCCTTTTATACCCTTTTAAACACGCTGAATCTTGAGTTTCAGTATTTTAAACCAAAAATCCAAATATAAAATTTGACGGATATAACTTTAAAACTGGCGAAGTTGCATACAAACTTACAACCACTATTCAACCCCATTAGGGGATGAATTTTCTAAAATCCCTTTTTACTGGATGCCTACATTATATAAGGAATACGTCCTCAAAATTTCACGTCTATGCGATGAGCAGTTGAGGCTGTGTGTTGATCCAATAATTACATTTTTGAAATATAAAAAAATTTGAAGTCCAGACTCAGGAATCACTCAAGACAAATAATAATAAATATATTTAGATTTTTATAATAACATTTTTATTTGTACGCCTTACAGGTCGAAACATAGTGTTATTCCCGATCCCGGTTGCCAGAATTTCGTGGCGTTGAAACTCAATCCTTGACAGGATTTTCAAATATTACAAAAAAATTGTAAAATGTACGTAAAAATCGGTTTTAGACATACTTTTTGAAAAAAATTACCTATTTCTGTTACATTATCGTCTTTCTTATGTTTCATATAAAATCTTCGATACCGGAATCCCGGAATCCCGGTCCATTTTTCGAACTCGCTAAGGGAGACAAATAAAATTGCATACCTATTGATGTTGTAACACACTACCTTTAGCCCGGTTCCGCCCGCGTTATCAAGGTTATGAATATAAAAATTATCCTATGTTCTTCCCTAAGACTCAACTATCTATATATCAAGTTTCATCTAAATCCGTTCAGCGGTTTAAGAGTGAAAACAAAACAGACAGATTGAATTTTTCACATTTATAACATTAGGTACTTTAGATGTAGCATAACCTACGTTTTACAAATAAATTTATATGATTCAAACATTACACAGTTTCGTACAGGTCATCGCAGTAATTTGTAAGCCGTACGCATGTTGCAATGCGAGTAACAGCATAACAGCATTATCCAGATCGATTACCTTTGTATTTGCAAGTCCATTCATTTACGAATATTGTTCTGTAAACTGTGCATATATTGATGTATCTATTTATATAGTTTATGTACCTTGCTTGAAATCAGATCATCATCTCCATGCGATTGAGGGATGATGCGTCAAACTCGTGACTTGGGGTGACTGGTCGACCTTGTCATTACCATCGTATTGGTTTATTTTTAATTCATAAAAATTAGTATAATATAATGTAACTCACACAACGCTAACTGATCTCAAACTAAGCAGAGCTTGTACTATGGAAACCAGACAACTGATAAAAATAATTTAAAGCAGCGGTAGCCTAATGGCTAAGGTATCGGTCTCCCAATCTTGAGGTCGCGGGTTCGAATCCTACCCTACCTACTATTATACTACCAACGTGAATCCACTCCTAACACAAGCCTTTGAGCTTAGCTGGAGGGGTTAACAAGATTGCTAGTAATGTGGGACTCAATCCCCCATTGCTAGTTATCTTTTTTTATATAAAAAAAACAGCAGTCGGATACACTCCCACCACGTCACAGAGGCAGTCAAATATATGTGAAGTAGTTTTACTTACAATAATCAAATCGCATGTTGCCTTTACCCTCTTCTGTAATTTTTGTAAGTTGATGCTCCCATCCACACCGTACGCGGCTAACTAATTTAAAACTTGATTATACCTACTTTACGTACTATGATTACTGCTTGCGTGAGTTTCATGATGTAATGGTTGCAGTACCTTACTGGCATTAATATATTATATACAAATATATTGTAAAATATTAGCATTTAAAAAAAAGTGGCCATGAGTTTTTTGTTGACAAGTTCTTTTCTCACGGCTTCACTCTCGCAAACTTGGCATTAATAGTAGAATCATTCAATTCCAAATTTTGTCTGACTGTGATGTGTTCTGCGATTTATGTTTGCTGACTGAACCTACTAACGACAATAATACTCGCGATTTTCATCAAAATCAGTTGAATAGTTTTTTCGCGAAAGAGCCAAGAAATCAATTACTCCTTACGATTTTTTGAATATATAACAATATCTTGGAACAACTCACAACGCCATCTGATCCCAAACTAAGCAGAGCCTATACTATGGCAACCAGACCACTGATAAACATAGTTACAATACTTCTAATACATACATGTTATAGATAAAATAAACCTAGACATAGAATAAACTATCGTGCTCATCACACAAAGATGTATCCCTTGTGCCCCCACAAGGGATACATCTTTGTGTGATGAGCGAAACTCGAACTCATGATCTCCGGCTCACTAACCACTAGACCAATAGGCTAGTCAATAATATCATATTGGTAGAAATCTGTGAGTGTAGCCTGCAGTTACACAGTACAGTCAATAGTACATTGGTCTTAAATAAAATGTAGGAAGATATTTTGTATCTTACCGTACCAAAACTTTAAAAGTAGTATTTCAGTGCTGGAATAAATTCGCGTCGCAATTAATTGTGTAATTAAAGAATGATTCAGTGGGCCATAAAAACTGTTTGTTACGGATATTAAATGTTGTAGATACTTTTCTTCTTCTTAAGTTTTTTGAACGTTGGAAGGTTTTACAGTCTCCCAACCGATTTTGGTCATAGGGGCCAAATTCATCATAGACTAAAAAACTACTCAGGAGATAGGATATGGATAAAATAGACTTGGAGGTTTATCTTATTCATACTCTATTCTACTCGGCATCTTTTGCTTCATCTGTCGTAGATGTGTTTCGAGTGTGGGGTGTGGGGACAAGTGGCGGTGGACTGAAGTCTTTTGAGCTTCAATTTATTTAGCCAGGCCTTGTCATATCTTACCATTGCACGTTTTATCTCGTTGCACCATTCTGCTCTTTGGTTGGCTAGCGTCTCCTAGGTCTTAGGGTCAATGGAGAAACGTTCCATATCAGGAATGACAGGAATTCTTGAAATGGAGAAGGGGCCTGCGAACTGGTCTTTTTACATCGACTGTCTGTCCAAGCATGACTTCACGAGGCAATCTGTTTAGGTCCATACGTTCTACTTGTTCCAGCCAGCAGAGTCGTCTTTATTTTATGAAGTTGGTCTTCGAGAACATGTTTTCTTGGTCATTCGATATTTCCAGGTAATTCCCAATATCGTTCGAAGCAGTGGCTTGCAGTGGCTTAAGGAGAGCATTTAGCCGACATTCTAGTTAAATTGCTTTTGTGCTATATGGATTTTTTCTTCGAATCAAAAAGTGGGATGAGTAAGCCAGCCATAGGATGTCGAGAGAAACAGATAACATTAAGAAATATCGAACCCTGTGTCTCTATATGGTAATTGAGGTTTGGTAAAATAAATTGGAATGGATATTGAAGAAACCCAATTTGAAGTTAGATAATACGTTCGTTTGTTGTTTAATTTTAAAGAAATAATTTGTTTGTTCAATTTGGTTGCATATATGAGCTTAAACTGTTCAAGATAAACGATAAACGATAACGACGAACGAAATTTACAGAACTTGTTGCATTTGAACCCTTGGACTGCCTTTGTGGTGCGGTGGGAATGTGTTCGACTGGCACGCAAGAGGTCGTGGGTTCGATTCCCACACGGGACACCACTTTGTGTGATCCACAAATTGTTGTTCCGGGTCTGGGTGTACTTCGTGTCCGTGACTTGTATGTTTGTAAAGTCCCCCGTGACACAAGGCTTGTACACAACTGCGGGAGTCGTTTAAAAAAAATCCCTACTATAAGGTTTTGCACCACGTCGAGTTACCAATAACCCTGTATCCAAACTATCAAAACTAATGTCTTACAATGTGTCTGTCTATCGGCATGTCTGTCGTATGATTTCACCGATTAACCGATTTAGATGAAATTTTGTATGGAGATAGATCTAGTCCCGGGAAAGGATATATGATAGTTTTTGTTGCGATAACCTACATTTGTAAGCCAAGCCGCGAGCAGAAACTAATACTTATATAATACCACTAAGTTATTTATAATAGACCGATGTTGTTGACTTTCAGCAAATAAATAACGCCTGTTATCAGGTCCAGCACGACTCCTAACCTATAATTTATTCACGAGTGTGTGGAAAATACTGACCAAAATGATGTCCCTTGGTGATATAAAAAATAGGGTCGAACTATTAAATTATTTATTCGATATATTTTTTCAAGTTAATATTATAGTAGTTTGAAAAAAAACTTCAGTTTAAAATCTAGACATGGATTTTACAATCTGTACGATAAATATACCGTAATAAGGTTAATTTTTGGTTGGATGGAATGCAATCTGACTTTACTTAATAAGTTACATAGCTGACTATAATATACAAGCTGTCCCGCGCTTCGTTTGCGTTAATTTTTCCCGTTTTTTGCAACATTTCTCATTGCTGCCCCACTCCTATTTATAGCCGTAGCGTGATATATAGCCTATAGCCTTCCTTGATAAATAGGCTATCCAAGAATAAATTCTAATTTTTTTTTAATTCAGATTAGTAGTTCCTGAGACTACCGCGTTTAAATAAAGAAACTCTTTACCTTTATAATATTAGTACAGATTATGTAGCATCAGTTCATCGTAGCAGCGTAGCAGTTCGTAGCTAAATACTTATTTGCTACACACTGCTACGAATACTTAAAAGCTCAGTAATGTGTCGCATTTTAGTTGATTATTTGCTATCAATTTCGGCTGCCTAATTATTGATTTTGGGCAGCGTCTATTTGTGTAAGTACCTCATTTTACCACGATACGATGGTCAAAAAGAGGTTTATACTTTTGCATACTTTTATTATCATTAGATTTTGATTTTGCAATGTCTTTATTATTTATTTTAAGTTACTACATAATATAATGCTTAGAAATAGCATTATAATCTTACAGAGTAATGTTTTTTTTATTGACTAGGTAAGCGCCTTTACAAAGCATTTCAAATAAATAAATAATATTATATACATTCTTTTCAGAATACTATTTTCTGTTCGATGAAGCTATGGAATGTACTTATAATAATGTTGAATTACAAACTATCTAAACCAACGCTGAGAAACTGAAGTAATAAGGCTGAAAGTTCTGCAGCAAATACTTCGTATGAATCCTTTGAGGTATCTGTAGTGTGTAAAATAATATCGGAGCTTAGATATTGAGCTTCAGTATACATTACTTAATGTTAAGAACGGTTAGATATAGGCATATTAAGCATTTTGTAGTTGCAACATAATTACGTTTGATGACGTTAAAGCATGCAAAGAAGATATGACGGCCTGACATCAGGTAATTTAGAACGTCACGCGTTTAACACCAAAAACCATGTACATTTATTAAATAACTATTACTCTGGTCATATACATGCGTACATTATACTTTTACACTTTTTTTTACATAGGTATTCTATATATTGAAGAATTATTAAATAGCTAATTGATTTCCGTTGACCTAACATCTGTTTTGATTATAAAGCAAGTCTAATGATTCATTTAAACATGGCCGCCGCAAAATGGCGTGATTTTAGTTTGACGTTTACATTTGAAGTGCTAGTAGTAGGGCAGTTAGTCTTATTCGGTCGGTAGTAATATTACCATAATATTAATTCGAATACTGAGCCGCTAATAGCTCATACGGCCACCCTGGCGCTATTACTGCGTTATTATCGTGTATAGAGACCACACTTTATTTTTAGTATGTAGTTTCGTTTGCTTAAAATATTGCCAACATAGACAGTAGTAATTGTAGTAGTAAAAAAGCCTCTACTGCTGTTAGTTCTTCCTTACAGTGAGTACCTCATCTAATCTATATTACTACGCTTTTACTAAAGTTATAACTACTGTATGTCGGCAATTGGATCGTTTTCTGTAACAGTGTCCTACGACAAAGGCCTCCTTCAGAGATTTCCATGATGCTCGATCTCAAGCTATGCTATACACGTCTATTCTGGTCTTGCTACTTGTCTTATATCATTTTCGTAGCATTTGCACTGTCTTCCTTTATTTCTTACTAGCTTTTGTTTTTGCAACATTTTTCATTACTGTCCGCTACTATTAGTCATAGTATAATGTTATATAGCCTTTCTCGCTAAATAGGCTATCTAACAGTGAAATATTTTTTCAATTCGGACCAGTAGTTCCTGAGATTATCGCGTTAAAACAAACAAACTCTTCAGCTTTATAATATTAATATAGATAATGTAGCATCAGTTTATGTATTATTATAGATGTTGCCCTTTGGGTACCACTCTGTTATTGAACTAGTCCACTTTTCCTTTGTTTCTTGTTTTTTAAGACTTACTACTGTAAGTCTTAAAAAATCAACAAAATTACAGACACTTCTATCTTTAAATCGCTTTCCCACAAGATGTGTTTTTAACATTCGATAGTATAAGTAGGAGCCATTATCTACATTATAGGGTTCGCATATTCGTTTTAAGTGAGTGACATTAATGTCACTCACTTAAAACGAATATGCGAACCCATAATATTGATAGATAGTTTACATATTAATCCACAAATAATTTAAGCGCTTTAATGACAAGTACGTTCTTCATTGGTTTATTTATGAAGCCATATTGGATCCTTGTCAAAGTAGGACTGTCTGATGTCACTGCCATTGACAAATGAGCGGATTACATACAATAGCCGGATTATGACGTGACCCGTCAATTGATGAGACAGGGTTCCGTCGGGAGTAGGGTGCGCATACCTAACGATCGTTTGAGCGCCTGCCGTGAGAATATTAAATATCAAGTTAAATGGGATATTAAGGCTGTTTTCTGTTAAATACAGGTAAGTTTAAAGGTTCGTGGTAGCTATGTACCTGATGCGATGATTTAGATTACCCTAATAAACATCTAAAAAATAAATAAAAAAATATTTATTCACTTTAGAATCAAAATACTACACTTGTGAAAAGTCGATTCTACATTTACATGTAATGCCTGTTCGCAAACAATAGGTAAAGCCGGAGAAAAGAAATGGGCAAAAAAAACTCGCGGTCACTCTTTACAAATTGCCAATGTTTACAATGTTTCTTTGTTTATAAACTGTTTATGCAGGTAAGGTGCTGCCACCATTATATTATACACCAAATTAGAGGACTGATGCAAAAACAAAGAGGACAAAAATATTAAAAGAAAAGTACACGAGATTGGATACATCAGGCTCAATAGGCACAACATAGTAGGAGCATCCACTTACAATATAACTTTATGTGCTTAAATATTGGCCAATTTACTGCTACTTAATGAATAAGTATACATGTTTTGCAAAAGAAAGAAAATCATGGTCTTAATTTAGTGCAAATTGTACTTGCACAAAAATGACCTCTCATTATATAAGTAGTTTCAACGTAGTAGTGTTATATAATTTTATAGATTACGGGTCTGAATCACGTGAATATTTTAAGCTTAAATAGCTTTTTATTGGCCGACGCATATCGACCGTTGCAATACACACAGTAGTAGAATAAACTTAAGAGTAACTGAAACACTTAATGACGATCAAATCATCAAATGCAACTCAATTAAAGACATCGTTAACTCTTATGCTATCCTTGTTACTTCAAGGTGACCAGCTGCGACATATATATTCCAGATTACAACTTAAAGCTACTTTCGTTTCAGAATTTGGAGCTATTTGTATCAATCTATGGAGAGTGGTGATCACCATTCTTGTCACGTTTCTCTACTGAGCCGGTTCTTGGTAAGGAACCGTTGGAAGCTGAATATGCTAATGGGTTATGCAGTAGGAATTTTTCTAACAACGTACCTAATTGTGTGTCAGTTGCGTCAGTTCAGAGATTTTTACGAGTATATACTCGTATATTACAGAAACCTTTTATGCGTAAATATTTCATTTATACATTTCGAATAATTTTGTATCGTATGTTTAAAAAAAATATTTTGCGGAAAAGCAATTTAAAGGTTCGAAAGAAGAAGTGTGTGTAATTTTGTTATTTTTTTTAAGACTCTACAAGTAGGGTTAGTAGTTGTAGTAGTAAAAAAACCTCTATTGCTGGTAGTTCTTCCTTACAATGAGTACCTCATCTAATCTATATTACTACGCTTATACTAATATTATAACTAATCTATCCTTTTATGCGTAAATATTCAAATAATTTTGTAGCCAAGAGGTTAAGGCTCGGAGTCGAGTTGTCACTAGTTTGATTCCTATGATCATAGTTCTGTCAGTCTACATTGGCTAATATCAACAACAGGTGAATGTATTTTAATGGAACTTTCACTAACAGACTTTATGGAATCTATATCTATACAATTTTATAATAATTTAAAACATAATCTGTACTAATATTATAAAGAGGTAAAGTTTGTGTGTGCTTATTAGGTTGTAGGAGGTATTCTCTGGATCTACTGAACCGATTTAAAAAAAAGGCCACGTTATTTGTGATTTTATAGGTTATTTAACATCACGCTACAACCAATAAGAGCGGAGCATCAATGGAAAATGTTGCAAAAATGGGGAAAAATTACGCAAAGAAAGTTGCGCGGGTCTGCTGGTGTAACTTTAATTGCTTATGATTACAAAATACGTGGAAATAGTAATTATAATTCAGTGTAAAAACAATGTCGTTTTTCTCCATAACACAAAATATTTTCGAATTCGGGACTGGCCTATGTTGAACTTGGTATTAAGTCTGCCCGTAACTAAAAAAGTTATTTGCGTACGTACAGATAAAATAATAACCCATTATGTGTACACAGGCCAGACTTATCGACTGAAAGCGTCGTTTTGTGTCTCAAGTAGACCGTACAATACAATGCAGCTAGGAAAACACCTGTTAATGCTTGCTTTCTAGACTTATCGAAAAGATTTGACCTGGTTTCAAATGACAAGCTCTGGGAAAAACCGAAAAGTAAGGAAAGTAGTGTTAACCATACTGTTGTATCCTTGCTTACGAATTATTACAAAAATCAGACAAATACTATGAAATGGGTCGGAGGTATATGGTTTGGAATATGGGGTGAGACGAGGGTGGGAAAGATAACTTCACCACGTCTCTTCAACCTGTATATTAACCGGCTGTATATGAACTCAGCAATACCAACATTGCTATCACATTAACGGCACCTGTATAATTATGTATACAGTTGCCGTCAATGTTACATTGATGATATGGTATTGCTGATTCCATTGATCGGTGATCTCAGGTTGGGTAAAGATTATGCAGTGTGACAAGGACTTAGATATAACGCTGGTAAGAATCAGTTACTCGTGTTTAAGGCAGGCACCAAATGTTACTACAACATGCCACGGGTTTGTATCTGTAACACTCCTCTAGCAAGAGTGACTTAGTGTAAATAACTGCGTCACTTAGTCACCGACGATCATAATGATGAATTAGATTTAGAAAGAAAAGGTAGGGCACTGACTGTCCGATGGAACATGCTGATTCGTAGATATGCAAGTTGTTCAAGGGACGTCAAAATAGCGGTTTTTAGGGTTCCGTTTTGCCATTTTGGCTTCGGAACCTTATAGTTTCGCCATGTCCGTCCATGTCCGTTTGTCCGCACTTTTGCTCAGATACTGTTAGTACAAGGAGGCTGTAATTTTGCATGGCTACACATATTTCTTACGCCGACAAAGTGAAAATGTTGAAAAATTATTAATAGGGTATTTAGGGATACGTTTGTAAAATATTAAGCTTTAAAGAGCAAATTTTTGTTAGAGTCAAGTGTCCCCCCCTGCCAGCTAAATAGTTGATATTGACTATGTGAAAAAATCTTGGTAGTAGTATTATATAGTGAAATTAAAAAGGAAAACTATTACAACTAAGTAGGCTTTACAAGTTTACGAGTAACAGCTGATCAAATGAGAAGTAACAAAATTTTCGTTCAAAATCCATTGAATAATATTATGAAGTAGAAGTATAACCTTAGAACACACATATAGCTAGAATCGGTCAGTAGTAAGTCAAAGCGTGTTCTATTATCTTTGAGTATAACGTTGTAAGTATGAAACAAAAACAACAGAAAAGCCACAAAGGTCATACAGCGAACTCCGTGTCTAATAAAACAATGCATTCAGGATGTTGATTGGGCTGCGACGCTTTGTAGTGCATTAGAGATGTTTTCATAAGCGAGGGTTGATGGTTTTCATGTCATCATCCTCAAACGCATCTCGAAAAGCATCTTGAGCACATTGTGGGATAGATGGGACAGTCCGACGTTGAGGCACTGTATACGAATACATATGACTTAGACAGTAGCCTAGTTATGGTTTCAGGCCCATGATTTTATATATTTATTGTTACTAACATTAGCTAAGGTATTATAACGAGCACTTTATGGACTCCGGTCTATATTATTATGTAGTTACTTACTATATTTGAGCAAATAAGTGATCTACCTATTTTATCTATCAAAGGGCTACATAAAACAGTTTTTTTTACAAGATGCTGCTTCTTAGAACCCAAAATATTTTCGAAATAAAGGGTGCTCTATTTTTAAACCGTTTATAAAGTCTGCCTGTCAGAGAATATTTCAAATCTGTCAAGCCAACAATTACATAAAAAATGGTGTACTTTATAAAAGGAACAGATATTTAAGTGAAAAATAAACACTACTATTTACCCTTATTGATGTAACCACTATTTGCAATATCCAAACATATATAAAACAGATCGTATCGTCCAATGAAAATCCAAATTGAATTTGTGTGGCAATAAACTGAAAGCTTTAGCGTGCTTCCCATTGTACTGTTCCCTGTCAGTGTTCACGTTCACCAGCGTGCATCGTGCAACGCATAGGCGACACGATCCCGCGGTACATATTTGATTTAGCCTCCGACTGAACGTTTCATGCATCTATGTTTTTCAATAGCGTTGCAAACGATACTGTTTCAGTAGTCATTTTTATTTATTAATTTATTTATTATCGTGTTAATATGACCGGCTGCACTCATGAAAAGTGTCTAAAAATGAAGTCACGTTATTGATTTGTTACTAAGCAACTGTGAATGGCGATTGCAGTGACATGACATGGGATACAATTGGAACTAATGTTATTAATAGGTTATGACTATTGCTATTGCTATTGCGCTATCATGTAAAATCATCGTCGGTAAACCGACTTTACAGACAACCATTTGTTACATATTTAAATATTCTGAAAAAATCTTCTTTTTGATTATAAAATAATTCGCTCGGCATTCAAAGATGTTTAAATAATCGCCTGTCTGGGCCGGAAATCGAACCCACAAAATATGGAAAAAAAACAGCCTGTATTTTTACGATACCAATCAAAAGAGTTAAAATTACACCGAACTGCAATTTACAACAAATTTAACATATCAAATGCTCAAAACATGTCCTATTCAAATTAACACACTTATAATAACACTATTTGTCGATCAAATAATATTTACGTGATAAATGTTTGAATAATACGTTTAAGTTCAGTTTGTAGCTTGAAATCATCATAAATAGAGGCAGAACTTGGTGAGATGGGCAAGCTCTGTTTTGGAGGAGTACGGGCTGGGATGCGGGGTGAGGCAGGTAGGGTTGACCTCTGCCACGCTCTTCAACCTGTACGTCAACCGACTGATCGTTGAGCTTAGCAGCACCGGCATCGGGTATCATATAGATGGGGCGTGCGTGAATAATATCACTTACGCTGACGATATGGTGCTGCTGTGCCCATCGATTGGTGCCTTACGAAGGCTCCTGACAATTTGTGAGTCCTACGCGGTGGGTCATGGGCTCAAGTACTACGCGAAACAGAGTGAAATTATGATTTTCAGGCCGGATAACAAACTATACACTTTTATTCCGAATTTCAATCTATGCGGTACTATTCTAAACACAGTCGAAAAATTCAAGTACTTGGGCCACTGGGTCACCGAGAATCTAAAGGACAATGTAGATGTTGAAAGGGAGCGCAGAGCGCTGTCTGTCCGTTGCAACATGTTGGCTCGCAGGTTTGCACGGTGCAAGGAGACTGTGAAAATGACGCTTTTTAAAGCGTACTGTCAATCCTTTTACACCCTGTGGGTAGACTAAACGCAGTGGACATACAGTTATCTGCGCGTTTAATACAATAATGCGTTTCGGGTGCTGATGGGACTGCCGCGTCATTACAGCGCCTCCGCGATATTCGCGGCGGCAGACACAGGCTTTGCGGCCATCATGCGCAAACGGTGTGCTTCAATCATGCGCTTCACGCGCGACAGTCCCAACGTCGGTCAACCTTCGGTGCTGGCTCGCTGGATACGGTTGCACGCAGTCGTATACTGAGTGCCCAACACCATCGGTCCACCCGGACCTAGCTCTTAGTTTATTTATTAATTACTAGTGGACGCCTCGCGGTTTTACCCGCATAGTTCCCGTTCATGGGAATACAGGATAAAAAAATAGCCTATGTTACCCGGGGTTATTGTAGCTTCACAACGATGAAAGAATTTTTCAAATCCGTCCAGTAGTTTCGGAGCTTATTCAATACAAACAAACAATCAAATCTTTCCTCTTTATAATATTACTAGCTTTCGCCCGCGGCTCCGCCCGCGTGGATGTCGGTTTTCGCGATAAAAACTATCCTATGTCCTTCCCCGGGAATCAAACTATCTCCATACCAAA
The DNA here is from genome assembly GCA_945859575.2 of Herminia tarsipennalis. Classification (NCBI taxonomy): domain Eukaryota; kingdom Metazoa; phylum Arthropoda; class Insecta; order Lepidoptera; family Erebidae; genus Herminia; species Herminia tarsipennalis. The sequence goes on from OX243851.2 coordinate 5,543,895, forward strand.
TTTCATCTAAATCGGTTCAGTAGTTTGAGCGTGAAAGCGTAACAGACAGACAGACAGACAGACAGACAGACAGACAGACAGACAGAGTTACTTTCACATTTATAATATATGGTATAATAGTGGTATTCATTTATACTATCCATACTAGTATGGACTAGTATGGATAGTATAAATGAATACCACTAGTTTGTAAGCTCTCCATTGTACTGCTAACAATTATGGATGTATCAAATATTTAGGCTGGTTCGATTCCCGGTTCACCCAGTTTTATTTTTAAATTCAAAATTAATCCTTCTTTCAGTAAAATGTTCTATCTATACTTATAATAAATCTGTAGAGAGGTCAATTCTGTACATGAAATATATTTCCAAAATAACTATCAGGGGGTGATTAGGGATCGATACTGATGCCTAAAATGCAATCAGTAAAATTTTTGTCTGTCTGTCTGTCTGTCTGTATAACCGCTATAGAAACAAAAACTACTCGACGGATTTTAACGAAACTTGGTACAATTATTTTTCATACTCCTGAGTTGGTTATAGTATACTTTTCATCACGCTACAATCAATAGGAGCAGAGCAGTGAAGGGATAACGGGAGCAGTTACTCCATTTTTTAAGCTTCCGTCGCGTGTGCAACCTTAATGGTTAAAGCTACACAGAAATCATGTATGACGGAAATGTTCTCCTTAAAATTATATAAAAAATATCCCACGACAGCATATGTCTATCTTTTATGGTTGACTCCTCCCGATAGCTTAGCAGTTCGAAGCTTTCTAATTATATTTGTCTACTCTTACGTTTATAACACTCTCAGTCATCCCTAATTAAAAAAGTTAACATAATTAACTATTCCATAAAAAAGAATCACAGAAATCGGTATATAAACACCAAAGTTATACATGAAATACGCTAATAATAAGCCATCGCGCGTGAATACTGAATCATGCTATCTATCTATATCTTTACATATAATAAAATTGTAAATTTCACGTGTCTGTACATGGCCGAACTTAGTGAAAAAAAATATTAGGAAATGTCCGAAAAGAGTATTTAAACACTTTGCTGCATTTTTAGAAATGTCTGTCTGTCTGTTTGTTTGAACACGAATCACGCAAAAACCACCTGACAGATTCGGTTGAAATTTTGCACGTGCAATCTAATAGATGCGGATTAACATTTAGGCTATAAATTATCACGCTTTTTCCCATAGGAGCTAAGCAGTAAGGGATAATGTCTGTAGCTATTTTTCGTTATAAAACAGTAACTACTTGACGGATCTTTATGAAAATTTACAGTTTCATAGTAAATACTATACCTAGGACATTATTTACACTATGAATCGGAACGAGTAGCAACGTATTTTTTGTCGCACCATAATGGTTTATCACAATTTTTTCCACAATTAGACATTATCTTTAATTGTAACCCATGGAATACATCTTTAAGTTTCATAAGAACAGTTATTTTGACGTGGTATGTAGCGAACAGTATAGCCTCAAAGCTATGCTATCGGTCTTTGACGACGACCATGTCTCAGACTCAAATCTGATATCTGATTATGTTCTTTTTGTATTTTTTTTAAATTGTCTTTATCCTTTTTTAATTTTTTTCACAATGTTATAGTTATTTTTTCGACCATAGGTAACTTATTTGCTTTGGTTAATATTTTTTATATTAAAAATAAGATATCTATAGGTATTGCATGCACTGCTGAGAGTAATGAATTAATCGTAGTAGAAATTAAAAACAATATTACATTCCAATATAACAAGTATTCGATATTTTCCATAATTGATGTGTTCGTGCTCAAAAAAAAAGACATTACACACGTAAAAAAAAACGTGTAGCGCCATCTATAAAATCAAATTGGTCACCGTGATCAAACAATTCCTTATTTGTGAAAACATTTGTTACACTCATTGTCTGTCAACGCGGAGTCTGGGGAAGGATGAGTCTATGTCTTATTTTCTTACTTGCATCATTGTAACATATAAGAGAGGCACTCTCTTAAATGTAAAGTGGGGATGTGATTTTTTTCTCACCTACCCCAAACGCTTTTTAAAAGACCTATCTAATGATACCCCATCTTAGATAGGTCTTTTAAAAAGCGTTTTGGGTTTTTTAAGACTATTTTTAGATTTAAGGATTCCTTTGTGTAATATTAGGATGTATAGTGAACATTTTTGTTAGAGTCAAGTGTTCCCCTGCCAACTAAATGGTTGATGTTGGGTATGTGAAAAAAATCACGGTAGTAGTATAAATACTAAAATTATAAAGAAAACTATCACAGTTAAGTACTTAGGCTTTACAAGTTTACGATAAACATCTGATCAAATGGGAAGTACCAAAATTTTAGTACAAATTCTATTGAAAATTATTAGGTATTAAGTAGGTATAACGTTGAATGAATGAAACAAAAACAACAGAAAACCCACTTCTTAAGCCGCACACCAAATTAACTATATTAAATAATAGAATAGAACGATTTTTATTTAGTACACAGAAGACACATGTATAGACATTATTATAATTTAACAGGAAAAGTCATGCAGAAGATAAAAAAAGGAATAAATAAAACAGTAAAATAATAAAAATAACAATAGACAAAAAGAAAAGAGACACAAATAACACATATTAACGACAGAAAAACACAGTAAACGAATACCTAAAGAGTCTGTGTTTGGTACTTATTCATTTTCACAAAGCTTTTGGGTGTTGAAGCTACCAATAGATGACTATATGATGATTCTCCGCTGCTGAATCATATCGCGGCTCACCCGACAGGACTGTTTCCAACATATTTACACAGAAGTTATTTCGTAACATAAACTACCTTAATTTAAACCCGACTTTCACGCGAACGAAGTCGCGGGCACAGCTAGTCTACAATATTTAAAGTACTTTTTCTCCGTGAGGCATAGTTTTGGGACACCCTGTTTTTTCTACATTCTTTGTCTCCTCTACAGGAAATTACCATCTGCGGATATTTCTATTATATCGTGTGTAATGGTCTCGTTTCCTTGACACTCGGATGTAACTCTACTGTTATGTTGATTTCTATTGATGCAGAGTGCTATAGGTGTTTGTTTGCACTTGCACTACGTCTTAATGCGTTCTTGTGGCACATGTCCGCGGAAGCTACACCTTGCGGCAAGAAGTCCTCTTCCAGGACGAGGTGCAGAATGTAATCTGGAAGACGCACTACAAACGCCAAGAAGTTGACCACTCCAGAATCTGCACCCTCGGAGTGTAGCGGATCTTCTGGCATACGTATGCCTAGATGCCCTCCGCCTTGGTGGTGTAGTGCAGGCGCTAGTGTAAACCGGCGAGTTCGCCGCCGCGGCGCACAGTGTCTTGTCAGTCAATGCAGGAGCTTTGCCGCAGAGGTTCTTGACGGTTGGCTGTTGGCATCTCTTTCTTTGTCACGAAACCAACTTCGGTGTCTTCTTTACCCCCGTTGGTTGTCTTTTCCGGCTTATGCTTACGACGAGTGACATGTGATCCATAGTCAGTAGGTATTCTTATACTTTGCAAGAACAGTGGTGATACCGTTGCAGCAGCCCTGACTTACGAACCCCTACCGCTGGTCACAGGTTCAAAACCTCAGTAGACGAGTATGCACATTCGAGTAGAACGATTTGTTTCATTACCGAGTACCGAGATTGTGAGGAAATCTTCAACGGTTCTAATATTATTTAATAGTAATCAGTGTCAAACACGTGCTTAGTACATCTAGCCCAATGTTAGTAATAGTACCACGTCCACGTAGTACTGAACAGGACCGTCTAGCGCAGAAATAAAAAATGAGTTATAAGAATGGTGGCAAATCGAGCTATCATCATTTTCTTAGCTCCATGTTTAACGACAGAAAATAATGTCGAATTCAATAATTGCATTTTTGAAAGATAGAAAAATTTGAAATCCAGACTCAGGAATCGAACCCGAGACTTTCGTAGCCAAGCCGGGGCCAGAAGCGAACCACCTATCTGGACTATGTTACTAGATCTAAAATTTTTCTATCCCTTGATGCACGCGAGTTAGGCCCTCGCAGCGCCATCTAGTTGGTAGTTAAAGAACTATCACGGCTTTTGTTATTGCTTCGTTACAGAGAGCATTTTAACAAACTTTCAAAAATGCAATTATTGTATTTGTAAAGTAATTGGCAAGAAATGCCTATAAAAATTACTTTAATGTCGAATTGTTGATAAAAATCCGTAAGATCGAATCTTTGTCCAATAAAATTCTAAAAACATATAACACTTCCATGAACTAAAAATATTTTATGGAATGATTAATGACATATCAAAATGACAGTTGACAGCTGACAGATGTCACTCAAGTCTAAACCACGATTGCGTTGCTCTTACAGCTACAATTCAACCTTAACCGTTTCTCCACATATTAATGTATCTCATTTTGTACCCATCCCCACTGCGAGGCGCGGAAGCCTCGACCACAAATTAAATAGATACAAATGGTCGGCATCCTACAACGAGCGAAAACAAGCTCACGCACACATACACAGATTTAGATCGAGCTTCGTAGAATCGACAACCGAGACTGCGTACATTAAGGTCACCGTACGTAAGCGTTTATGTGTGAGTGATTTTTTTGTTGAGTTGTGAGCCGGCCGTATGTATTCTGTACCACGACCGTGCACATTAAACACATACATTTCCTGACTTAATAAAAATATATAGCGAGTTGTCTCAGCACAGTTATTCACCGCTGCACATAGAATTGTTAGTGTAATAAATGTCTAGCGTTCTATTACGTTGAGTTATTTACCGGGAGATTGTTTGAGGAATTTTAAAACGGGACTCGTAGGTTTGTGAGGAAAATAACTCCGCAACGTGATTGACGACCGGTATTATTTTAAAACGTTCGTTGTTCGTCTAATGGTGTTGTTTCTAAGTCAAGATTTCTTCATTTCATAAGAACTGAGGGTATGAATAGACAAGTCAGTCTTTATTGGCATTTCTAGTAGATGACTTTATCGGTATAAAATTAGGTTAAAAAATAAAGTTTAGTTGCAAGAATCGGAGCCCACTTATGATTGGCTTTTGCGCCCAGGAAGTCTCGGGTTCATTTGATAATTCCGAACTACAAATGTTTAATTTCTAATGTAATTTTTTGGTCAACACACAACGCCATCTGATCCCAAACTTAGCAGAGCTTGTACTTTGGCAACCAAACAACTGATAAACACACTTTTAATCAGACACAAAACAGACCACACCCAGATACAACTTAAACCATCGTGCTCATCACACATCATATCGTGCTCGTTTTATCGTGGATGGAGATCGAATCTACGACCTCTGGATTAGCAGTCAGGGTCACTAACCACTAGACCAACAGGCCAGTCAAATTATTGTAGAGAAAAAGATATTTCTTTGTTATCAGTCTTTAGACATGGAGGTAGCCCATAAAACACACTTGCAGTCCATTAAGTATATAGTATTAATAAACTATAATAATCTTGGGACAACTTACACAAATCCGTCTGATTTCAAACTAAGCAGAGCTTGTACTAAGGAAACCAGACAACCGATAAACATACTTATATATTTCTAAATACATAGGTACATATTACAGATAAATAACACCCAAACACAGAATAAACCATCGTGCTCATCACACAAAGTTTTATCCTGGGTGGGGATTGAACCCACGACCTCTTGCGTAGCAGTCGGATAAACTCCCACCGCGCAACAAAGATAGCAGTTATATATAGGTATATCAACGAAATCCTACCCATTATTTACTCTTGTCCGTAGTTTTACCTTACCCCGTTTGTATATAGTATGCAGCTAGTTTTACGTGCTGAGTATTCAGGCAATTCATTACTGAATGAATTGGTCAGATTTGGTTCACTGAAGTTCGTTAAAGGTTTGTGTTCATTGAATAAAGTAGTTTTAGATCTGTGCAATGAATAAGAGCGCGATTGCGTACCACCATTGATTAAGTGTATGACCCGCTAGTCATATGATCCCATATAAATAGCCTATCTTATTACCTTCTTAAGTAAAATTTGATTTACTTTATATAAAGGGGGCTAGTTTTTATCCAAGTAACCCTGGGCTACAAACAAAAAAGGAAATCCTGCTAAAATGAATAGATAAACTGAGAAACTTAATTAAGAGTAATTTAGGGCAAAATGACAACATACCTGAAGCCATTTAATCCTAGTGATATTCTCCTCTGTGACTGTGAGAGCTCTTCTCTCCTCCAGCTTATACGTATCATCGTAGTACGTATACTCAGTGAACGTCAATCCGCTGGTAGTATACTGTTGCGTGAAATATATCGATATTGTTCCGTTCACTACATTTTCTATAATCCATTTACATTTGATGGGAACTGTAAAAGCGTTGGGGAAGTTTGGTGTCTGTATGAGTCCTACTGGGCCGTTGAGCCGGCCCCCGCAGGTTTGGGGCCCCTGGTGCTCTCTGTCGCCATCTTGCGCATACACTTTTGCTGCCATGGTGATTAATGTGATGCTTAATAGATTCTGAATTGACAACCTAGAACAGAAGAAAGAGTTTTTCAGTTTTACATATTATAAATAAATGAAATGTTATATTTTATTTGCGTACATTACAGGTCCAGCAGATTCCATTAGTTTCATATACATTTTTGTCGCTTGTGACGTGCAATTTTTAAAAATAAAAAATAAATAAAAATGGACATGACTTATTTAACCAGGTCAGACAGCAAGTAAAATGATTTTGCTAGTAACCAAGATTTCAGTTTCTTGTAAAATAAATGGAAGAGTAACAGTTTTAGTTTCTCAAGGAAAGCATTAAAGATGTGCCCACACATTACAGTTCAATATGTTTTTTTTACATCCTGGTACTTTAGATAACAATTATATCTGGATTCCTTGTATTTCGAAGTCTTTTGCTTTTTAAATAAAGTAGGATGCAGTTTTACAAATTTAGCAGCTTCTAGTATGTACATACATAGTAAGAGGTTTAGAATTAGGTACTTTTTGAATAAAGGTTTGCATGGTATACCAGCTATGTCCCTGACACATTTTTTTAGTTACAAAAGGTTTTTGAATGAAAATGAAATCTTCACTAATATTATAAAGAGGAAAGATTTGTATTTTTGTATGTAACGAATAAACTCAAAAAGTACTGGACCGATCTTAATAATTATTTTTTTGTTGGATAGCCCATTCATCGAGGAAGGCTATAGACTATATAACATCGCGCTACGACTAATAGGAGCGGAGCAGCGACGAAAAATGTTGCAAAAACGGGGAAAATTTACGCATAAAAGTTGCGCGGGACAGCTATAATAAATAATATACCTTAAGCTTAGAAGGTTGCTGTTGTGAAAATAATATTTATATGTATATTATATGTATAATTTTCCAAAATTCCCGGGTAATTTTTTTATAGAATTGTTTTTTACCTAACTGCAAGAAAGTTAAGGTTATGCTTTTCGTGCGCATCTTGTATATATGTATGTATGTAATATTTTTTATTACCTCGTATCTTTGAAACCACCAGACGGATTTAAACGACGTTGTTAGATTTGTCTTGACCGCCCAAGTGCTCTTAGATTGAATGACCTTTGAAAAAATAAACATATCGGCTGTGAGATGTCCAAAACAAGTGGTGTGAAAAAAATACCATATTATGGGTATCAAATTAAAGGGCGTAAGCATTTCGAAATTACTTCAATGCATAAGGCATGGTTCAACAGCGAGTATCTTGAGTAGACTCGGAACGATTAAATTAGCAGTTTATAACGAATTCTTACGCTTTCTCCTGAACATACAAAGCTCTGCTGGTTTTCTATCGATAGATCTATTAAGCCACGAGCAATTTGAGAGTTTAAGTGGCCACACTGGGTGTTCCACTTTTTCTAACCAATTTAACCAAGCAATCTAAAAATGAAATATCCGCCCCACAGTGCTGCCACTCAGGCTTTGCTCTTTTAATACCGTTTCTATAATCCGCATGAGTGTCTGTGTGTTTCATAGCTGTTGCTCTAGGGGTTGATTTGCCTAAAACGTCGAAAGTTTTTACAGATCTAAATTCAAAAATGACGGAGTTACATACAAACTCGCAACCCTTATTTTAGCCACTTCGGGGACAAATTCTCTTTTAGAGAATGGCTGCAACATTAAAGGCGTCACTGCTATAACTTTCGGTTTCTAGGACCAGTGGTTTAGGTTTAGCATTGACGAATCAGTCAGCCACTCAATCAGGACAAGTGATGTGTAAATGTGTCACAAAGATTTAAAACTAATCTATACCAAAATAAATATTAAAATATTACAAGAAATATTGGTTAGCTAACCATTATTTCTTGTAATTGATTGTCATGATTTTGACGTCAATCTACGAGACTCAGTTAAAAAACAAGTGTCTCGGGTAGACTTAGGACGAAGCTTTCGCTCACTCATGAGAATCTGAAGTCTACACTGTAACTTAAACTACTTATACGTTTCTACCACAATTTTTCCGTTATTCGAAAAGTCTACAGATGCTATGAACCATTCTCAGGACGTCCCGTCAAAGAGAGTTTAATGGTTTCCACTACGATCTAAGGGTGGATAGAGAAATTGCGAAACATGCACCTCGCAATGCCAGTATCTTATACGAACAACGAATCGAAAATCCGTCCGCCCCTTTGCTCAGAGCCATGTGATTTTGCAAGGATACACATATTTCTTACGTTATCAAAGTAAAAGAACAAAATCTTGAAAAAAAAATATTGTGATTTTTTTTCTCACCTACCCCATCGTGTGGGGTATCACTAGATAGGTCTTTTAAAACGTTTAAGGGTTGGAAATGCGATTTTTAGATTTAGGGATTCGTTTGTAAAATATTGAGCTTTAAAGTGCAAAATTTTGTTAGAGTCAAGTGGCCCCTCCATCCTGCCATCTAAATGGTTGATGTTGAGTATGTGAAAAAAATTACGGTAGTGGTATATATAGTGAAATTAAAAGGAAAACTATCACATATAAGTAGGCTTTACAACTTTACGAGTAACAGCTGATCAAATGAGAAGTAACAAAATTTTCGTACAAATTCCTTTGAAAAAATTTATTATGTAGATTAGAGTTGCGCGGGACAGCTAGCTGTCCCGCGCAACTTCGTCTGGGTAAATTTTTCCCGTTATTGAAACATTTTTCATTGCTGCTCCGCTCCTATTGGTCGTAGCGTGATGTTATAACCTATAGCCTTCCTCGATAAATGGGCTATCCAACAATAAAATATTTTTTTAGTGCAGCCCAGTAGTTCCTAAGATTATCGCATTCAAACAAACACACAAATTCTTAGGGGTATGAAAAATAGATAGTAGCGGATTCTCAGGCTTACTGAATATGCATAAAAAATTTCATGAGAATCGGTCAAGCTGTTTCGGAAGAGTATGGTAACTAACAATGTGACACGAGAATTTCTTATATAAGATAACGTTGTAAATATGAAACAAAAACAACAGAAAATCCACTAATTTAAATTATCTTTATAATATAGATCGATAAATTAGTATTTTAGGCGGATTTATCGCTTTGCTTTTCATGCCATTTTCAAAATGGAATAGAAAAAGACAAACAATCCTCAATTGAAATACGTATTACGTATAGGATGGATTATGATTTAAATATTAGATCGAATGCAATCCAATGTAAGTTTGTGAGATGATAGGAACAGTCTACCCGTGACCACGGCCGTTGCAATACGGTCGAAACGTCGGGAAATAAACAAAGGTATTTAGCCTTAAAATAAAAATTTTACGCGATTAAGACCCGTAGCTTATAAAATTCTATAATTAAGATGATAGGAAGTTCTAAATTTAACTATATTGTAGATCGAGTTAAGTAGAGAGACAATACAACAACAATGATAATACGACTACAATACATGTTAAAGCAAAAAAAAACTTAACAATACCTTTAGGTACGTAACATTTTAGTTCTTAGAAAACATTTTAATTGATACTAACTAGAGTTATATGAAATAAAAAAACATATTGGAGACGAGAAAGACCGAACAATAGAACAGCCATTTGTTAGGCGTTCTTTACTGTACTTAAACCATCCTACTTGTGAATAATGGTTGTTATATAAAACCGTTTGAGATAAATGATTAACCGTCATTGAGGTCACGGAAGCCTATGGCGGAGGGTAAAGGTGTTCCTTCCTCATTACTTTTTGGTTCCATGATTTATCTAGATATCGTATTTTAAATGTTACTGTAGTTGTCTCGGCAACCTGGTTTGCGTGGATGTTGGTTATCAGGATAAAAAATCACGTGTATCCTTTTCTATCTTAAAGGTCCTTCAGTCAGCATACACAAAAAATAATAAAATAACTATAACTTTCGGAGATCTTATTTCTACTAATACTCTCCTCGACGAGTCACTTCACCGTGTGGTATATCATTCGACAGGTCTTTCAAAAATAGTTTAAGGTTTTAAATAAACTATTTGATTGAGTGAATATTTTTGGAAATAATCGCTGCAAAAGTTGCATAAATTGTGTCCCCCCCCCTTAACTTTTGAACTGTGTGACCAAAAAAAAAAAAAATAACAAAGGTAGCGCTTAATAAATACTTTAAACTAAAATTATTTTGAACATGATCGGATATACCGTCATTGAGATTTTGATGAACATAAGCTCTTCTGCTGATGCAATTATTCAAGGCTGCCCTGGAACCCTACACTGAGCATAGTCCAACATGATTTGCCCGGTTATATTATTCTATGGAGATGAGCAGGTCGCGAGCCTGAGGATAAGCGTCGCGATAGCCCATAACAATATGAGTGCCATCCAAATCCTTGTTTGGCAAAGATCTGAATGTCACAGCACTGTGGTCCTCATTGTCTCATTTGCTTGACTCTACTACCGAAACACAGTGATGTGTTACCACTATTTCACGGAGGAATAACTGACACTGTTGTAACGGCCTATGGTTTAGACCTACCATAGGTAAAATACCGAAGAAGAGTCGCGTAGCTTTTCGAAAAAAATATACTTAGCAAGTAGGTAGGTACTCACTCATTTTGCCCTCTTCACATTATAATGACATTTTATATTTCCGATAATATACGTGTGAAGTATAAAAAGGCCATCAATATTAAGTAGCATTAAATTTTGTAAGTCTGTGTTAGCTACCGTGGGTACGTAGAGCAAAGTATTGATGATTTGACTCGGGAAATGCGAGTAACTGCCAATAAAAAAGGTTTATGAGGCTCTGGCGTTGAATATTTGATACCTTATTTACTATGTTTGCATTCCAAATAGCGTAAGAGGTGTAACACAAGAGATTACTGCGAGGGATAACTATGGAGTTGTCTATGGGCTATTAATCCCTTGTTTGTAATGTTAATAACAATATTTCAACTATCGATGTAGGAAATACTACTTACTAACATTCTATTTTTAAATTAAAATTGTATTAATTTTAATTTAAAAATAGAATGTTAGTAAGTCTCTTGTGTTACACCTCTTACGCTATTTGGAATGCAAACATAGTAAATAAGGTATCAAATATTCAACGCCAGAGCCTCATAAACCTTTTTTATTGGCAGTTACTCGCATTTCCCGAGTCAAATCATCAATACTTTGCTCTACGTACCCACGGTAGCTAACACAGACTTACAAAATTTAATGCTACTTAATATTGATGGCCTTTTTATACTTCACACGTATATTATCGGAAATTAAAATTAAAATTGTATTAATTTTAATTTAAAAATAGAATGTGACGTATTCGCTAGATAAAAACCAATCCAAACTATACTAATCTATGCTAATATTATAAAGCTGAAGAGTTAGTTTGTTTGAACGCGGTAATCTCAGGAAATACTGATCCGAATTGAAAAAATCGTTTACAGTTGGATAGCCCATTTATCGAGGAAGGCTATAGGCTATATAACATCACGCTACGATCAATTGGAGCGGAGCAGCAATGAGAAATGTTGCAATAATGGGGAAAATTTACGCACACGAACCAGCTAGTATAATATAAACGTGAAAGTAACTCTAAGTGTCTCTCTGTCTTTGTTACGTTTTCACGCTTACCGCTGACTCGATTTAGATAAAAAAGTAAGTATAGAGATAGTTTAAGTCCGAGGAAAGGTTTTATTATTTTAACTAACTAATAAAAATGTTGTCTTTTTATAATCTAATTTGATAATGGCATGTAAAGCATTCGCTAGTTAAAATGCTGATGTATTTCATGTATTATGGATAAGGGTGTAGAATTTCTCGTTTCCACAAGATGACTTAGCGGATTTTTATGAGAGTTCCGTAGTAAACAAGAAAACCTTATAGTTCCTCTATGTCCACCTGTCTGTCCGTCTGTCCTTCTGTTTGTCCCCAGGTTAGCTTAAAACTCTAAGGTCTTTTTCATATGTTCCGGTTTCAATCCGGCGGTGGGTACCCAGCGTAAAGCGTATGGCGATGTACGGCAGGTTTCACATGTTCCGGCGGCCATACACTCGCCGCCGGGTAGCCGGCGAGTGGATACCCGACGCCGCATTGATATCGGAACGCATGAAAAAGACCTTATGGACCGTCTCCACGAGCTAGAGAACCGCGACGATTCCGTTATACTATCGTCGGGTGTTCTCGACGAGCGAGCGATTATTCACGTCACGTTTTCGAGGCGGGAAGCCTGCGTTTGACAGCGCGCGGTGATAGGATGACCTTTTGTCTCGCACTCAGCCACTTGTCGCAACGCTGCGATAGTATCGCCGTGTAGAGATACGTAAACGAAACACACTAAAAGAGTGTATAGAGGTGGCACGACGATAATATCGCCGCGATACTCTCGCCCGTGGAGACGGTCCCTTAGTATAGCTACGAAGCTATAATTAGGCATGAAAATACATATAAGTTACCCGACAAAGTAGTAAAATTAAATCTATCAAGATTTAGGCTGAGTAGGCTTCGTTAGTATCCCAACAAATATTTGAAATGTGAATGTAACTCTGTCTATCTGTTCATTACGTTTTCACGCTTAAGCCGCTGAACCAATTTAGATGAAATTTGGTATGAGGACAGTTTGAATCCTGGGAAAGGACATAAGATATTTTTTATCGTGATAACGAATATCCACGCTGGTAGAGCTGCGGGCGAAAGCTAGTAGTTTATATACTGGAAAGTTACATGTCATTTATTTTTCATTCACTTTAATTATTGATAAGGACATTTAAATGACTCCGATTGCGGCAGTTGAACGCGCGCGCGCGCGTGTGTGTGTGTGTGTGTGTGTGTGTGTGTGTTTGTGTGTGTGCGCGCGCGCGCGTGTTTGTGTGCGTGCGTTCGTTGAACGCGTGTGTGTGTCGTGAGTTAGTGAATAAACTATTTTGAGTTTGAATTTCGAGCGTCAAAAACTAAATAACAGTGCTGTCTAGTCACTTCTTTACTTCAAAACATTTTTACCTAGATAGATACTACTTGCGTAGGTACTAATAACATCAAGCGAGGCGGTCGTGAACATGCTTTCAAACTTAATGCTTATTAGGTTCGTCTCTCGCCGTAGTGGTGAAACTATAGACATTGAGACTGGACTACGCCTTCCCTTGGACTGAAGTAAATACAGGCGGCGAAGCGTGAGAGAGACAAAACACTCATATGACTAGTAGTCGTATATTTCTAGAAAACTTACGTCACTGTCTTATGTCTTTGTCTTTTCACTTTGATGCTAGAGAAAAGAGACTGATATTGGCCGCACAGTCGCGCCGTCTCTTTCTAGGCAGTAGTATATTAAAAAAAACCGGACAAGTGCATGTCCGGCAACGCACAATGTAGGGTTCCGTAGTATTTAGTTATGAAGTAGATTAATATGTGTATCGTAAGTAATATGTGTATCCATGCAAAATAACAGCCTCCTAGCACTTACAGTCTCTGAGCAAAAGTGCGGACGGACGGACATGGCGAAACTACGCTACGGCTACGGAAATTACCCTGTATAATCTCTATGACAATACAATTTATGGAAAACTTTTTGCATAACATGATTGTTTGAGCTTTGAAAAGATCGAAAAAGATTATCGTAGTTCGGTATAAAGTTTTTGGTAAAACTTCTGCTTATTTGTATATGTTGTTAGTTAATGTTCATCTAATAAAATCCGAGTCTGTGTGTACTTTGTGTCCATGATTTGTATGTTTGTTAAGTCCCTGCGACACATGGCTTGTACTGTAGTGTGGCCCTTTACTCTTACTTGTCAATTTTGTGAGGTTATGGAGCAGTCTAGTCTCTACGTCTATGGGAACACGGAAGCCATGTCCGACATAATGCCGGCTAATATGATGGGTCTCCTGAGTATAGTAGGTAAACACTCTAGAAACTTTGTAAAACAAAATTAAAGTGTTTTACTTAAATTCTAAATTAAAATTGCGGAGTCGGTGACTGCTCCCATTTATTTCTTGAAGCATTTAACTAAAGCTGCTGCAAGTAATTTAGTGCTAGAAAATGATACTCTTCAAATCGGTTTTTTTTTTAATGACGACTCCCGCATTAGTTTACAAGCCCTGTGTCACGAGGGACTTTACAAACATACAAGTCACGGACACAAAGTACACCCAGACTCGGAATAACAATTTGTGGATCACACAAAGTGGTGTCCCGTGTTGGCATCGAACCCACGACCTCTTGCGTAGCACTCCCACCGCGCCACGCTCAAGTGTGCAAAGTGATTCTATTTCTTTGGTCTCATAGTCCGTCCTATGGAATGGAAATCCGACACGACCGGAGACAGATTAGGTGCAGAACCGATGAATTATCGTGCATTATTTTTTTTTCAAGGGACATTTTTCTTAGGGATTTTCTCCACGGGCAAGAAAATCGCGAATCGCCGAAAAGAAAATCGCCTATAGCGCTGCAGGCGAAAGCTAGTGCCCTAATTATAATTAAACTAGCTGTCCCGCGCAACTTCGTTTGTGTACATTTTCCCGTTTTTGCAAAATTTCTCGTCTCGTCTTGGTCGTAGCGTGATGTTATATAGCCTTATAGCCGTCCCCGATAATTGGGCTATCCAACAGTAAAATTTTTTTTTAATTCGGATCAGTAGTTCCTGAGATTACAGCGTTTTAACAAACAAACAAACAAACTCTTGTTCTTGACTTCTTCAGTTTTATAATATTAGTATAGATTAGGCTAAAAGAGTCAGAATCAGTTTCAATTACATTTTTAAATGGTATTACTTGTAATGAAGTTCTATTAAATTAGGATGCTATCTGGAATTTCTGAAAAGAACAAAGGCATGTTACCTTTCTTTAATAACAAAAGAGATAACTTTAAAGACCTATAAAAAGGGTCTTTATTTAAAAAAATAAACAATAATACCAGCTTTTTATTTTCTTAGAATGAAATTGTAAGTCTAAAATTATTGGATTTTTAAGCTTTGAAAGTATAGACCTATTCTTTTTTTAGGGATCCGAAGTCAAAATGGCGAACCGTTATAGTCTTCAGCTTAGCTCAGAGACTGTTAGTGGTAGAAGGCTGTAGTTTTGCATGGAAATACATATTACTTACCCCGACAAAGTTAAAGAAAAACATTTTTTTTGAGGGTCCTCCCCTATATGTAAAGTGGATTTTTTTCCGCCCATTATACGGATGGGGGGAGGAGGGGGGAGGAGGGGACTGAACCCTATATTGTGCGGGGCCTGACATGCACTTACCCGGTACACTCAGACTCGGAACAACAATTTGTGGATAACACAAGGTGCTGTCCCGTGTGGGAATTGGACTATCTTACAAATTGAAAAACGTCGGTAGCCTAATGGCTAAGGCATCGGTCTTTCGATCCTGAGGTCGGGGGTTTGAACCTGGTTTTCAAAGCGGGACGCCAGCGTTTGACAGCGCACTCGCCGCGCTCCCTTTCTGAGATGTTAGCTCTCTTTCTATGCACAAAAAACTAAAAAAAACATTTTTCGAAACTGTACCGATTGAACATCCATTTTTAGGTTTCCGTGGCCAAAATGGCTAAAAATGGAAACCTTATAGTTTCGTCATGTACGTCTGTCTGTCTGTCCGTCATTTTACTCAGAGACTTCTCAATGAAAATTGATGAAAAGGTGTCTTATAATAGCCACTACTTAGTTTATTAGCCAAATAATAAAAATAAATATTTTTAGGGGGGGCATACATGTAACAGAAGCCAAAAAAATTGTTTTTTCGCCTTGCATCTACGTGTAGTACCTACATTATTCGACAGGTATTTAAAAAATAATTTAAGGTTTCTAATTTTTTTTTTTTAATTAAGTAAGTATTTTTAGAAATAATCACTCCGAAAGTTGCATAAATGTGTTGTCCCCTTAACTTTTGAACCATGAAACCAAAAAATATGAAAAAAATTAGAAAGGTAGCGCTTAATAAATATTTTAAACTAAAATTATTTTGGACATGATCGGATATACCGTCATTGAGTTATAGCCGAAAAACTGCTTTTCTCAACAAAAGGGCGTAAGTGCCATGAACATACGCTCTTCTGAACCCTATACCCTGAGCATGAAATTAGTAGTTACACCAGCTGGGCAAAGTTTCCCCAACGTGTTTCCAAAACTTTTCTGTATAATGTTTTCTCATCTCATTTATTTACGAAAAGATCTTATTAGTATCAGTAGTATCTATAAAAATATCTAAATAAGTGTAAACCAGATATATTTATGTCCCTTGTTTACCATTTTTCTTGTATTTTATTTCGTAGTAGCAGAAAGGTAAGCAATAGACCCTAAAAACTTTGAGTCTACGAAATCCAAGATTACAAAACTTTAGCGATTGTCGTACATTCTCAGATCATTAAACAACTTTTATATTACTCTGCAGGTAGCTTCGATCCTTTAACTTATGCAGATAACTAACGCAAACTTGATAAAAAAACCATATTAAACAAAGTAAATGCATGTAATACAACTACACAATGTGACTTGCTTTGAGCCGCTGCTGTATCCCTGAGCCGCGTTTCAAATTAAGCTTTATCTTTCCTATAGCTCCAAGCTTCCATCGTACGGAAACATTCATTTCAATCGATGCAGTCATCTTCAGAGATCAGTGCCTCCAAATGCTTAGCTTTTAATATAATATTAATTTAAATATAGAAGTAAAGATTAACTCGCAATGATTGTACTCACGTATATACTTTTTTTCAGAAGTCACTCTACTGAATTTCATCAGAATTGATACAGGAGTTCAACCATAATAATAGTCCTACTAGTTATCATGAGTCTTGAACAAATTAAATAAAACAGATTGCCCGGTGGCGCGGTGGAAGGGTTTTCGATTCCCACACGGGACACCACTTTGTGTGATCCACAAATTGTTTGCCCGAGTCTGGCTGTACTTTGTGTCCGTGACTTGTATGTTTGTAAAATCCCCCGTGACACAGGGATTGTACCCTACTGCGGGAGTCGCCATTAAAAAAAAAAGTCTGGGTGTACTTTGTATCCGTAATTTTTATGTTTGTAAAGTCCCCCGCGACACGGGGCTCATACTCTAAATGTGGGAGTCGCCTTTTGTATAAAAAAAGAAAAGGTCTAAACTTTCAAAGCTTTAAAAATCCATAATTTCAGAATTTACAATTTAATTCTAAAAAATAAAAGGCTGGTATTTTTCTTCACATTTTTAAAATTAAGGCACTTTTTATAGGTCTTTAAAGTTATCTCTTTTGTTATTAAAGAAAGGTAACATGCCTTTGTTCTTTTTAGAAATTCCAGATAGCATCTTAATTTAATAGAACTTCATTACAAGAAGGGCCATTTAAAAATGTTATTGAAGCTGGTTCAATTATATTATGTTGTTTTATGTATTAAATTATAAAATGAGTAGTTATTTTATAATTAAATAACCTAAAAAAATATAACATTTTTATTGCATATTTACTCCAACTATGTTTATGCCATTTAACATACCAAATTTCAGGAGGCTGGCAGGAGCTGGATGCGAGAAGCCGAAGATAGAACAAAGTGGCGTGCAATTGGAGAGGCCTATGTCCAGCAGTGGACTACGATAGGCTGATGATGATACCAAATTTCATCTAAATCAGTTCAGCGTCATTCATCACACCTCCATATCAAATTTCATTCAAATCGCTTCAGTGGTATAAGCGTAAGAACGTAACAGACAGAGTTATTTGTACCATTTAACATATATACCGAAACATAAATCCGTAAGAAATTAACTACATGATAAATTTCGAAAAAAAAAATATGGTCACCCTACTCATCTAGCGCTTAAAGCAAGAATTAAAGAAAACATAATATTAAACTGAATAACAATAAATAATAAAACATAATTTGGGTTTATTAATGTCATTAGCGGTCGTAGCAAAGTTATAGTCGTCGTTATACATAAAATGGTTCAAATTTAAATCTTGGAATCAAACATAATTTTTTATACTAACGAATGAAAACACAGTCCACATTCCGGGCACCACTCACTTTTGCAATCTTGCACTATGCAAACATGCACCGCACAATTATTTATAGAAACATAAATTCGTAAGAAATTATCTGCATGATAATGAAAATCGCATCAAAATCTGTTACGTAGCTAAGCATGTCTTAGCGTACAGACCGCGGGAAGCGGATTTGTTTTATAATATGTAAAGGAGATTGATTAACCAAACACAAAGAGACAACATTGGCTCTTGTCCAGCCAAAACGGCGAATACAATAAAATAAAATAAAACGATAAACATAATATATGCAACAGTCATAAAAATAAAACATTCATAAACAGAAAACCTGTCTAATAAATAGCAACCGTCCATAATTTTACAAGTGGGTACAGAGGTTTACACGACAGAGTTACGTTCATTTGGGATTTAATTAAAACAAAACGTAAATACAGATTAAAATATAACGCTCTGCAGATATTATTATTACGAAGACAAGGGTTGGGGTGAACTTCATTACGTGTATAATGAGTACTCGTATTACGTAAGATTGAGGTATAGGGATAATTTACCTCTGCCTTTGTTGTATATGGTGGAATTTAAGCCATTGCTTTTCCAAAAGGTACATTTAGTCTGCTTCAGTTCAACATGACATTTTTGGAAATTGATATATAGGCAGGAGGTACCTACGGTTCTTAATCGCGTAAATATTTTAAGGTAAATACGCCTTAATTGCCCGACGTTTAAACATGGCAATAATGAAAATTGTCAATTGCGAAACGTAAACGATATTGCTATTAATAAATGTATGAGACGAAAACTAGTACTAATGTGCAACACGGGTGCTGCGTGAATGTAGGATCGCGACAATATTATCGTCATGTCACCTATTTCTACACACTCTCTTAGAATATGTCTCCTCATGGCTATATTATTGTGACGTTGCGACGAGTGGCTGATTGCGAAAGAAATATCATAGCAAATAGGCTTCAAAAAACAAACAAAACACTAGAAGTAGTAGTGAAATATTTCCTAAAGTTTCGCCAAGTCTTGGCAGATTGCCCTAAAATTCACTCAGTGTGCTGTACGTTACCTCACGTTAAGAGTCTCGCACCAAAACGAAGTTGGGAGACATTCCTCAAATAAATATTCCCGCCATTTTTTCTTATCAGGTCTCAACACTTGCTCAGGTATATGTAAATGCTGCTACATATTCAACGAAATTCAATTTACAAAATGTTTAAGAACCCTGAAGACATAATACGTATTGTTAAAATTTGAATTTACGTATTCCAATCAGCAATTTACGTCAGCTTGTTTTATGAAATCGTAAAATTTTTGTATCGAATTTATTTAATTTGTAGCTTCATTTTAATGAAAGCGTATATTGCCAATCATCATACCTCTTGAAGATTCGAATTGGTTTCAGTACCAGGACAAGTGTTTTCGCGTTGCCTGTCGAAATGTGAAATGGTTTGGATCAATTTAATTTAATAACAGCATTTCTCGCCACTTCGCCGTTGTTTTTTATTTTTATAAGTTATGCTATTCTTATGCATTTCGAGGTGCCATAGGCCGTCTGGGTGGCTTTCCATTACTACCATATCGTGAGTTATTATTCCGTAAAATAGTGATGTTGACACATTATTGAGTATAGGTTGAATGAAGGACATTAACGGGCAGTAGTGAGTGAATTCAAAGTCAAATGCTCGGTATGGCAAACAAGGTTTTTGCGCAACAACATTCAGGTCTTTGCCAAACAAGGATTTAGGTGGCGTAGCATGACGTTTACCATCAGGCGCACAATATATAGTATAGCTTAAAAAAACATTCCTCATGGCTTTACGCGCGTTATTTTTTTTATTATAACCAATGTGCTATTTATAAAATTATATATACCAAGGGTCATAATCGCGTGAATAATTTCAGTTAAAATACCTTGTGTATTATATTTAATTTTATAATGTGTATAAATCGCGAAAGTTTATCAACATCTATGTGCTATTGTGGTATAATCTACTATACTGTGAAGTTTCATCAAAAATCGTTTTGTAGCTTATGCAACAAACGTTGATTCATCAAACCTCACAAATTTTTGGATGTTTAATATTAGTAGGATAGATCGAGATCATATAGTTATAATAATGTTGCATGTTACTGCTCTAGAATGTGCATAGATTGTAAACCAAGAGATGATCATATATCATCATTATCTTCATAATATATAGTTTGTAGATATAAGATTAATGAATGCCTCAGTTGCGTCGAGGATGTGCAACTGTTGTGCAAGAGATTGTGGGTTCGACGCCTACACGGTATAGAGCTATGTGCAATTCATGAAAGTTGTAACCGGGTCGGGATATATTTTGTGTCTGTAATTTTTTTTGTATGCAGATTACTCCGCAACCTAGAAATTGGACCTCAGTGTGGAATACAACTTCTGAAATAGTACTTCTTACTACTATATTAGTGATACAAATATACCAGTACCAATAGAATATATTAGGGGTTAAAGTATGAAATTTCCAGATTTGTATTGAAAAATGAAAACTCGTTTGTTTCTCAAATGTAACACAATTATTTATTAAAAACATTTACCCTCATTATCGATACATTGTCTACACACTGCCATTTAATCGGATTCATTTAACCTTTGCGATATAACTCTGGGGATCTAGATTCGAAAAACTATGTGAAAGCATTTAGTACTGACTCCTGGGAAGATTTTTTTTGCCACGTAGAAAATTGATCAAATCAGGAAAACAATGGTAGTCAGTTGGAGCATTTGCAGCCATTGCAGCTCCTGTTGAGTTATAACTGTTTCTCGTACAGTGTGAGGTCTTGCGTTATCATGAAGCTAAACCGGGAAAGTGCATGTCGTGCCCCACACAATGTAGGGTTCTGTAGTCCCCCCCCCCCCCCCCCATCCGAATAATGTGGCTTAAGAAGTGGTTTTTCTGTTGTTTTTGTTTCATACTTACAACGTTATATCTACTTAATAATATTTTTCAAATGAATTTGTGACGAAAATGTTGTTACTTCTCATTTGCCCACCTGTTACTCGTAAACTTGTAAAGTTCTTAGCTGTGATTGATTTCCTTTTAATTTCACTATATATGCTACTACCGTGATTTTTTTCACATACCCAACATCAACCATTTAGCTGGAAGAAGTGCGAAAAAAATATCATACCCTCACCTTACAAATAGGGGAGGTACCCTAAAAAATATAAAATTTTTTTTCAAGATTTTATTCTTTTACTTTGTCGGCGTAAGAAATAAGTGTATCCATGCAAAAATTACAGCCTCCTAGCACTAACAGTCTCTGAGCGGCGGTTTTGCCATTTTGGCTATGGAACCCTAAAGATGGTGAAGATCGATTCAAGAGGCTGTTTTACTGCCAGTTTCGCCATTATTGTTGATGTTCGGTACAGTTAACATCTGCGGTTATTGCTTGACCAGACCTGAGAAAGCTATAGTGAATAACACTATGAAGAGACCACCAAACAGTTACAATTATTTAAATATTGGTAAGCTTTACTTTATGGCACTGTTACGGCGTTTAGCCTGTGGTCAGCCATTGCAGTTTTCGATTACGGTTATTTTAAAGAATCCACTTTTCGTTACAATACACAATTCGATCATAATAATATATTCCTTCATTTCCTACTTCCACCTTTATTTTATTGATTTGATGCAAATGAGTAAATAAATATTAATAAAGCCGAAGATAGAATATATCAACGAGCATTTGACACTCTCGAAAAAGCAGTTACTTAGAGAAGCTCGTGAAGCAGCTAAAAAACATAACTGCAAATTCGTCTGGGTCAAACACTCCACTATTCTTGTAAGACAAAGCGAAACCTCTCCTATCCTGGCCATAAAATCATCAAATGATATACGTAAAATTTTTAATAAAATTGTATCATAAACATAATAATAATAACATGTTTATTATTATTTAATTTTTTTTTTTTTAATTTTAATCTTACAATAAAAATGGCTTCTAATCATAACTTTACTATATACTATCAAAATATCAGAGGTTTACGTACTAAATTAAACACCCTTTATATGAATATTCTTTGTAATTGTTTTGATATTATTGTATTAACTGAAACATGGCTAATCCCTTCTATACATAATAGTGAATTTGTAGACAGTCGCTATGTAGTCTTTCGTTGTGATCGTAACAGGGCAGCAACCAACAATTTTGATGGGGGTGGTGTGTTGATGGCTATACTAAGAGAATATAACCCTTACTGTATTCAGTTACAATCGCATACTTTATTGGAAAAATACATTGAACAAGTTATTGTTGCTATTCCTAATAACAACAAGACCGCACACACTCTCATCGGCGCTGTATATATACCGAATAGTTCTCCTTCTTCTGTTTATGACCTATATTTTCAGAACATTGATAATATAGTTAATTCTTCAAAACTCGATAATTTGCTGTTACTGGGTGACTACAATATTCCTTCAGCTAACTGGGTAAGATCTAACCCTTCTCATGACTTCATGACTTGTCTAGGTACATCTCCTATCTGTAATCGTTTAAGGAATTTTATGGCTGTACACGATATCAAACAATATAATCACCTAACTAATATAAGCGGGCGTATTCTTGATCTCTTATTATTCATTGACACTTGCCGTGTCGTTAAACCTAATCAAAATATTTTGCCCGTTGACAATTACCATCTACCATTTTGCACCTTGTTGTCATTGAATATCAATCTCCATACTGTACAACCAAAGCATTGTGCCAAATATAATTTTCGGAAGGCTGATTATAACTTAATTAATAAAGATATCGAAGATATTGACTGGGATACTGTGTTAGACATAAGCTCTACCGAGCATTGCGTTGATACTTTCTATAATAAATTATACGGCATTACCAAACACCGCGTTTCTTTGACGAATCCAAAAAAAACAAAATTCCCGGTATGGTTTTCCAAAGCACTGATCAAAATATTTAATAATAAAAAGAAAGCATGGTCAAAGTGGAAAACGTATGGAAACATATCAGATTATGAAATATTCTCCTTATATAGAACACGTTTTAGAGCCGAATGTACTAAATGCTATCGTAAATATATGGAAGGTGTGGAAGAAAGTATTCCTAAGAATGTAAAACATTTCTGGACATATATTGCTAACCGCCGGGATAAGTCTGGAATTCCTTCTCGAATGTACTACGGAAATGAAATTTCGACCGATCCTGTCAGTATATGTGATCTCTTTTCAACTTATTTTCAATCCGTGTACGAACCTACGAGTATTACAACTGACTGGTGTCCCACATCTAACCAATCCCATAATTATAATACGCCATTGTCTGATATACAATTTAGCCTCCAGCAGATCCGTAGACAATTGAAAATGTTAGATACTACCAAAGGGCCTGGTCCTGATGGTATACCCCGTTATTTTTTAAAACGTTCAGCTGACACAATTTGTAAACCAATACGAATTATTTTTAATAAATGTATAAATGCGGGCACTTTCCCATCGGTTTGGAAGAAAGCTAATATAGTACCAGTCTATAAAAGTGGATCTAGACAGAACGTTGAAAATTATCGGCCCATCTCTCTTCTCAGTACTCTTGCTAAATTATTTGAAAGACTTGTCCACCAGAGGATCTATCCTTTCCTCCAAGCAAATATTATAAAAGAACAACATGGTTTTGTTAAACATAAATCAACTGTTACTAATTTAATGATATTTACATCTTCTTTGTTTAGTAATATGGACAGTGGTGCCCAAACTGATACTATCTATACAGACTTTAAAAAAGCCTTTGATAGAGTCGACCACAAAATATTACTAAGCAAAATTGCATTCAATGGTATCAGGGGTAATTTTTTGCGCTGGTTTCAGTCTTATATTAGTAACCGTAGCCAAAGTGTAGTGAGTAACGGGTATCATTCAAACTCTTTCTTGGCTTCTTCAGGCGTCCCACAGAGATCAATTCTCGGCCCATTGTTATTCATTATCTACATTAATGACATTGGCAACTGTTTCCTTAATAAATTTCTTTTGTATGCCGATGATCTCAAAATCTTTAAAAAAGTTTTAACGTTAGATGATTGCTACCTGCTCCAATCCGATTTAGATAGATTATCCGACTATTGCGAAAAAAACAAATTACAATTAAGCATATCCAAATGTAAATATATTAACTTCACGAAGAATAAAAAAATAATTAACTTCAATTACTCTCTGTGTAACGAACCTCTTATTAAAGATACTTTAATCCGTGATTTAGGTATACTTTTGGATAGCAAACTCCATTTAAATTTACACATTGATAAGATCATCGCTACAGCATTCAAAATGTATAACCTTGTCATGAGATCTGCTTCAGACTTTAAACGTCCAGTTACTTAACTTTATCTTTTTAATTCCTTAATTAGACCGCAATTAGAGTATGCCAGCATGATATGGGACCCCTACTATGAAAAATACAATGAAGCAATAGAAAGAGTTCAGCGTAAGTTTCTAAGAACTATGCGATTTAAATGTAGATTGCAAAGCCTTTCATATATGGATACAGTACAAAAATCAAACTTGTTGACTCTGCGATCGCGGCGACTGTTACTGCAAGCTATGCTGCTTTATGACCTCATTCATAATAAATTCGATTGTTTGGAATTAGTTAATAATATATGTTATGTTGTACCCAGAACTATTATAAGACGAGAGGTGCGCGCTTATCCGACTTTTGCTACGACTAAATGTCGCTTTGCGTTTGCTACGACTAAACGCGAGTGAGCGGGCGCCTCTCCATAGAATAGTCAAAACTTATAATAATAATTTTAATACCGTAGATATTTTTGCCTCTAACCGTAATGTTTTTAAAAGCACTGTAATTAGTATCCTTAAAATCTAAATTATTTTAGTTAGCGTTAATGTAGTACACTGTATATACTAATTGTAATACGTGGAAACGCTGTGGATTGTGCATCGATTTAATTTGTAAGTTAGAATTAGAATTAAGACTACATGTACAATTGTTTGTTTTCCCAAATAAAATAAAATAAAATAAAATAGAACAAAGTGGCATGAAATTGGAGAGGCCTATGTCCAGCAGTGGACTGCGATTGGCTGATGATGACGATGATGATGAGTCAATATTGTAGGTAAGGTAATGTTAAACAATGCTGCTAATTCCTGGGTAATTTAGTTCAGATTGGCTTTCATCATTTTCTTCAATTCAGCGTTATTCACCTGTGTAGGCGGTCTTCCACGTGGTTGACACGTTACCATTAAGAAAGCGTTTCAATCAAAACGCACGGTGCGTTCATTACAGTCTCCTCTTCAAACGCAGCATTAATATTGCGAGCTGTATCTGCGGTGTTAGTTCTGAGTCGGAACTCATATTAAAAAAATACTTGGATTATCGAAGTATCCGCCTTTTCCGTCTAAGCTGAATTAAAAAGAAATGAAATTCGGAAATCGAATATGCATATTTAAAAAAAATATAAACCTGCCAGTCAGGTAAAAAACACCTCATAGGTATCATGTGAAAAAAGCTTCACTGGAAAATCTGTTTTTTAGTCATTTGAATTTTATTAGTCTATTTCATACTTTAATCCCTATTATTTAAAGAAAATATATAAAATCCATTCCCGTACATGACTATGAGCTCTATCGGCATGCTTGATCTTTAATTAAAGTCGTCATGGTAGGGGAATTCCGCGAAAAGCAGAGCGCTCCGAAACGATTTGTCTTGGATCTGATTAATCAAGTTAACGTAATTACTTGACTTAGCACTGTTCAAGTTATATAAACTCAATGGCATCTTGACTCGATTATAACTTTCTTTGACCATGAAATAAATTTGCTTTAGGCTTGAATTCCGTATTTATATTCTATAGATACTAGCATAGAAATATGCATTAAATGAGAAGTCATTCTCTTGGTCTGTCTGTTTGGTTTTCATGGCTAAAATTTTGGGTCAATAGAAGACTGGGACTTTATAGTATTTTTAAAACTGGTTAGTTTTTGACCATATGAAATCAAATTATTTTATAATATCCATGCAGCAATATAATACGAACAAGTTGTTAGGAAATGTGAGCTCACACGCTCTCAGTCAAATAATGTTCTATTACTGACTTGACTATAAGCCTATTTTTATGCAAAGCTGAATCTGTGCAAATTCTAGCGGATTCTTTGCTTCTAGAAGTTCCTCCTCAGCTGAGAAGGCTTCCCCACCAAGTGAAGCAGTAGCTACGCTGATGAAATAAAATATATGTCTTCCTGATTTTTTGGTAAATTTTACCAAAAAATAAAGAAAATAAGTATATATAACCAATGTATAAAGTCTGTTAGTACCTACCTAGTTCCTTCCGGGAGTGTATCAACGTTGAATAATAAACACAGAAGATGTAATTTCATCTTATAAAGACAGTGCTCTGTGCTTCTGACTAAATAAAGACGTCGCTCACGAAGACACGCGAATCTCTTGAAGAATGCAACTGAATTTGCTTAAGTAAATTGTAGCATTTTTATGTGAAATTGTCACGGAAAGAGAATTTAATGGCCACTGCAATTAATATTAAATCTAGGAATGGTTGTTAAGCGAGATACTAAATTAAAAATGTTTTGGATTCGCAGTTATTTTATTACCTCGGTGTTATCAATTTAGGTACTTAAATTGTGAAATTCTATGTATCTACATATTTTTTTTTTATTGCATATGTTTGGCAGACGAGCCAGCGGCCCACCTGATGGTAAGCGTTAACCGCCGCTCATGGACTACAGGAATGTCAGAGACACACCCAAGCCGCTACCTACCGTGAAGTGAAAACTCTCTTTAAACCTCGTTTGAAGAAAGACATGTCGTAGCGCTCGGGAAACACCGCAGCAGGTAGTTCATTCCAGAGTCTACACGTACGTGGAAGAAAAGAACGCCGGAATCGATCCGTACCGTTTCCAGGTGGAATGGATGAACCCTACTACGATGTCGAGTGGTGCGGTGGTAGAAAGGTGACGGTGGCACCATGTCAAACAGTTCCACAGAGCTTTGTGGGGTATTTAATTTTGATTTGCGTAGATTTATGCTATCGTATTTTTTTAAGTGAAAACTTCTTTAGCGGCGTTGTACACTTATTTGGTGGGTAAAAATGTTAAACTCGCGTCAGGACATGTGACCTGATCTAAAATTCTCGTAAGACGGAGGGAGAGCAATGAAAATCTGCTACAATACAATATAATTAAATTTCGCTACCATCTACAATGTTATTATAGATCAGGTGGAATTCATGATGAGGAAAATCACCTCACCTAATTGTGAAGAGTGTGGTGTCGTGGAAGACTAACTCCACTTTACTGATGGAATGTGTTCGATATGAGCCTAATAGAAGTAATTTAGTATCGACCCTGAACCTGCACAGAACTGATGTAGGCACTTTCCACCAAGTTTTGTCTCAACCAAATAGCGTTGTTGCAGAAGCCCTGTTCAGGTTCATGGCTACTTTAATGTAATTAGGATTTACGGTGAATTGTATATGCTTAGGGTATGATGGGACTGACATACGCTTTGCCGTTTAAAAGTCCCTAAATAAAATAGAATAAATAAAAAAAAATCGCCGCGGGTAAGCTGTGTGGCACCGGCTTAAGAATAGTGCCACCCCATCTCCTCCCGTGGGTGTCGTCAAGGCGACTAAGGGATGTCACACGGGAGGACGGGCAGCAGCGTCCTCTGCGTATTTCAAGCCTTACTGCGATCGCCAACCCGCTCGCCAAGCGTGGCGATTATGGCAATTACCCCCAGGAACTAATAAGTAGGTTCTACTGGGGAGACCCGTGCCCAGCAGTGGGACATCATATGGGTTGTTATGTATGTATGTAAAAAAAAATCAGGTGGGAAATCCGACGGTCCAGAAACCAGAAGACCCCAGTTCGAGTCTGAGTACCGATTATTTTTATTATTTTTTTATTTGATTTAAAAAAATACAGCTCTCCGTATCGCTCATGCGCCTAATCCCTCCCCGGCCCTGTTGGATTAAAATCTCATCGAACACTCAGAGTAAGACAGGTGAGGATAAAACGAGTGCACTTGTGTCTGCGTAAAGACTAAAAGTAACTAGAAAAACTTCTGTTGCCGTGACCAAACTAAAAACCGGACAAATCACGTCACGTTACACCCAATATATTATTTCGAAACGCTTATGTTAAAGTTATCCTACTTCTCAAAGTTAACCCTGTGAATATCAATAGTCCTTGACCCTTAATGTGTTCCTTTATCTTTCATCCATTGGCTATAAATCTAGTTATCTGACTCTATGAATAAAACAACAGACCGTTAGATTCTCAATGAGGCGGAAGGATCCAATGTTTGTAATGATGTGTTAAATTAAGCATCAGATGATGAATATCATTGATAAGAGGAGATAATGGGTTAAATTAATTAGAGTTTTAAGGTTACTAATACACCGGCTTATAACATGGACAATTTTGAATTTGTGACAGGCTTGTTTATTTATGGTTGGTGACTGCTAAGCCAGAGGTCGTGGCTTCGTTCCGGATAAATCGTTGAGTGACAGCACCACTGTTTATTCTGTGTCTGGGTATATTTTATCTATACCAGCAAAAAAACGGTGTGTTAGAAGGGCAAAGTTTTCTAACAAGTAATAATTTTTAAAACAGTTGTTTCAAGAGAGTTAGCTTTTAACCGCATTTTTTTAAATGTGTATTTCCTGAGACTTTGATAGTTTCTCAGTAAATGGTACTATAAATTGCATACTTTGTGGGATAGCGGTAGGGCTGGCTTCGCTCGCCCTGATTAGGTACATGTTTAGAGTAGTGTACAAGTATGTTTATCAGTTTTTAGGTTGCCATAGAGTGATATATTTTTTCTTAAACATCGCCTTTATACATGTAACATATTTATTTATTTATTTAAAATGCAATTACAACACCATTACAGTTTACCCAATTTGATGTTGTAAGTAACAGAGTAGAACTTGTTAAACTAAAACACATAATATAAAAAAACAAACAAACAAATTATAACAAAAAATGTTATTAGCTTATTATTATGTTATTAGCTTCGAGATAATTCCGAACCTTTTCTGTGAATTTCGGCCTTTTGTTTGACGTTAGTAGATAACAAATATGTTTTGTAGGTCTACAAGGTTACACTTTTGAGTGTCGGTGCCTATCCAAAACCACATAATCTGATATCCAACAATAAAACGGTCAACGGAGGTCGTTGAACTCCGCCGAACATTACTCTGTTTCTGAAACCTAAACTATTTTGTCCTTTATTTGTTACAGCGGGAATTACTTGTACACTATCCCACAGACCTTTACGACCAATTAGATATCCTCTTAAAGCCGCAGTGGGCCTGTAGGCTTAAATATTTAAACCTCGACATTTATTGAAACCTTAGGTACTTGAAATGATTCGTTCAACATCGTTTATAGGTTTCTAAAAGTAGGCTAGGGATATTTTAGGGCTCAGTAGCTTAAAAGAAAACGTATGCATTAAATTAATAACTAGCTGTCCCGTGCAACTTCGTCTGCGTAAATTTTCTCCGGTTTTGCAACATTTCTCATTGCTGAGAATAGAATATATTTAGAATATATTTATTTGCATGTTATGTGGTACAGAGGTGGTAAAATAACTTATAATAGTTCATACACATAACGCCATACAATTGGCATGCAAATGTAAAACTTAATGTAAAACATATAGAATAAAAGTAATGTTGAAACTAAAAATAATGTCAATATTTGGAATACTAATTACATTAATTTAATAAATATAAATTCTAAAATACACATTTTTTATTATTTAGAACAGTGCATATCTGTAATGATACGAACCACTTACATTGTTTTATTCTTCAATCGAGTAAAAACTCTCTGATGGATCACATCATTATTTATCTGTCGGTCAAGACCCTTTTATCTGGAACGCCTGGAAGTATCTGATTTTAATAATATCTAATATCAAGTCTGCAATCCTTTGGAGGCGTGAAAAATCACCCAATTGGCCATCATAAAAAGAAAACTAAGACTTCATTTTCTAGGTATGTAATATCTTCTTGAGAGGAATAAATATATTATTATTATTATCATTATACCAAGTGCCATTGAAAATGTTTTTGGCAGGGCTGACTCCAGCACTATGTAAATAGTCGGTAAAAGAGAGTGAGAGAGTGAGAGAGAGAGAGTGAGAGAGAGAGAGAGAGAGATATGATTATTATTATTATTTTATGTTTACGGTGTATATACTACGAGCCGAGAAGTTATGTTTTTAATCAAAGTTCTTTTAGCAATTAAGTAAGAGTCAAGTTTTTAATAACCACAAAATTAGCACGAATATATTCGCAATTATTATGCCTAGAAATGATACCTACTAGTTTTACTTTCCCACTATTCTATTTATTCCCGAAAACGTATGAACACAAGTATCTATCGGTTGATATATTGTGAACCCGAATGTATATTTGTTCCAATATAATATTTACGAGCTTTTTATTTTTTCTGAACATCTTCCGTCGAAGTGATGTACAAACTAGGCTATAGATTTATTACAAGTGAACGTTTGAGATAAATCAACAATATTGACGCTGTTTCTATTTCTGGCGGTATCAGAAATCGTTGTTTATTAGCCTAATCGATTACTAAAATATTAATACTCGAGATTAGTTTTCCGATATTATGTTAATTGATACAATTTATGATGTTTTGTGGTATAAATCTTTGTGTGTATAATATTGCTGGTAGGCTGAAAATAGCGTTATCATATTTTCAGCAAAGGAAGAAATCTAAATTGGTTAAATGTAGATTGAATCAGATTCGATTAAACCTAATAGTAATTAATGAATTGACTAGAATATTGCTTAAACTGACACATTTACACAATTTTGACACCTCGGTAGCGGGTGGGTTGGTATAAGGGTTGGTGATGGAAGGTTTTGATAGCTTCGTAAGAGGTGGTGAGTTCGTTTATTATAGTATCGACACCATTTTGTGTGGTATATCTACAAATTGTTGGCTTCGAGTCGGAGTGTACTTTTTAGCTGTCCATGATTTGTATATCTGTAAGGTGGCCACCGCGACACTCTATTTGTACCCTAGTGAGACAGATATCTTTTTAATTATAAAAATTGTGTGGCACTCGGGGACTGCCGCGATAAAGCTATTGCATAGCATTTTTTATTATTGCAGTATTTTTTTTTTCTTTTCATTACATTTCGGAGCAGCTCGTCTCGATCCGTGCGAGCTTCGTACAGTCGTACCATATACATTACGTTAAGCGAACGCTCGGCCGAGCTACATGGTAGGCGGAGTATTAGGTTTTATTTTCGTTACGGAATTTCTTGATTCGGTCGCCGCGCTCAAAGCCCGCGATAAAAGCTATGCAATATAATAATTATGTTTAAAACCGCAATGTCACTTTGTACGGGGTAGCCAGTCCAGCGGGCTAATACTACTGTGGTCAGTGCCCTTACATTTACGAGTAAATGCCTTGGTGCTGCAGTAAAAGTGATACGACTGCTGTTCAGAAGATCTCGCAGATTTTTTCATCTACCCAGTCCTACAACTGAGCAAATCGAGAGATATCTGCAAGGATAACGTTCAACTCAATTCAATTTTCCTTAGGCATCTACTGGGACCGAAAATTCTGATTAAGCAACGTTACCACTGTCGGTCCATAGATGGTTGACCGATTTCGAAATGTGTCAAACGGAACCCTTATAGTTTCGTCATGTCCGTCTGTCTGTCTGTCTGTCCGTCTGTATGTCACAGGCATTTTACTCAAAGACAACTCGAATCTTACGAGAATACAAAAATGGCCATTTTAACCGTACTAGAATGTCGTTATTGCGCTCTCGAGACGCATACTTGACGCAAGCGTATTTAAGATCGATCCCAAAGTTACAAGAATACCAAAAATGACCGTTTCAACCGTACTAGAATGTCGTTATTGCGCTCTCGAGACGCATACTTAACGCAAGCGTTTTTAAGATCGAACCCAAAGTTACAAGAATACAAAAATGTCCGTTTTAACCGTACTAGAATGTCGTTATTGCGCTCTCGAGACGCATACTTGACGCAAGCGTGTTTGAGATCGATCCCAAAGTGACAAGAATAAAAAATGGCCGTTTTAATCGAAACTTAACTGCAACTGCACTGCTCTAAATACGTGAATTGACCCCCAGGTGAAATTCGCTACCATGACCGACATCGGTTATGAAACCATATCAAGTATGTACAGCAGCAATACAAGGTTTCCATTTAAATCAGTTTATAACTTACATAAACAGTAATTATACTGTAGCTGTTTCAATTACGGCAACTTTTGGTAAACAATTTGTTGTTCAATCAATTAACATTTTGCATTTGGAGAGTATTCGTGAATTAATTCGCATGGAGCGGAGCAATATGATTTTAATTATACGGTTTGTATGCCGTTTAATAATATTGACAGGCAGTGTGTCCCGTTCGTATTGTATACTTATGTTATTCTTATTGGAGTTGTATGACTAGAGGCGGACTTACGCAGTTTTTCAATGATATGCAGTTAAAATTTTGCTGCCCTAAGGCCGCTTATAGGCATTAGTTATTTTGCCCGGACAAGGGACAAAAGTTGTCCGGTAGCGTCTACAATACAAAACATAGATACCTACATATGTTTTGAGGTCTAGACTCACCCATTCAATGCGTAAGTGAGCGCACATTCTTACGCCGAACCGATGTACATCGCACTGAAGGACTGTGCATTGTCCGGTGAAAACATTGTGATTTTGTAGTCGTTTTGAAGCCGAAAATGTTGAACTCCATATCAATAACCTAGTCCATAAAAATATCAGTTTAATAAAATATTAACTTTGTTATATATAAAAAAAAAATGCCGATAGCGGCGCGTGGGTCACTTTTGGGTGGTGGAAAACTATAAAAGTAATTTATTTTCCGCAAATGACATTAATTTCAATTTTTATAAAATAACGGTTAATATTTTGTTTAACTGATATTTTTTATAGACAAGGTTATTAGTATGAAGGTCAAAAATGTTACCCCAAAGCGACTACAAATTCACGGTGTTTAGGAGGCCTAACTCAGCAATGCACTTGCAGTTACCAAGTTTGTGTTAGTATTAAGCCTATATTGTTTTAAGCATGTTCGTTCTAATGTTCTATGTTCGTGTATGGAGTGCGGGGCACCACATGGTCAAGCGACAGCGCAACGACAGTGCGTTATCGTGTTTATTATCTTTTCATTGGGTGTTTTTAACCGATTTAAAAAGGAGGAGGTTCTCAATTCAGACAATAGACGGATTTTAAAAATATTTTTTATTTTTAAATAAATTTATTTCGGAATGGTCCCATATAAATTTCTTAAAGATGTGATAATGATTTTCGGAGACAGACAATGAAACTCTGGCTCAATAAATGCCAGAAAATCTGTCGTGATTCAAGTCTTATTTATCGATTTTTTTTATCGTATCATTTTTAACTGGGTATAGTACTTACCTACCGTTGAATGTGTAATATTAAAGAGTAAAATCAACTTGTACTTCAAGACAGCAGAAAACCTTTCAAAATATTCGTTCAAATTAACCGATGAAAAATATCTATCATTAAATTTGCCGTCCCTATAATCTGCTGCCCAGGCCAAAGCCTACTCAGTCGGCTAGTAAATCCGCCACTGTACATAAGTATTTATATCCTACTGAATATGGATGACAAAATTGATATTTTGGACGGCTCTCCTACAATAGCTGTATCAATATTGAAATTGGTCGTATTATCACAGATGGTATTCAAAATATAATTCAAATTCATTTCGTACCACGTATTTTTATTAAAATTTCTCGTACAGTAATTTTAAGCCATTCCATCTGGCTGTACAAAGTTCACATTGAACATTTATATTGCCCGTCAAAAGATAATTTGATAACGTCCAATGACTAAGTTATATATTTGAACCTTTGAATTTATTTCACGCCAATACATGAATCCAGACTTGTACGGATACAGCATATGCAAGGCCCAACACCAGCCAAGTGTGAGTAGTTCGCGCGACGGGGGGCGGTGCATTTGATCTTCGTTTATGTACTTCACGCGAGCGGAGGGGGACCGGTACCCCTAATGTTTTGAAGCGGCGGTAGTCTCGTAATCGTGAGGGCGCGGGTTCAAATCCTACCCATTTCACTACCGACGTGAACCCACTCCTAACACAAGCCATTGAGCTTAACTGGAGGGGTTAACAGGATTGCTAGTAATGTGGGAGCAAAAATCCCACATTGCTAGTCATCTTTAAAAAAAAATGTTGCGTGTACCTGAGACGATTAGGCGGTGTGACATTCGTTTGACGTTTACGTTTTGAAAGGCCGAGAGTGTCCTACTCTTGGCATTTCAAAATGTAGTCAGTCTTAATCGAGCGGTCGAAGCGCAACCACGTCTTCCGACACGGGACACCACTTTGTGTGAACCACAAATTGTTGTTCCGAGTGTGGGTGTACTTTGTGTCCGTGACTTGTATGTTTGTAAAGTCCCCCGCAACACAGGGCTTGTACCCTACAGCGGGTGTCGTCTTAAAAAAAAAAAAAACTTATCGCTATTCACAATTATAAGCGTTAGGTAACAATGTTAGTGTTGTTCCAGTGTAGGTGTTGTGTAATCGAAATGATTAGAACGATAACGGACTTTTTCTTGCTCGAGGTATCCGCATACCAATATAATCGATTACCACAATGTTAATTCGAATACTTAGCCGCCACATATACAATATACGGCCACCCTGGCAATCTGACATATGAAGAATAAAAACCGGGCAGGTGCATGTTGGGTCACGCACAGTGTAGGGTTCCGTAGTCCCCGAATAATGTGGCTTCAGAAGTGGGGTGTCTGTTTCATATTTACAACGTTATACCTACATAATAATAATTTGCAATGGAATTGGTACGAAAATTTTGTTACTTCTCATTTGATCAGCTGTTACTTGTAAAGCCTACTTACTGTGATAGTTTTAAATTTTACTATATATGTATACTACTACTGTGATTTTTTTTCAGATACCCAATAACAACCATTTAGCTAGCACATTTCTAACAAAAATTTGCACCTTTAAAGCTTCATATTCCTCAAATGAATCCCTAAATCTGAAAATGGTCTTCGTTGTGAAGCCTTAAACATATTTAAAAGACCTGTCTTGTGATACCTCACACTAAAAGGTAGGTGAGAATAAACAATCACATCCCCACTTTACATATACCTAGGGGAAGTAGTTACCTTCAAAAAATGTTTTTCAAGATTTTATTCTTATTTTATCTTATGCGTGTCCATGTGAAGTAACAGCCTTCTAGCACTAACAGTCTCTGAGCTAAGCTGCGGACGGAGGGATGGATGGACATGGCGAAACTATAAGGGTTCCATTTTGCCCACGAAACAAATTAGCATAAAAATGCAATACTTACAAAAAGTAACAAGTGAGGACTTTTTTTTTATATAAAAGACGACTCCCGCATTAGGGTACAAGCCCTGTGTCGCGGGGGACTTTACAAACATATAAGTTACGGACACAAAGTACACCCAGACTTGAAACAACAATTTGTGGATCACACAAAGCGGTATCCCATGTGGGAATCGAACCCACCGCGCCACAGACGCGGTCAATTAAATTTCTTTTTTATAATTTTTTAAACATTTGTGCCAGCCCCGTGGTGAGGACCAAATAAAACCGGCACAAAAATGCGGGAAACATGATTTTAAAAAATACAGTGTAATGACAACATGAACTTTTATAATCTGATAATATATTCTCAGTCTGCCTAATTACCCGAAAAATCTCGCCGTGCCCCCTCCCCTCCATGAATATTTCTAATAACAAAACATTTTCTTCCACCGACGAGTAAATCGAGTTAAGGGTCGGTACATACTTGGTAACATCGGTTCGTAAACACCTTTCTTCCCATATATCGTTTTTATGAAGACGTAAAATATCCCCTACATACGCATGAGCGTGCGACGTTTGACAAATGTATCTTACACTTTATCACACGCCTACGGTTTAAATTACACTTCACCTATTCTTATAATACTTGAATAGGTAGGCTGTTTCGACCTATTTATATATTACTAGCTGACCCGCGCAACTTCGTCTGCGTAAATTTTCCCTTTTTTCTTTTTTCTTCCTTTTTTTTTTACATCATTTTTCATTGCTGCTCCGCTCCTATTAGTCGTAGCGTGATGTTATAACCTATAGCCTTCCTCGATAAATGAGCTATCCAACAATAAAATACTTTTTCAATGCCACCCAGTAGTTCCTGAGATTATCGCGTTCAAACAAACAAACAAACTCTTAGGGGTATGAAAAATAGATGTTGGCCGATTCTCTTATATACCGGATAAGCACAAAAAATTTCATCAAAATCGGTCAAGCCGTTTCGGAGGAGTATGGCAACGAAAACTGTGACACGAGAATTTTATATATTAGATACAAATTGGGCTTTAGGTATAATGACTACAATGAACATAGCTTGTATGGAATGTATCGTATCGACGATTAATAAAAGGACATTGATTTGACTTGACAGAACGTTGTGGAACATTATGTAGTTTTGTAATATTAGTATAATATTATAAAGCTGAAGTGTTTGTTTGTTTGTTGGTTTGTTTGAACGCGGATTACCGCGATTAGAATTTTTCAATTCGGATCAGTAGTTCCTGAGGTTACTCAGGAACTACAGATCCGAATTGAAAAATTCTTTCACTGTTGGATAGCCCATTTATCGAGGAAGGCTAAAGGCTATATTAAATTACGCTACTACCGATAGGAGCGGAGCAGCAATGAGAAATGTTGTAAAAACGGGGAAAATTAACGCAGACGAAGTTGCGCGGGACAGCTAGTATAATGATAATTGGCAAAACATGACAATGTCATGTTTATACATGATCCAAGGATGATGAATGGTTGAAAAAGAAACAGAGATATTATAATTTTTCTAATTAATAATAATAATATAATAATATAATAATATCTTGGGACAACTCACACAACGCTATCTGATCCCAAACTAAGCAGAGCTTGTACTATGGAAACCAGACAACTGATAAACATACTTATATATTTCTAAATACATACATATTATAGATAAATAACACCCAGACACAGAATAAACCATCATGCTCATCACACAAAGTTTTATCCTGGGTGGGGATCGAATATACGTTATCATGTAGTTTCACAATAACCAGACACGGCAAATCTATACTAATATCTATATTAATATTATAAAGCGGAAGAGTTTGTTTGTTTGTTTAAACGCGCTAATCTCAGGAACTACTTGTTACGACTACGACTAATAGGAGCGGAGCAGCGACGAGAAATGTTGCAAAAGCGGGGAAAAATTACGCATACGAAGTTGCGCGGGACAGCTAGTTATACGTTATATGTT
The DNA here is from genome assembly GCA_945859575.2 of Herminia tarsipennalis. Lineage (NCBI taxonomy): Eukaryota > Metazoa > Arthropoda > Insecta > Lepidoptera > Erebidae > Herminia > Herminia tarsipennalis. Next base: position 5,581,693 of record OX243851.2, read on the forward strand.
TGTTTGACCGCGGTAATTCTGTTGGGTAGCCCATTTATCGAGGAAGGCTATATAACGTCATGCTACGATTAATAGGAGCGGAGCTGCAATGAAAAATGTTGCAAAAAAAGTAACGCGGGTCAGCTAATAGAATATATGACAAATATAGTAGATAGAATTTATGACATAATTATTTTTATTTATAAGTTCACATTGCAATAGAAAAAGCCAGTTAGAATGTTAGGCAATTAAAATCATAATATTTGTTGTACAATTTTTTTTGCCATTCCATTATAATGGTGAAACTGATGCCAGTTACGGGCGCCAATCTCATAGTCCACAAGTCTGAGCACAATGAAATCTTCTGACACAAATGCACTCTCTATACTGGACCGACAGCTCTTATGTACAATCTCTCTCTAGTCGTATTATAGAGCTCTCCCAGGCACGAAATACTCATAACTTTACTAATATTATAAAGCTAAAGAATTTGTTTGAACGCGGTAATCTCAGGAACTACTGATCCAAATTGAAAAAATATTTTACTGTTGGATAGCCTATTTATCGAGGAAGGCTATAGGCTATATAATATCACGCTCCGACCAAAAAGAGGGGAGCAGCAATGAGAAATGTTGCAAAAACGGGAAAAATTTACGCAAACAAAGTTGCACTAGACAGCTAGTACTTAATATAACTCTCTACTTACTTTAAGCAGAAATTAACTGTAACATGTACTAAAACCTATTTATAGCCCAATCTTTTAGCTGTTCACTTAATGAAACGGAACATAGCGTCTATCGCCAAGCATTCAATTCAGTCGTTCTCGGGTCACTAGCGACGAAAAGCGCGATCTGGAATCGACTAAAGAGTTAAGTCCACTCAAGCGTAAGCATGAGCAAATAGCTGGGCTGCCTTTAATGTGCGGTGGTCTTTAATTAAATTGTGGTAAAGGGAAAAGCATTAATACTAAAACATTTACGTCTGCAATGTTTAAGAGTCATACAGTACAAGTAATTCAATTTTAAGCATAGGTGTTATTAGAGCGAATGTATTGGATAATAATAATATCGGAGGACAACTCATACAACGCTATCAGCAGATTTAAAGCAGTACAGTTGCAGTGCAGTTAAAGTTAAGTTTCGATTAAAACGGCGGAATACAAAAATGGCCGTTTTAATCAAAACTTGACTGCAATTGGCTGCAACTGCACTGCTTTAAATACGTGAATTGACCCCCTGATCCCAAACGAAGCAGAGCTTGTAATGTGGAAATCAGACAACTGATAAACATACTTAAATATTTCTAAATACCTACAGATAAAAAACGATCTTGGCAATCAAAACATTAACGGATTATTAGTATTATTCAAGAAAATTATAATAATATAATAACGAATAAAAAATGCAACTGATTGTCCGCAGTTACAGGCTCTTCTTAGGTTTTGTGCACCAGGCTGAAATTCTTGAAATCGAATAACACCTCTTCGTCTACGAATAAGATGAACGGTATTGGGTGTCAACTCGCTAATCAAAAAATCGCTCGTCAATCAAATGTGCAAGTGATTTGATTGACGTCCATCATGACAATATATACAAAGGTTTAATCTTTAATTATCGTAAATACAGAATATACCAATCAATAATTAATTATTGATTGATTTGGAATTCATGAGTTAGATCAAAATTGGTTAATTTACCTTATTTTGCAATTGTATAGCTAAATATTAGGTATTATTTAATAATGTAATTAGCTAATTAATTATCTTTGTTATGATTTCTATAATTGTTAATAATTTTAAATTTGTATACGCAACTGATGCATGTGGTGTTAACCTTAAATTAATTGTTACACTAAATACTAAACTAACTTTTACTAAAATGTAATTTATAGCTTGTAATCTTTATATATATATACATATATAGTTATATAAAACGAGATGCTGACTGACTGACATATCAACGCATGGCCGTATAACGTATGGGAGCACTAAGAAAGGATTTTTGAATTCTCCCCCTAAGGGGATAAAACGGGAGTGCAAAGTTAGTATGAAACTTTGCCGTTAAAATATTTTTGTAACAATCTGGCATCCACGCGGGCGAAGCCGCAGGCATAAGCTAGTTCTTTATATGTATTGTGTAAACAATTGTAGGATGGCCAGATAAATAAACAGATTCTGCATTGTGGGTAGTCAAATGTTACTGAAATTTTATTACTAGCCTAGCATTGCTAACGGTTTTCGCCCTATATGGGGTTCAAGAGAAACTTTTTAAGGCCAAGTTCTCATCTCAATATTTTAATTTTGTAGTGTTTTTGATAATTCTGCAAATTCGTATTAACAGTTTGACTGGATCAGTCGTATCAGTGGTATGCTAGTTGATCCTATTGCATGCATAATTTCCACCACAGTTGTTGTATAAAACATTAGTACTGCGATTTCAATTACAGCACTGCTATGTGTAAATTTAATCATTATATCAATGAATTGATTGGTAGATTAAATAACACAATTAAATATTACAGGAAACATGGTAAAAACAGATGTTTAATAATAATAAGAATATCTTGGGACAACTCACACGAAGCTATGTTTCAAGTTTCGTAAGTACATGTTTCCTTTTTGCCACATTAAGCATGTAAAAAATTAACATATTTTTTATTGTAAAGCTACACAACAGATCAAAGAACGCTAAAATAAATAAAAGAGTGGAATATGATAACATAATACTAGGAATTACATTAATGTCCAGTTACCTACATAACAATGCCAGGTTAAAAAATATTATGAAGGCGAAAGTTTGTGAGTATGTGAGTGTGTATGTTTGTTACTTCTTCACGTCTAAACGGCTGGAGCGATTTTAATAAAAATTGGTATGGAGTTAGCTGACACCCTGGATTAACACATAGGCTAGGGATAAACCGCGGGTAACACCGCGGGGCACAGCTAGTAATCTATATTTATATTTGATAATGGTTTATAAACCAAAATACTAGAATTGTCATTGTAGTAGGTACAGTGTGAATAATTTTACACCGAAGGATCAATTTGTCCACATTTCCTTTGAACCAACTTGTAATAGGTAATTATAATTATATGTATCTGTATAAATGTTAAAAAGTAGGCTTTCTAAATAACTTGCGAATTGAATTATATCTTCAACTCAGATCAAGATATGAGTTGAAGAGATAATTTAATCACTGAAAATATAACATAAAAGTTCTATTTTACGTTATTTTCTGTAGCGTAGGAGGTTTATTCGGACAATCATCGTAAGTATTGTATGAAATAAATGGCAAAAGCGATGAAATCCATTGTCGGCATCAGACAATCTGATAAATTATTCAGCAGATCCTATTATTCTTTGTGATGTAAATCACAAAAGGAATTCAATTCGCTTCACTACGAGTTTATTTATATACATACATATTATTGAGTTTTGTTGTAAATAGTTTTAGTACTATAGTTGGGTATTGAAAGTATTGAAACTCAAGTACTTGAACTTTGGAAAAGAAACAGGACAAAAAGAAATAATAAGAAATAATCTTTGACTAAACTTTAGGGCACCTATGAATATCAACCCAAATCTTGGGTAGTGCATAAATCATATACTCGTATCTATTCATAATAATAATATCTTACGACAACTCACACAACGTCATCTGATTCGAAACTAAGCAGAGCTTGTTTGGAATCAGTTGACGTTGTGTTTTCATAGTATACTTTCACTTCTGTTCACGACTATGGATCAGATCGCTGTAAAGCATTAAGAAATCAATATGAAGCGGCGGTAGCCTTATAGCTAAGGTATCGAGCTCGCAATCGTGAGGTCGTGGGTTCGAATCCTACCCATTACACTACCGACATGAACCCACTCCTAACACAAGCCTTTGAGCTTAGCTGGAGGGGTTAATAGGATGGCTTGTAATGTGGGACTCAATCCCATATTGCTAGTTATCTTTAAATATATATGGAAACACTTACAACATATATACAATATACATACACTTTCATCAAATTATTATTAAACATTTTAGTAAAAGGTGGTTCTCTTTTTGACCCGTATAAATAATTTCGAGAAAATCGCGAATACATACATTCACGATTTTCTCGAAATTATTTATATAATATTTTTTGGGAAGGTTAAAGTGTATACATCGTTGTCCGTTGTCCTTGCTTATACAACACTGGAGATATAGACAAAAACATTGGAGTGAGTCAGCGAAATTTGCATTCAGAATTTGCATTCTTTCCTTAATTTTTCTTAAAAAAGTTATATTTTATGTGAATCGGCCCAGTATTTTCAAAGATCACAACAATTCAACAAAAAACTTCTTAGTTTTACTGCGTTAATTGTTTAATAATAATTGAGAATTTTTTTATTCTTGTCTAGTTCTTTATTATTTTTAGACATTTTGAAAGGATTTGGAAACAGACATCCAATTTTGGATTCAGAAATCTATCAAAATCATAAAGCAAATATAGCTTTACAAACGTTGAACTTTGCGATAGTTGGAATAAGTCCAGGCCACTTTAGGCATTTGACACATATCGCTTGCCAAATTCTTACGTTCTTTATAAAATGTCTACTAAAAACTATGTGCGGGACAGATAATACCCATTAGTTTTTATTTGTGTTTAGTATAATCGATACGAAAATAATAGTTTTAATTTAGTTCTTTAACTTACAACATTGATTCCTTAACTTGTAACATTGTCCGTCTCATGTCACTAGATAGAACGAACAAAGAACGAAATAATATCCAAAGAGAATTTATGTCTTCGTAATAGAATTGTCCTTGACCATAGAGATTACAACGGAAATTGTATCTTTAACTTTTAATTAGTGAAATTGATTTATATAGTTTATTAATAGTTATGAATAGTGAAATGTAAAATAACAAAGTGATTTATCAGACATTTTCACTTATCTTTCGTGTCTTAGATACTAAGTTTGTATAATTCTAAATTCATTGTCGTAATTAGTTCAGCGACAAGACACTAAAAACTTGTCTCTGAGGTCGCGATGTTTTTTGATTATAATTCCATTATTTGTTAAATATACGTGTAAATAGTATTGTTATTACACTTCTATATGGTTATACAATATCTCTAGAACAATAGCTCTTAGTAATATTGCATTGTTTAGCCGTAATTTGTAATTGAAATCTGATAGGCACGGTATGTACCTACGCACCTTAGAACATTCCTATTGGTCAGAATTGTATATAATGTAATAGCACTGTTGCCAATTTAGTGGATTTACCTCAAAATTTAGGGAGAAATAAGTGGGGTAACAGTATTTACCCGACTTCGCAAGAAGGAGGGTTATGTGTTTTAAAGACTTTTTTTGGGGAAAACCAGAGTAGTCTATATCAGTCAAAGTCCATAGCAACGGCACGCGAGCGAATCAATGTTGACCGCTCGCACATGATTGGTTTTCATTCAGGAATGTTAAAATAAGTGATAATCATTTTATGGGTTTTTTATAATAATTTAGGGAATTTATAAATATAGGGTTGACAACATTGCTAAAATAAAATTGACCAATAGCGACAGGTTATTTCGATTTAGATGGTGTATCCGGACTATGCTATAGGAATTAACGGTTTTTCGACGGGTATAAATACAGCTGTAACCGAGTACTGAGCGGATTCGATCAAGATACTTGAGCCTAGCTCGTACTGATGGATCTCTCTCAGTAATTGAATGTACCCATGTTCTTACTGAAATATATACACTAGTCAGTCACTGATATAGTTTTATTACTATTCCTCAAACTGCGTTACCCTCCGACCTACCTCAGGCAGGTACCAGGCTTCAGGGCAAGCCGGCGCACGAATGTGCAGAGTATCTCTGTACATTTAATGGTCCTTCGAGAGCCGGATACGTAAGGATTTATCCTGGCGTTCTGCTCTAGCGCATTGGTACCTGAGGAGGAGTACAGTGTATATAGGTATAGTACTCCCTGACGATGCCGGTAACTCGGTCGGAAGGGAAGGGTCGCAAAGCTCCGTCGATGACGAACCCGACGCCGCCTGCTAGTACGACTGTCACAACGACGGTTGGAACCAGGCCGGTGTCGGAAGTAGTTTGCGAGGGGCCGCCGGCGACTATAGTAAAGTCCCACGACACGGCCACGCCGAGGTCGGACTATAAAAAAGTTATAGCAGTATCCCGTGCCGAAAATAGTGGCATGGGGTCAACTCGCTCTACAGCGAATATCGGCCTTGCTTCCGCGGCCGCGACGGTGCCGATCGGGTCGTCGTATCGACGCCCTGAGGAGCCCGAAGTGGTGCGGGACCTTGGTATAGTAGAGTCCCACGACACGGCTACGCCGAGCTCGGACTATAAAAAAGTAATAGCAGTATCCCGTGCCGAATATAGTGGCATGGGGTCAACTCGCTCTATAGCGAATATCGGCCTTGCTTCCGCGGCCGCGACAGTGCCGATCGGGTCGTCGTATCGACGACCTGAGGAGCCTGAAGTGGTGCGGGACCTTGGTATAGTAGAGTCCCACGGCACGGTTATGCCGAGGCCGGACTATAAAAAAGAAATAGCAGTATCCCGCGCCGGTTATCATGGCAAGGGGTCAACTCGCTCTAAAGCGAAATCTTATAGAATAGCGAAGGCTAAGCAACATTTACTACGCCTTCAAATAGAGCTAGCTACGGCTAGAGTCGCCGAGCTAGAAGCCGAAGATTCAGATGAAGATGTCAAGGTCAGTATCTCTGAATATAGTAAAACGACAACAGATACTCGTGTGGATAAGTGGCTGGACAATCAAGCCCTGCCAGCTGTCATCAATGAACAAGCTACACAACCTATAGAAAGTCCACTTAATAGTATAGAAAAGTGTTCGCAACGAGAGGCCGACTTATGCGGCAGATATGCGCAGCCTGAATATATCACGCCGTACGCCGTTACGCCGCGCCCTACAGTACAACAGAGACGTCCGCAGACCATCCACACAGTAATAGAAAGACCACATAATAGTATAGAAAGTGCACATAATAGTATAGAAAGTGCACATAATAGTATAGAAAGTGCACATAATAGTATAGAAAGTGCACATAATAGTATAGAAAGTGCACATAATAGTATAGAAAGTGCACATAATAGTACAGAAAGTCCACTTATTAGTATAGGAAAGTGTTCGTTGTGTGATATACCGGGACACAAAATAGAAGATTGCCGAAAGTTCCAACAGGAAACAGTAAATAGAAGGTGGGAAATAGCGAAAGCTCAAAATATGTGTTATCGATGCTTACATAATAGAGATAGAACCCACAAGTGCCCGAAAATAGTGTGCAGTATAGATAGTTGCAAGAAAACGCATAACAAACTGTTACACTATGAAATGAAAAATAGTGATACTATAGAGGAATTACAAACAATCAATAACATCAACCTTGTGTGGTCACAGACGTCAGATGACAACAAGAAAATAGATACGTCTGATAAACAAGATTTAGAAATAGATTTAAATTGCATCATAGAAAATAAAATAGAAGAAGAGTACACAGTCAATAGCAGATCACTGACTCATGTCTCAGTCAGTGAAGAAGTTCCTGAAGCACTCACCCCAAACCACTCTCTCCTTGGTGGGCCTGGGCGAGTGCCAATCCAAGGCGACTTCACCGAGATAGATATAATTTCATCAATGAGTTGGCGAGCTTCGCAATGGCTAGCAGATATCTTCTTGTCGAGATGGCTGCGCGAGTATTTACCCGAGCTGCAACACCGGCGGGAGACACACACACACGGACGAGGCGCTTCAATCCAGCTGGGAGACTTGGACAACGTGTGGGCCAGAGGCAGAGTCATAGCGGTCTACCCCGGACCAGGCAACATAGTGCGCAACAACGACATCAGAGCTAAGGGAGGTGTGTTGCGCAGACCAGTGAGAAAACTGATAGTTCTACCTATAGACATAGACCCTGCACCAGACGAGGATGCGCCGGATACAGTGTGCACTCTAGATATTGACCCGGCACCAGACGAGGATGCGCCGGATATAGTGTGCACTCTAGATATTGACCCCGCACCAGACGAGGGTGCGACAAGTCGCACGGCGGGAGAATGTGCGGGACAGATAATACCCATTAGTTTTTATTTGTGTTTAGTATAATCGATACGAAAATAATAGTTTTAATTTAGTTCTTTAACTTACAACATTGATTCCTTAACTTGTAACATTGTCCGTCTCATGTCACTAGATAGAACGAACAAAGAACGAAATAATATCCAAAGAGAATTTATGTCTTCGTAATAGAATTGTCCTTGACCATAGAGATTACAACGGAAATTGTATCTTTAACTTTTAATTAGTGAAATTGATTTATATAGTTTATTAATAGTTATGAATAGTGAAATGTAAAATAACAAAGTGATTTATCAGACATTTTCACTTATCATTCGTGTCTTAGATACTAAGTTTGTATAATTCTAAATTCATTGTCGTAATTAGTTCAGCGACAAGACACTAAAAACTTGTCTCTGAGGTCGCGATGTTTTTTGATTATAATTCCATTATTTGTTAAATATACGTGTAAATAGTATTGTTATTACACTTCTATATGGTTATACAATATCTCTAGAACAATAGCTCTTAGTAATATTGCATTGTTTAGCCGTAATTTGTAATTGAAATCTGATAGGCACGGTATGTACGCACCTTAGAACATTCCTATTGGTCAGAATTGTATATAATGTAATAGCACTGTTGCCAATTTAGTGGATTTACCTCAAAATTTAGGGAGAAATAAGTGGGGTAACGGTATTTACCCGACTTCGCAAGAAGGAGGGTTATGTGTTTTAAAGACTTTTTTTGGGGAAAACCAGAGTAGTCTATATCAGTAAAAGTCCATAGCAACGGCACGCGAGCGAATCAATGTTGACCGCTCGCGCATGATTGGTTTTCATTCAGGAATGTTAAAATTAGTGATAATCATTTTATGGGTTTTTTATAATAATTTAGGGAATTTATAAATATAGGGTTGACAACATTGCTAAAAATAAATTGACCAATAGCGACAGGTTATTTCGATTTAGATGGTGTATCCGGACTATGCTCTAGGAATTAACGGTTTTTCGACGGGTATAAATACAGCTGTAACCGAGTACTGAGCGGATTCGATCAAGATACTTGAGCCTAGCTCGTACTGATGGATCTCTCTCAGTAATTGAATGTACCCATGTTCTTACTGAAATATATACACTAGTCAGTCACTGATATAGTTTTATTACTATTCCTCAAACTGCGTTACCCTCCGACCTACCTCAGGCAGGTACCAGGCTTCAGGGCAAGCCGGCGCACGAATGTGCAGAGTATCTCTGTACAAACTAAGTGGTATATTTTATACACAGCTATGTATTTAAATTTAAATCTACTTCCTTGTAAAAATGAAGTAAACCTTAGATAGGCAGGCAGAGATCACCCCGTAGGTCGCTTCTTAAAAAGAAATGGGAAGAGAAAGCTCCGGACATGAAGGTTTGGAAGCTCATAGGGGAGAGATTGCCCGGCGGTAGGACAGTACAGGGTAAATAAGAAAAACATATTTGAAAAACTTAAATTTGGATCCATGGAACTAAGTTCGGTGGAACTAGTGAGAAGTTTCTATCTCACTATAGGGCTGAGACAATGGAACTATTAAGAACGAGTTTTCTCAGTAGTTCCACCATCCATATAATGCATTAAAACAACAGAAATAAAGATATATTGATAAATTTTGAAATCAAATTAGGGCTACAACATTCACAGTTCCGTTGGCTCAGCCTCATGGAACTAGTGACAAAAAAAAACTTCTCTCTAGTTCCATGGAACTAAGTTCGGTGGAACTAGTTAGTATGATCAATTAATTCTGAGAAAATATACTTACCTATATACAAAGAGACGTTGAGTTTTGAAATGTGGATACATACAATAGAAGATGGTTACCCATTTACAAAATTGACAATGGGTACAATGCTCAACCCCTCTACTGCGTCACAAGTCTTCCACAGAGAAACAGTAACGCACTTAATTTGTTGGAAAATATATTTCTCAAGTTGACATTAAAATACGAAACGTGTGAGAGACAAGGTTAATTTCATTTGTTCATTAGCGCGAGACGATTAGACAGCCACAGTCGCAGTACGTCGGCACGCTGCCGCGGCGTGACATAATATTGTTTCAAGAAAATTAGTTAAATAAGCCTTGTGATGTACTGTGATCAAGATGGTTTGATACTTGCGGTTTTTGATGACAAATTTAAAAATTTCTAGCACTGTGAGATTGTTGGTCACACATTACTAGCAATCCTATTAACCTCTCCAGCAAAGCTAGCCAGAAAGGGTTCACACCTAATTTTTATCTGAGTATTTTAATTTTATACGAGTATTAAAATATACATTGTCGCAAATTCGTATCACTAGTTTGGCTGGGTCAAACTGTTGATACGAATTTGCGACAATGTATCTAAGTAAGTATGTAAGCCATAGCAACAGTCAAACACAGTGGTGTGGCAGTATCGATATGCATAATTTCCACCGCAAGATCCTTATTCACGTTCTTTTTTTTCCGTTTTCGCGTCAAGCCCGTGCGAACTGACGCATGCGTGGTGCGCTCAAAGATGTCCGCCGCGCATGCGCGTTGATGCATTTTTAAGCGCAGCTCTCAATTTACCATTATGAGAAGATTTTGACAGTTAAAAGCGCGGGCTTGACGCGAAAAAAAAGATAGTGAATACGGACCCTGTTATGTGTAAATTTAATCATTCAATCAATGAATTGGTTGTTTTATAACATGCGTGTCTCAACTATCTCCATTTCTCTCCCTCTAAACAATTTAATCTTATGGAATGGAACACCAAAATATAGAAACAAATTATGATATTACTCTACATAAAATAAATTCATAATCATATCGAAAAATGACAGTGGTTATAAACCGACAGTATAAATTGTGACGTATAAATGAAATACAGCTGAAATTTACATGATTTTAAAATATGGTAGTGATGTGTACATAAATTATAAAACGTTTATGGTACAGTACAAAATTGTTTGTTTTGGTCACTGAACAATTTTGTTTACATTTTATAAGCTTTTATGTAACTTGCCCTGTGTGTGTTCGTTAGTTTGTCTGTAAAATCTTTTAAGCTAAATTAGTACCACTTTCTGTCGTTCGATTGGCTTTAAATTTCGGAAGGTGTCTATAGGCACTCCTAAACTAAAACAAAGAAACCTAGCAAGTTTGGGCTCATTTGATTTGTCTTGACAAGTATTCCGATCTTAGATAATTTTCGGGGTCTGATGATAGAGCCGAAAGGTAGAACGGTGGTATTCAACAGTCAGGTAATGTACCTGCGATTCTTGGCACTCAGTAGTCATGTCAGTCAGTATGATTCAACGTGGTTGAATACAAATGAGCGAACTCCGAATCATGTCCAGTAGAATATAAACAGATTTTTTTTGTATTTTTTTTTAAATCGCGAGATTTTCCTAATGCTGTGCTGCACATCACACAAAATGCAGTGTAGTACCATGTTATGGTAATATTGTCGATCATTGGCCTTGCGTAGAGTCAAATAACTAGAAGGTGTTCGTATCGACCTCGCGACAAGCTTTTATGTCTTATAAATGGTTTCAATAATGTAACAAATTAATGGGTTTGTTTCAATTTAAAAATTAATTGTTTAATTTTTTTTTACTAATTTACAGAATAGAAGAAACTGCTTCGTTCTGAGATTGAATCGAATACTTTGTTTTCACGTATTAGCCTACTGGCTATGGCCACACTATACCCTCACCATGACTTTGCTAAAAGATTAAAAAGTAAGTTTGCATTTTAAATTAAATTTTTCACAATTTACATAAAAACAAGTATCAAATCTCATAACTCGAAGCACAATTTTGTAAGGAGACGAAAACGAGAAAAGGATTTGATGATTAAGGCGAACCCTCTTATTATCGTCGCTCTAACGAATGTCTTCGTCCTTCCACACCGAATGGCTACTCTGACATTTTGCCTCAGTTTCGTCTCTTAATGACGGTCTACTTACACCGTCAGGTCTCAAGAATTCAAGAAAATCTTGCTTTTCTTGGTAAATAGCTGGTGTGTTTACTCTGCGACGCGATTATGTTTTCTAAGTACCAGTGATGCCAATTTTCCTTTTACACTCGGGATAAAAAAAAATACCCAGTAGAATAGACAGTGGACTTATGAAATTATAATCAGCTGTCTGGTTGTCATAGTACAGGTTTTGCCTAGTTTGTGATCAGATGACCATGTATAAGTGATTTTGTCAGCATTTGTACCATGATAATTATTATTAGACTAGCTTTCCCCCGCGGCTCCGTCGCGCGTGAATGTCGGTTATCGCAGTAAAAACCTATGTCCTTCCCCGGGATTCAAACTATCTCCATACCAAGTTTGAGCGTGAAAGCGTAAGAGAGAGACAGACATACAGAGTTACTTTCACATTAATAATATTAGTATGGATATGGATGTTATTATTTATGTAATTGCTGTCTTATTAATGTGTATTTTTGTAAAAGGTTTTTAATACAATCTCAATTTTAAATTAGTAATAGAACACGCTTGACCCGAGGCTTCAAAACATCTACCACATGAATTATATAGGTACCTTATGTATGTAGGTTGTATGGTATCAAGATCGCCTTAAATATACAATAGAAAAGTTCAGTGTGTCGGTTTTTATAGTACACTATAAATATAGATCGCAATTAAGATAGTGGCGGTTTTCATTTTTAGATAGGTTGAAAAGAAAATTGACATAGTTATAAACGTGTTGGTTCTGAACATATTATCTTCCATCATCGTATACTTATTGAATCTATACTAATATTATAAAGCTGAAAAGTTTGTGTTTTTTTTGTTTGTTTGTTTAAACCCGATAATCTCAGGAATAACTGATCCGAATTGACAAAATCTTTCACTGTTGCCCATTTATCGAGGAAGGCTATATATAAAATCACGCTACGACCAATAGTAGCGGAGCAGCAATAAGAAATGTTGCAAAAACGGGGAAAATTTACGCAGATGAAGTTGCGCATGACAGCTAGTTATTAATAATGATAGGTAATCTATACTAATATTATAAAGCTGAAGACTTTGTTTGTTTGTTTGAATGCGGTAATCTCAGGAACTACTGGTCCGAATTGCAAAAATCTTTTTCGTTGGGTAGCCCATTTATCAAGGAAGGCTATAGGCTAAATAATGAATCATTGTGCTCATCACACAAAGTTTTATCCTGGGTGGGGATTGAACCCACGACCTCTTGCGTAGCAGTCGGATGCACTCCCACCGCGCCACAGAGGCAGTCCAACATACCTATCTCTCTATGCTTTGCTCAGTTGTTGAATAATTTCAAGCTGACAGCAAAATTAAGTTCAAATATTGAGGTTGGTAGGCACAACCCGTTGCCATGTAATATACCGAGCTGATATTTGCGTAACGTTAACAATACGTGCGTTTGAATTTTATTGATACTGTTTAATGGCGTCGTTATTCAGAAAAGCTCACAACCGCAACAATCTGCCACCTGCCACGTCCGAAAAATTGAAATAAAACCTCAACATATTGTTTTAATTTGTATTTTTATTACACGCCCCTAAAATAGAAGGGTTTCATGATTCATGTATGTATATTATACCTATGAGTTTTAAGCTATTGCATAGCTTTTATTGCGGGCTCGGGCTTTGAGCGCGGCGACCGAATCAAGAAATTCCGTAACGAAAATAAAACCTAACAGGGGGTGTTAGGTTTTACGATGACGGTTAGATCTTTGCAAGGTGACGCTAACCATAGACACATTTTATATAACTTTCGATGCGATTATTTCCAATAATATTCACTTAATCAACAAAAGTTTATTAGGAACCTTAAAATGTTTTTGAAAGACACGCGTTAAAGTTTGCTGCATAAAAAATGTTTTAGCTTCTGTTACATGTATGGAGTCCCCCCCCCCCCATATTTATTTTTAGCAGCTACTACAAGACGCCTTTTCACCAAATTTCATCAATATTAATCTTGATTAATATCAATATCAATATTGAGTAGGTAGTCTTTGAATAAAATGCCTATGACATACGGACGGACAGACAGACAGACGGACATGACGAAACTATAACGAAACTGGAAATAATTCCGTTTTTGCCATTTTGGGTAAGAAACCCTAAAAAGGCAAATTATTATGTTATTGTGTTTCTACACATTTATTGTAGGATAACCCACGGCTAAGCGTTAAGTTTATTCATTCCCTTAAAACTTAAGTTTCCTAAAATACTATGTTATTTTTGGCCTACATACATCTTACAAAATAAACCTCTCTGCTAATTGATCAGCTTTCTAAGTTTAAGGGTTTGAGCTGAGTGTTGATGGAGAGATTGAATTGGAATTGAGGACATAGCAGACTTTAATTGTCAATATGTAATCAATAACCCTAAAGAGCCCATGCGGCGCGCACCACCACCACCCTAAATGCCCCACTTTAGAGTGGTGTAAAAGTATTTATGATCGTCGACAAAAAAAATAACCTTAAGTTGCCTAAAGCGGTGCGTGGGGCACTATGATGGGGTGGTGGAAAACTATGAAAGACATCGATGTTATTATCGTGGTACCTATTCTTATTACTTGAAAACGAGCAGCGTTACCACAAGTGCTTATTTATTTTCCACAAACGACATTAATTTTTATAAAAAAATATAATGGTTCTCTGTAAATTCGGTTTACGGACCATAATTTTACGCGATAACGTCATAAGAAAACATTGATGACATATCGCCATTCGAGTTGCTTAGCAACCAATCAATAGAGTGACTTTTTTTAGACACTTTCTTACGGTCATCGACTTATAAGACCTTATCACGTCAAAAAAATATGAAACTGCTATTTATATAGACTGGCTTCAACATTTTTGGCTCCAAAACGATTACTATTGACGACTAGTTCTTATTATCACTATTCAGAAATGGAAAAACCTCAACGGTAGTTTTTTTTTTTTAAAAGACAACTTTCGCAGTAGTTTACAAGCCCTGTGTCGCGGGGGACTTTTCAAACATACAAATCACGGACACAGAGTACACCCAGACTCGGAACAACAATTTGTGGATCACACAAAATGGTGTCCCGTATGGGAATCGAACCCACGACCTCTTGTATAGCAGTCGAACACACTCCCACCGCGCCACAGAGGCTGTCAAAACGGTAGATCAACAAAATAAAAAAACAAAAATTATCTTATTTCTTACTTTTATTTCTCTGTTTAAATATATCTGAAGACAGTAAGCTTTTCGTCAACGTCAACATAACATTTAGTGTTATTCAATACTACCACGGAAATAAACACGAGACAATCTCGTCGTATTAAAAAAGTATTCGCAAACAAATTTGTGTGAATAACCAGCGAAAATAACAGTTATTTGCATAGTGCCGTTGCAGCCCTATTGTTACGATACACATACGGCTTGAATTTTGATGAAGTCCGGCAGTGCAATCTGCTGCTGCGTTGTTTGGTGGTATCTCAAATTATTATCTCATACGTACTATGGTTAAAATACTGGTTATGATATGGTTAATGTTACGGGCTATCGCATGGGCACTCGCTTTTACTCGCTTTACCTACGTCAAGTTTAAAACCTTAGTTCACCCCTTTAGCAATTGTATTTTCAAAATCAGGGTCCTTATTCACTATCTTTTTTTTCGTTTTCGCGTCAAACCCGCGCTTTTAACTGTCAAAATCTTGTCATAATGGTATATAGAGAGCTGCGTTCTAAGCGCAGCTCTATGCATCGCGCATGCGCGCGGACATCTTTTGCGCGCCAATTCGTGCGGGCTTGCGTTTCAGTGTGAATAACATTTCTGTTATTAGGGGATGCCTAAATACATACAGACTAATATTTGATAAAAAACTTACAATATAAGGCATATGCTTTTTATCAGTCTTCCCGTGACCACGGCCGTTGCAATACGGTCGAAACGTCGGGCAATAAACAAGGTATTTTACCTTAAATTATTCACGCGATTAAGACCCTTAATATATATATTTTAATAATGTGTACAAATCGCGAAAGTTTATCAACATTTATATGCTTTTTATCACGCCACACACACATGCTTATAGATATACATACAAAACGAATATTATTATGACACTTGAACATTATATTCCGGTTTTGTATAAAATATTGTGTTCTAGAATTTCAAATTCAAATTCAAATTGAATAGCCCGGATTATAAGATTAAGTAATGTAAATAATTCACATCTTGGAATATTACTTTGAATATTAATTCAAAGTAAATCCGTTAAATAAATAAGTTGGATTAGTGCTTCAGAAAACACTGAAATAACTTTGTTATATGAATTTACGAAACTTAATTTGAAACTACGGTAGTCTGGGACGGTAAAGTTGTGAATTTGAATCCCACCTATTTGTGACATGAAAGCACTTCTAACACAGGCATTCAAATTAGACCCAAACTCAAAATTCAATATATAAACATACATATACATGATACATACAAACAAATAAAACTGAAGTGTCTTTATAATGTCAAAATAACAGAGATTTTTTTGTTAGTCTGTCTGTTTGTTCTGGCTAATCTCTGAAACAGCTGGACGGATTTTGACAGGAGTCCCACAGTCAGATAGCTGATATCGTAAGGAGTAACTTAGGCTACTTTTATCATCACGCTAACGTCAATAGATAGTGAGCAGCACTGCGACTTCACGTGGGCGTAATCGCAAACACAGCTAGTTTGTATGTTATAATAATAATAGTGAAACCTATTGAGAAAGAACGTTGGAAAATAAAAAAAGATATGTTTATTAATTACTTATGAAAAAAATTAGACCAAACCTTCGTTTTACAATGGGGTTTTTTATATTAATTATTTTTCTTATTATAAAAAATATGAATTATTATCTAATATATAAAATTCTCGTGTCACAGTTTTCGTTGCCATACTCCTCCGAAACGGCTTGACCGATTTTGATGAAATTCTGTGTGCATATTGGGTAGGTCTGAGAATCGGACAACATCTATTTTTCATCCCCCTAAGAGTTTGTTTGTTTGTTTGAACGCGATAATCTCAGGAACTACTGGGCCGCATTGAAAAAATATTTTATTTAGGAATTATCTACCATTTATCGAAAAGGCTATAGGTTATAACATCACGCTACGACCAATAGGAGCGGAGCAGCAATGAAAAATGTTGTAAAAAAAAGAGGGAAAATTTACGCAGACGAAGTTGCGCGGGTCAGCTAGTTATTATATAATTAATAATTTCATTCTCAAAAATTTTGTCGTAACAATTACAAACACAGCCTTTCATATTTTTTTTATATATGTTACAATTTGACACGTTTTTTTATTCCCAAAACAGCTCGTACAAATCGATTAGCACAAAAATAGAGTTCAAAATGTATGCCGAATATAGAATATCACAGTAGAGTGAAGCGTTTATTCTTGAGTGTGACATGCACACCTGTGTTGTCAGATAACAGTGTTTCGTTTACAAAGTTAGACGGATCAAGTCAACAAGAAATGGATCGAAAACAATTTGTGTGACAGATAGATTTATATGGCACTGCGAGAAACAGTCCAAATCGAACACCTTCGGCTGTAATATAAATATACTAGCTGTCCCACGCAACTTCGACTGAGTAAATTTTCCCCGTTTTTGCAACATTTCTCATTGCTGCGCCGCTCTTATTAGTCGTAGCGTGGTGTTATATAGCCTTATAGCCTTCCTCGATAAATGGGCTACCCAAAAGAAAAATATCTTTTTAATTCTGACGTTTAGTTCCTGAGATTACCGCGTTCAAACAAACAACCTCTTCAGCTTTATAATATTAGTATAGATAGACAATCAGATTGCTTGTCAAATCAGTTCCTCATATTGAAATGTCAAAATATTTTTTTTTAGTTCATACCGGCTTAAGAGTAGTTCCACCCCATCTCTTACCGTGGTCGTCAAGGCGACTAACGGCCGGTCTCAATAATCTAAATATCGATGGTTTTGTCTACTAGAGGTATATATTTGACATAAGTTCCATACAAAATATGTCAAAATTCTACCTTTAGTACCTAAATCCATCGATAATTAGATTATTGAATCCGTCCGTAAGAGATTTAATTTCGGAGGACGAGCAGCAGCGTCCTTTGTGTAGGTAATTTAAAGCCTTACTGCGATCGCCAACCCGCTCGCCATGCGTGGCGATTATGGCCATTACCCCTAGGACTTAAAAAGTAGGTTCTACTGGGGAAATCCGTGTTCAGCAGTCGGACATCACATGGTTTTTTTTTAAAGATAACTAGCAATGTGGGATTAAGTCCCACATTACTAGCAGTTGTTAGGAGTGGGTTCACGTCAGTAGTATAATGGGTAGGATTCGAACCCGCGACCTCACGATTGCGAGACCGATGCCTTTACCTTAGGCTACCGCCGCTAATTAATATTTTGCCCGGATGACATATTTATTGTAAAAATATTTGAAATACATGCAATTATAGTGTCGTAACACTATAATTGCATGTATTTCAAATATTTTTAAATGTTAAACGCCGAGCTGTAAATATAATGACAGGTCAGTCTGCCGCCATTTTAACAACTTCCTTATTAAGATGTTAAATTATCCATTTGAACAATAGCTACACGTACGAACTGCACGTCATAATGTTAGTCTTATATTTGGCATTAACATACTAAAATGTTAAAGTACACTTTACTAGCTTAGTATGTTATTTAGTAACGTCGAAAGCATTTTCCACGACAAATGCTTGACTCATCGTTATCATCTTCCTGCCCTTATCCTGATTACTAACCATATACTAAGATTTCACCAGGCGAGCCGCATCTCGTCGCGGGTTCGAATCCTACCCATTATACTACTGATATGAACCCACTCCTAACACAAGCCATTGAGCTTAGCTGGAGGGGTTAACAGTATTGCTAGTAATGTGGGACCACAATTTCACATTGCTAGTTATCTTTTTAATAAAGAAATAACATAAAAAAAAACTTTTCCCTATACTTGTAGTAGGTATATGACGGTATTTCATCCAAATGGTATAGTTCTAAGTCAACAGAAAATACCATTATACATTTTTATTCCTTGAGAGTGTCGAAATGTACGTTTTTAGGCATAAACATATTTTTTACGTTAACTTAGAAGTTTGACTTTTTCACAGCTTCAAGTGACTGGAAACTTGAGTAGGTACATGGTTTTAATTTCAACTCCATACATCAACCGATAACAAAGTGATTATTCCGTAACCCTAGAAAACCTAAAAAGATACAACTCCCATCCCATGCCTATAAGATGACGAATCCTAAGTCGAAACATTATAAAGTCATCTTGTTGTATGAGCTACGCGTTATATTAACGGCACAAGTTTTCGCATTAAGATCCATTAACCGTCTAACGGTGTACTAACATAAATCTCAACTTAGTAATAACAGTGTTAGCCGGAGTAGGCTTTCATTATGTTATCAAATAAATCATTATTTTGAACTCTGAGTATTCAACTGTGAAACTTTGTATTAATTAACTAGTTTATTTATTCTTTATTTTAAAGTAAGAGATCTTTCAGTTCAGCGTGTCTCTGGCGGTGGTGTTTGACTAACTCTATACGAGTACGTATTCTGTACACTACGTCAGCATAAAAAACTCGCACGTTAAACGGTATTACACTACACTGAGTTAGAGCCCTGAATTAATTGTGATTTTGACTAGTTACAAAATTAGCATCCTTACTCTTTTGCACTTTTATTATTTGGTTAAAGGACCCTGATTTAGGGTAGTGTAATGTAGCCATTAGTTGATATACGCTCGCTTAACAAATACTTTGACACAAATAAATACTAATGTGTAAGACAGCTAAGTAAATAATTAAATTGCTAAATTAAGGTCGTACCGGAAAAGATTACGCACATGACCGTGTTCGCTAAGGCATGTAGGCTTATTAGCAGGTGATTTTTTGCAAAGTTGCGTGAATAATTGAAGGTAAAATACCTTTTCAGTGCAGTCTACCCGTGGCCACGGCCGTTGCAATACGGTCGAAACGTCGGGCAATAAGCAAAATATTTTACCTTAAATTATTCACGCGATTAAGACTCCTATATATATAATTTTATAATGTGCACAAATCGTGAAAGTCTATCAACATTTACAGTCTCAAATTTCCCACTATTCCACTGTTTTTACAAAAAATCACCAAATTTTAAAATGTCAAAAGAAAGAGTATATTAATATCTGTGGATAAAGAAACCAAATGTATTGATAACATCTAAAACATTTACAAAATATCTTAAAGGTCTCTACTCGATTGATCGGCAAAAATTCGATTATTCGCCATTGGCTTCGACCACGAGGGCAACAAAACACCACATTCTCTCACAAAGGCTACCTATCTCGTTAATCGCTTCTGCCTACCCGACCATGTAACAGCTCGTAATTACCACAAAAGCCGCCACTGATATCTAACGAACGATATGACCGCATTAATAATGCTACTTATAGCTTAATATTCTGTGGTTAGCTTATAGCAGCCGGCTTAACTAGCGTTAAATTGGGAGCAGGTAACAAAGTTCATCGTATTTTGTAATCTTAATACATTTTATGCCTAGTTTAAAGTTATACTTTTTAAAGCCGAATTTTTATATGCTACAAAACAAACGCACCATTTTTGTTACAAAAATAAAGGCACAATTTTTGTCAAAGAGTGAGTGCAAGCGACCTACACAGTGAATATGTGACATCGACTAACTGTAGTTTTTTTGTGAATAAACGGTGTACAAAAGGCTTTATATTATTGCAGAAACAATTTAATAATGTAGGTACATGGTTATGCCGCGGCTTTGCCTCTATCGATAATGCATAGAGCCTATAAACTTTTTTCAAGCTTCCAGCAACATCTATGTTATGATACTAGCTAGCCCCGCGGCTTCATCCGCGTGAGTGTCTCTACCCCGTTCACGCAAACTTCCAACCCCTATTATACCCCTTTAAGTTACCCAAAAACACTGAAAGGCGTGTTTCTCTATTTGTAATCCAAAAGCCAAATACGAAATTTCACAAATCTAACTTTAAAACTGACGAAGTTTTACACAATTTTCTTTCAACTTTTAGACTTTCACAAAACTTGCAAAGGTGTTAGGTGTTGATTTTCCAAAAACGCTGTCACACTTTTATTTATTTTGTATCAAGAACCTAAGTACGAAATATCACAGACCTAAGTTTAAAACTAACGAAGTATCAAAAAAAAAACTTTGCTCACTTAGGATGCTAAACAACTCTTGTGATACGTCTATATGTACATGTCATGCCAAGTTCGCCAACAATAGGTATAGCCGGAGAAAAGAACCTGGTAATAAAAACTCGCGGCCACTCTTTTCAAATTGCCAATTTTACAATATTCGAATTTTTATAAACTTGATATGGGGGTGCTGCGACTAATATACTATACACCATGTTATAGGACTGATGCTAATTATATTATCAAAAATTTGAAACATGAGATAAACTAAAATCAGCCTTAGTGGGTACAATATAGTAGGACCATCAAATTACAACTACGTAAAAACTATGTGTGCTTAAATATTGGCCAAAGTATTTGTAACAAATTATTAAATATAAAATATTAATTCTGTTATCAAAAGGAAGAAAAGAATGGCTTTTATTCGTTACGCAAAATTTTTACTTACAAAAGTCAAATCACGTTTTTAATCAATAAAACAAAGTGACAACAAAATTCACCCAAGCATAATAAAGTAACAAGGAGCAAGCAACTAGATCCATTTTTCTATATAATTTAAATATTCAACCACTGTTTAATAACTTCTACGTATAGGATGATTTTTGACTACATTTATGAACTTAATCTCACTGATAAACTCATAATATAGCTGGTATCTTGTTAAACGCTCTCACATAAAGACCCATAAATTAATTATTAGTTTTATGTAGCCTATTATGTAGCCTACTAATTTGTGCTTATTTCTCGTGTTCACCGGATAAACGTCACTATTTTTGTGATATAAATGCATACTTTCTTTAACAAGCATAATGTTTGCAAATATATACTGAGATGCAGTTGTCATAATACCTACGAGTATCTCTTTAAACTTTTCTTTAAGGGAAACTCTTGCATCTAGTTTATAAATCGCACGCACTGCATGTTTTAGATACTATCATGCGACGGAGTTTCACACACACTCGCAACCCTTAGTTTATCCTCTTAGGGGTTGATTTTCCAAAAAACGCTGAAACACGTATTTCTTTATTTCAAAGTTACTTTAAGTAAAGCTAAATGCAAAATGCAAATGCTAACTTCAAAAGTGGAGTCTCACACAAACTTGCAAACCCTATTTTACGAGACGAATTTCTAAAAACCATTCTTATTGATGCCTACTACATAAAAGGCATTAACTGCCAACATTTTAGATTTGTAAACCTTGCGATTTAGGCTCTGCGTTAATGAATCAGTCAGTCAGTCAGAACAAGTGATTATAACTTTATAGGTATAGATAGATGTCGTCTAAATCAATCCAGTATATTTGGAGATTGTTCAACGATTACTTTGATCACACTTTTCAGAAATTGAACACAAGTTACTCTCTTTAAATATTAGTACCTAGTCTGCATAAAATTCACTCATGCGTACGAAATCAGCGAATTTCAACAATGAGAGTATGCAGAGTTGATCCATATTGAAACTAAAAGCAAATAGTATTATTTGATTAGAACAAAATCTAGCCGATCGTGGCGAAATCAGATATATATTTGTTCAGTCAACTAAAGTTTGCTAAATTGTGGTTCTATGTCTATAGAACATTGGGTAAACGGTGGAGCAATTAGTTTCGTTTAATGATATGTATTCGGTTATAAATTACTAGTCAATTCACCTCGTTTACAAACGAATTAATGTAATGCAAATATTGTATTCCTACATTGTTATTAGTTTTGCAATATTTTAGTTAAATCTATTTGTTCATAATAACAATCAACTTTGTGATTTTTATGTTATCGCTCGTGAAATGTAAATTTATACCAACAGACAGAACTCATTGACTATCGGTCATTATGTTTTCCTAACAGAATTGAATCATTCAGTTATTCTTAAGGGCGACTAACCAACATATGTTATAGGTTAATATTCTCTATTACAGGAGTTTCCAAACTTTTAACATAACGGAACACCCACCAAACACCTTTATATTTTAAAAAGATATTTGAAGATTTACCAAACGCCTAATCTCTTATCAAATGTCTAACTATCATAACTGAACACACTGTAATTATCCAACGTGGTTTTTTCTATGCAAGCGTATCATGAAATCACTTTTTTTTCAAAAATATATATTTCACGGAACCGTGGTAACTTATACGCGGATCCCTGCGTTTCACGAAACCCAGTTTGGGAAACGCTGCTCTATTATCTCACACTAATAGTTCAATGAGACCAAAACCTACACAACACACATCACCGACCAACGCCTTCAATTGCGCCCTGAGTTGCGGAGGTATGCATCTAAATTCGTCTATCCGGTTGAAAAATGATCAAGGCATCGGACTAGCAATCGTGAGGTCGCAGGTTCGAATCCTAACGATTATACTACCGACGTGAACCCACACCTAATTCAAGCAATTTAGTTTATCTGGAGAGATTAAGAGAATTGCTAGTAATGTGGGATCTATAATTCCACATTACTCATTATCTTAAAAAAAGTGTTTTGAAAAAGTTTGGACACTACGATGCTATAGACATACACACAGATACACTAATAACATCTCTCCTAGGGGTAAATACCACTAAGTTACAGTAACAAAAAATAATCAATTTTAAACATGAACCCTCTTAATACATTATCGATAATTGAAACGTTAACTATATAGTATCTACGCATTAGCCATTTACCAAAAGTGGCGCAAACAGACGCGGTGCTGCGTTATTACGGAACTTCTCTCATTTTATACCAACTGTTGGTACCTACCGAAAACAAATGTACGAATTAAAACGACTTCCCGAATAGTTTCCTTGTAATTTCAGTATTGTGTGTAGCGATTAAACTGTGCCCCAATATTGTTTCGGGGAAACGTATTTATATTGCGTTGGATTAAATATTTACTCGTATTACGGGTTAGAATGCTATATTTGTTATAGTTTTTTTTTTGCTATGAGTACTCTTAGTATGAAACCTAAAATTTATTAGCAGACTGGCTGAAAGATCAATACACAGCGAGAAGCCCTGCTGATTCTGGAAGAATTTTTGAATACTCTTTTTCTTTATTTTTCTTTTCATTTTGAAGACCAAAAAATTGTAGATAAGTAATAAATTTTAT
Organism: Herminia tarsipennalis; assembly: GCA_945859575.2. Taxonomy (NCBI): domain Eukaryota; kingdom Metazoa; phylum Arthropoda; class Insecta; order Lepidoptera; family Erebidae; genus Herminia; species Herminia tarsipennalis. Next base: position 5,606,017 of record OX243851.2, read on the forward strand.
ATTATAGCTGAAGCCCAGAACGTGGCCATATCAACTGCGTAGTCAGGCAGGCATCGAGTCGCCCCGTGTGCAGGTGGTTTGGTAAAGGCCATTGTCTGAATTGCAAGTAGTTCAGTTTGTCACCTACTTAGTCATTTTATGTCTCATGTTCAGGAGGAGTATCCTAAGGAGTATAATATTCTCTCCTAAGAGGGTAAATAGCTGCTCATTCTTCTGGATTCGTCGGATGCTCTTTTATAGTTCAATCTGTTTCTCTCTGGAATGCCCTGCCCCCCGAAATTAGGATGGCACCCAATCGCCTTAATTTTAAATGGAAGGTACGCACTTTATTCCTTGATGGATCAGCTGAATCATCACAACATTAGTAACATAAATATTAGTCTGTATCTATGTATTTATTTATGTATGTATGTATTGCTGTAAGTATGTATACTATTGTATAGTTATATTGGATTTTAGTATTTATTTTATATTCTCTATCTAGCTATTTTTATTTGTGTATTATGTAAGAATAATAAGGAAGTTCTTATTTTACAATTAGGTTACTGCACCTACACATTCCATTTCTACATCACCCTAAGGTAGACTGGCAAAGAATGCTTTTAGCATTAAGTCCACCTTTGTACAACTTTGTGCATAAAGCTTTAAATAAATAAATAAATAGGGGATGATGAATGACCGTTTGTGTAAAAATTTGAAACTATTTAAAATTATAGAATTTTATAAGTTACGGGTCTCAATCGCGTAAATATTTTATTTTAAAGCTAAATACCTTTGTTTACTGCCTGACGTCTTAAAATAAAATAAAACACTTTTAAAACGCAGTTAAGTAAATTTTCCTGATAAAAAGACAGCACAAAGTTCAATTGTTTAATTTTCCCAAATTCAAACAAAATTAACGTATACATTCAAAACAAAATGATGCAACAAAACCGCGTTCTAATTAACGTTTCCGTCTAATTAGATAAGCGTGAAAATAGGGCAAACCGAATGAAAATTCCGGTCAAAAACTTCGTACAAAAGTTTCACCAAAAAGTACGCCTTAATTAAGATATTTTACCCTCTAAAGATGTATATTTATAAAACGATTTTGATATTCAATTTTCACGTCAACATCCTCTTTTGTGATTCGCGAAAAAACTTGTACAAAGCAAAACCACAAAATAATGTCACAACGAAAATTAAAAAAGTTTTGCGAGGATCAATTTTATGGTCCGTTAGAGGGTAGGCATCCATTTGAATCTGCTTTAATGTTTTTTAAATCCCCCATAATTTTTATAGCTCACCATCGTGGACAGGCAGTGAGCGAGTGTTAATCTGCTAAGTTGCGATGTACATTCTTACTTACGAGCAGATACGGAACCAGAATCTCTGTCATGGGGCTCATTTAAGCCCGTGACGGCCACGAAAATGGTATAAACGTTTGAGATGATAGTGTTTGTGTACCAGTTACAATTTTTTTTAGGAATCGGCTATGGCGTCTTAGAACCGGTTTTGTTTTTGTTTAAATGTCATTCCTGAGCAAGTTCGTATCTATATGCTATAGTTACTGACCGCCAAAGTGTGCTACAGGGCACATGTTTCGCTGAAAAGAAAATTCCTGTTTTTAAAGGAATCTCTTAAAATTGTACAATAAAAACAAAATTATAATTTTTTTAAGGGGTAAACTAGCACTCAAAAAAAGGGTCATGTATTTTTTTTTTTTAATTTAATGAATAGATTTACTGAGTTAAATGATTGAAATCTTAGATCCAATCTGTCTGAGAAAGGTAAACTAAAAACCGGATAAGAGCATGTCGGACCATGCTCAGTGTAGGGTTCTGCAGTTGTTTCTACAAAGAAATGCTCTATACATGAAAGAAAATACAATCTGAAAAGTAGCGTATCTTAATGACATTTACTCGTACGTCCTTTTGTTGAGAAGCGGAGTTTTACGCCAATAATTCAAAGACGGTATCCGATTATGTTAAAAATAATTTTAGTTAATAGTGTTTATTAAGCGTTACCTTTGCCATTTTTTTCATATGTTTTGAATATATATAGAGAGGAGTTTCTTAAAATATACACTTAATCAAAAAAGTTTTATGGAAACCTTAAAATGATTTTAAAAGACCTGTCGAATTAAGTGCCACACGTATATTTGCTAAAAAATTGCTTTAAGTACCCCCCCCCCCCATTAAAATATATATTTTTATCATTTATCGCACTAAGTACGAGACACCTATAATAAATTTTATCAATATATATTGTGTAGATTTAGAGTAAATTGCCTGTGACAATACGGAATTACTGACAGATAAAATGACGGACTGACATGACAAAAGTGTACCTAAGGGTTCCGTTTTTGCCTTTTTTACTACGGAACCTTAAAAGGGAAAGGGTAAACTAAAAAACTAACTGTTACTTTTCCCTTATTACTACTTTCTATGTTTAATACAAAAATATGCAAAACAATTTTACTAGTGTTGGTTTTCGATGACATTAAAGCCAAAACTTGTCGCTTGGATTTCATTTGATAAAAATAATGGCCGTTATAAACAGTATTCGAGGTATTACTTTGAGAGAAATAAAAAAATGACTACTACATTTTAACAAAATAAGATAAATGAAAGTAATGTCCATATTGAAACCAAAATTATTTAATTTAAATAAAACTATTTTCGTGGCTGACTAAACGAAAAACAAAAATAAGTAGGTAGACGATTTTTATGATTAAGTAAATGATTAAATAACTTTTACGTAAAAAGTAATTACGTTTTTAGCTAATTATGTATGTAATATTAATGTATGTAAACTAGTTAGCTAATTATGATTATCACCTTTACATTAAGTCATTTTTCCTGTAGTTATAATGTATAAAACCAACCATAACTCAAGCTTTAATCGTATTAAATTTCCACAAAATCGGTTGAGTGAATATTACAGAAAGACGGATAAAAAAGGGACGAAATTACTTTAGAATTTATAATACTAATTTAATATTAATAGCTACTAAAAATTAATCGACTCATACCTTAAGCTTTCTTAACGAGAAATCGGAGTTAGTTAAAGATAATTCAGACTTCAATGAACGAAACAAATTTTATTACTAATATTTCTACACATAAAACCAAGTTACCATTTCTTGTTATAAATATTGACTTACATTTTCATCTCTGATGATGATGTCCTAAAGTAAGGAGACAAATACACAACACAGAATCACTCACTACGGGCACTTGAATCACGCACAATATACGGCATCGCACCCGCGCACTCGCGTTCCCGTAACACCTGACACAGAATCCCCGTCCGGCCCCTGCGGCAGATGCCGGGATACTGAAATTTGCAGAATATTTGGCGCTAGTGAGAAATCTCATCCAGTTTTCCCTGATTGTTGACATTAAAGCAATCTTTGCCCTTTTCAATGGCCTACTAAATGCTATTTATAGAAATTGTATATGCACTAATTGGCTTCAATTAATGAAGAACGTGTAAATACATTTTACCCACGCCTACACGGATGTCACATAATTATTGCGATAGAATATGTCGCTCATTTATTTTAAGATATTTTGACAAGAGGTCAATTTAAACTTTGAATTTTATATAATTCACAAAAAAATTACAGTAACAGGTGAAAACCTTTTTGGAAAGTTTTTTTTTAAGATAGCTAGCAATGTGAGTTTGTGGTCCCACATTACTAGCAATCCTGTTAAACCCTCCAGCTAAGCACAGTGGCTTGTGTTAGGAGTGGGTTCACGTCTGTAGCATAATGGGTAGGATTCGAACCCGTGACCTCCCTATTACGAGACCGATGCCTTAGCCATTAGGCTACCGCCGCTACAACGCTGCTGTTTGTTTTGGTTAATATTGCTTATAACCATAGCATCAAATTATGTTATACATTTACTACTGAGTACTGTTGTAAGCAACTGAGATAGAACAATATTCAAATGTATACATAACGCTCAGCAACAGTGTGTCATTACGAAACTTATCACCATCTAGCGACCACAAGGAACATAACGTGTTTGTCAATAGTGTACTTAAAAATATACTTGTCAAGCATTGTATTTTTGATATTTTTGCAAATAATCAAGATTTTGATTTATGACGAGTGTTGCGATAAGTGAGCTATGGTGGGGATTGTCACCGAACACTGCTCGCTAAACAAAGACCTCCATACCATAGGAATCACGGACATGCCTGCCCATATGCAGAGCTTGCATGGAAACTGAGGAAACAGTTGCGCACATGCTTCTTGAGTGCACCGCGTCGTCGATCTGGAAAGAGAACCAGGGGTCACCAAGGTCACTAACGAATACCCCGAGGAATTTAGGGAAGCTGATCTGCTTTTGGAGGGAGTTGGGCTGGTTGGAGTAACGGGCACCACGGTTCACGCACTTGGTCCCCACCCGGGATTAAGTGCAGAAACCACACCCACCGCGGCAGTTGGTGACCTTAATGATGATGATGAAAAGTGAACAAAATGGGTTCAACAGTTTTCCAGTGATCTATCTATTGCTTAGACCTACCACCGATCACAAATCACTGGATAACTATTGCTTGCTACGGCTCAGACCTACCTTGGTGGATAGGTACCACCACTGAGTCAGTTATTCTGTGAAATAAAGATGCGAAAACAGTATGGTGTTTCGTAGCAAGTGTATTTACTGGATAAATTAAACTTACTAAATAATATCTCAGAATAAGGAATACAGTGCTGTGACATTCAGATCTTAACTAAACAGGAATTTGAGTGGCACTGATAATGTATAGATAGTGTTATGCTTATTTATTTATTTAAGGGCAACCAACAAAGCATACACTTAAACTTTACAAATTTACATAATAATGGATACATCCAGAAGTGTTGCCTTAATTATAGGCTACTACGGCATGTATAATATAAAGTAATCATAAATTCGTTTAATTACAACAGCACACTAGTAACAAACATATAAGTTTTAGCCGCTTAGAAACATTTTTTTTTATTTAAGCCCTGTGTCGCGGGGGACTATACGAACATACAAGTCACGGACACAAAGACATCCAGACTCGGAACAACAATTTGTGGATCACACAAAGTGGTGTCCCGTGTGGGAATCGAACCCACGACCTCTTGCGTAGCAGTCGGAGATACTACCACCGCGCCACAGAAGCAGTCAATTGGGTAGTTGACTACAATAAAAGTAAATTATTTTATACTAATCAGGTAATTGTAGAATTTAAAATACTCTGAAAATAAGTGTTATTTTAATATTTAACATGCTTTTAAATTTATAAGCATAAAAACGAATACTTAAAGTAATGATTTGACGATAGGAACTTATGACGTCACAGGTTGTTATTCCATACACATTTCAATAGAGCTTGTCGTTTTGACAAAAAGAGACTGATTTGACCAGATTTGACAGTCAACATCCCTACAAGATATCTTAGACTTAATGGCGTGAATTACTTAAAGTTAGCTTAGTTAGTTAGTTACCTGTTATTTACCCGACGTCGAATCGATCGAATTGCACCGATATATTTCTAATATGTATAAAAATCGCGAAAGTTTAAAAACAATAGACAACATCCCTATTCTGAAAAAAACAACATCTTAAAACTTTACATTTGTTCTTAATGATAAAGTATTAGTTCAACGTTGAATGTTCCACCATTACTTTTATTGAGGGTCACTCATTTTTTCGCAGACCCCGAACAATTATCCCTTTTCCATTATTTTTTAAGTGACGTCTGAAGAATGTCGATGATTATCTAAAAGACTTGTCGACTCCATTAATCTATCACTGGATAATTGATGACTTACCTTTTTTTAAGAGGGAAACTTCCAAATAGGACTTCAGGGATGAGTTAGGAAGGGTACTTCATATCTTCATATAGCTACCAATTTAAAAAAAAACATTGCATTATCACTGCGTCGTTTAGTTTAGTATACGACAAAAGCAGACTATTCACTCAATTAGTTTGACAACAAATCCTACCTGATAATATGTGTACACTGAACCCTTCATTGATTAGTTTTCAGTTCGGTCAAAGAACCTATCTTCTAAAGAGAAAGTAATTAAGTAATTACTTTATAAGACCTATGATATAAATCTTCAAAACAACAAAAAGTTTACATTAAACCAGATTTTTAGCCAGCTTAGTATTTAAAATCTGTTTCAGTCCAAAGCCCACCGATAAACCGACAGACAGGTACATTAATCATATTTCTAGCAGATATTTAAATTCAGAAATCTCTGGAGCCATAGACACACATAAGCATAAACCTCCTTCTTACCAATACTCTGTAAAAAGCTAGTCTATAAACAAAACATATCTAAAAACAACTACAGATCTTTCCAATAAATAAAACCGTACCAAAATTACGAGTATTTCATTCGTTCCGGAGCTATGATCCCACAAAGACGTCATAAAGTTCTATCTACACACATGTGTACCATGTCCAAACGGTAGACGAACTCACCTGCTCACACACACAATATATGAAGCTTTGTTTGGCACTTTGTTTTTTTTTTCATTTTTCATCACTGAAGGAGAACCAGCTGTCTAAGTCCCAGACAATTACACACAGTATGTTAACGAGTTCATTTAAAACGTACACACTGTTAAATCTTTGAGAAATTAAAGAAACAAAGTCTGTCAACGTCCCAGACACGACCCAGACGTAAATGAACAAGCTCATATAAAACGTACACACTGATATGTCTTTGAGCCACTGAAGAAATACAGTCTGTCAACGTCCTAGGCAGGACCCGGACTTATATGAACTAGCTCATATAAAACCTACACACGATATGTCTTTGAGCTACTGCAGAAGCACTGTCAGTCCACGGAAACACGGCCCAAATATGTGTATATAGAGCTTTTATCCTCCCTTTTTGGGTTGGGGATTCAAAAACAAATAGAAAACCTAACATAACAAAAGAAACAAGGAACGAATATAAAGAATACTTATTACGGTCGATGCACAATAGTTTCAGGCATATGGACGGAGCGCGTAAGGACATAACTACGATTGGATGGGTAGTCACAATCTATTGAACCGTTAAATCCATCAGACCCTTCGGCGCAATCGTAAAAGAATTTCTATTAGACAAATAACTTTTACTCGATGTTATACCATTTTTTGAGCGGTCCGTGATTCAGTGATGTGTGAGCATCATGGGATTATCGCGTTTAGGGAAACTTGCCACTGTTAAATATATATGATTGACATTCCTATAACCCTGCCACACACTCATCAGTAGCGAGGATAGGAAGCAGATATTACTCGTCAAGTCAAGTGTCATGCTCTCCTTGCCCACCGCTCACCGTTTTTTCTTTGGTCGCGAGTCAAAGGACTAAGCGCAGAGACAAACGACCAAGAACTGAAGATCGCGATTTACTGTGTCAGTGGAGCAGGCAGTGGGCAGAGAGGCCTTAGACAGCGGTTACTTTTTTCAACTGACATAGACATGCAGACCGACATAGACAGACACAGATATAGCTACACATAGAGCAGAGTCTTTATTCAAGATCTTAATTCCGAGTCCACGGCAAGCCCATGTGGAAGTGTCAAAATGTTGTCATAATCGTAAAGTACCTGGATGACCGAGCTTAAATTTTTTTTAAACACCTTTTTCTAAAAATGACGCCTAGCTAGATTGATTTAAATCCCCTGCATACTAAATTTCATGAAAATCGTTGGAGCCATTGCCGAGATTCAGATTATATATATATTAGACGGAGAGCTGCGCTTAGAAATGCATCAGCGCAAATGCTCGGCGGACATTTTCATGCCTAGGTGAGCACACCTCACCATTTACCATTATTACAAGATTTTGACAGTTCCGCATGGGCTCGCCGTGGACACGGAATAATGATCGTGAATAAGGACCCAGGTCTCTTTTTGAAAGATCTTTTGTGTCTGTCTGTGTACTAGCGCCCATAGATTGAAGAATCACGAATTTAATCGAAACGGTTCTCAACGAAGATGATAATGTGGCGGGATTTATTTTATGCTTAATTTTATGCTTAATCAATCTAATGTGAAGTCACATCTTCGATGAGATTGGCTGCCATGACCAGAATTGGTAAAGCAAGTTAAGCCGTCGATTCTGCGCCCATTCTCTCCGCGGAAGTCGTGTTTAATGTTCCAGGAATAGAGAGTGCACTTGTGTATGCGAACAATTTTATGCATTAATATAATGTACTACATATCAACCCATATGATGGCCCACTGCTGGGCACGGGTCTCCCCAGTAGAACCTACTAGTATGTAGATCCTGGGGGTAATTGCCATAATCGCCACGCTTGGCGAGCGGGTTGGCGATCGCAGTAAGACTATAAGTACGCAGAGGACGCTGCTGCCCGTCCTCCGGTGTGAATCCCCTAGTCGCCTTGACGACACCCACGGGAAGAGATGGGGTGGTACTATTCTTAAGCCGGTACCACACGGCCATAATGTACTAATCTAATGTTAACTCATCTTTGTTCTGATTGAACGCTGACATTATTATATAATTTTTCGTTGTCGTTATTGTTCATTGTTATAAATGAGATTATATAGATATTAAGCGGTTGGAATATGATTGCATCTAGGTATAAGATTAGTCGCATTAGTTTGCCTTCCCGTATCAATTTGTCCTTCCTCGTCGGTTGTTTCAGTCGCACAAATTGTGAGGGGTAACTGTTTGAATTGATTGTCCGTAGCGTACTAATTAATAATAACGATAAGGTACATATTGAATGTTGATAAACTTTCGCGATTTGTTATATACATTACAGGTAGCGTATTGCAACGGTCGTGTACACGGGTAGACTAGATTCAAGTCTTCAAGTCTACCCGTGACCACGGCCGTTGCAATACGGTCGAAACATTAGGCAATAAATAAGGTATTTTGCCTTGAGTTATATGCGCCATAATGATTCGTAGTATAGATAACTAGCAATGTGGGATTTTGGTCCTACATTACTAGCAATCCTATTAACCCCTCCAGCTAAGCTTAATGGCTTGTGTTAGGAATGGGTTCACGTCGGTAGTATAATGGGTAGCACTCGAACCCGCGACCTCAAGATTTCGAGACCGATGCCTTAGCTATTAGGCTACCGCCGCTTCTAATATATAAATAATTTTATAACAGTATATTATGTTAAGAAATCTGGTCTTTATGGCTTTTTTTAAAAGATAACTCTCGCTGTAGAGTACAAGCCTATGTCATGACATAAAAATACACGGAACAACAATTTGTGGACCATACAAAGGTAATCAAACTCACGACAATTTGCGCAGCAGTCGCGCACGCTCCCACCGAGCCACCGATAATTGTCTCGGTTACGGTACTGTAACTAAGTATTATCTATAAACGAACGGCTACGTCACAGGCATCCATCGATGAAGTTATGAGTTAAAGGGGATAAATTGTCCGAGTAGCGTGATAAATGATGAATGCTTGCGAACTAAAAGCGCTTTTCATAGAGAATCGACCTCAGTTACACCGATATTCACATGTACTTATTCTTATAAATATTTTTGACGTGATAACGTCTGATAAATCGATGACTAGCTGACCTCACGAAAAAGTGTGACGTCACCGCTCACGTTCCAGTGACGTTACCGGTCACGTTCCGCCTGCTGATAGGCTGAAGTATTGTGGTCGTCGGGCGCATGATCGCTGGCTCTTAACGCATTAATTTATTTTCATAGGTTTTCATAGTGCGGTAAAGAATCCACAAATAACATTTTTGACAATGTATGCGATTATGGTACAAGATAATTAAAACTCCATACTTTACAAATTATTTTATGTTTTAATTTGATAAATCAAGGTACAGAGTTAAGTTCTAGTTTAGGTTTAAAGCTAGGTGTCGACTTATCGTTGTCGTGGTAATTGAGAGAATGAACGAGGTGGTGCGCGTGAGTCGATGCGCCGCGCCCCGGCGCGCGGCGTCCGGCGGTCCCTCCCCCCGGCCCGCGCATTCACTTCCCCGCTGCCCCGTCGCCGCTGGTGTTGTCGTAGACATTCTGGGCCCCGTTGGAAGCTGAAGAATTTGCAGGTTCTGCAGGAGCTGAAGATGAAGGTTCCAAAACATCTCCGTCGGTTGGTAGAGGGCACACCCTGTTCAGGGCTCGTCGTTCAATGCCTGCTTGAGTCAAAAAATCGGCAACTCGACATACCCCGTCTTTTCCAGCATACAGTTGATGAACTCGGGCTAATTTCCATTTCATGGGAGGTAAATTGTCTTGTTTGAAGAGAACCATTGCTCCTTCCTTTAGGTTTTCATAGGGTAGTTGCCATTTTGATTTGATTTGCAGTTCGGAGAGGTATTCATTGTGCCACCGCTTCCAAAAATTGTCTCGTAAGGCGTTGACTAGCTGATATCTGGTTTTGATCTTGCCCGTAGAGGTTGCAGGTGGCGCCGGCAGTGACGTCAGCGGCCGCCCGATGAGGAAGTGCCCTGGTGTCAATGGAGAAAGGTCGTGTGAGTCACAACTCGCCGATCGGGCCGACACGGAACCGGTTCGGCTCGCGCTCGAGCTCGGCGTACGTGGAGCGAACTTTCTGGAATTAGCCGGCCGTTGCGTTTTATATACATGCAAATAATTATTATTACTGCAGGGTTTGGGGGATAATAATGCTTAGAAGCGAATAATGATGTGAGAAAGAATAGTAATGCGAAGTGAAAGAAATTATAAAATTAAAAAACAGCTCAAGTAGGTAGGTGAATGAAAAAATAACGCATAAAATCTGTGGTAATACAACTTAAAACAATAGTATTTGCACAACTATGTAATGCATGTAGGTATGCAAAGCACCAGCACATAAAATAGGCCAAAAATAAAGAAAAATAATGCAATGCGAAAGTGTTAAAATTGTAAAATTAGCGCAAACAGCCACCGTTAGCTTTGATGGCAATTTATATCTATAGGTAGGTAGCATTTACAAGTTTAAGAAACACTTTGCAACACAAATTTAAGCACTAACGGATAGAAAATTCTGGAAAGGTAAGGAAAAAAACGGCACTTCCCTCGGTTTCCTTGCGTAGAATCCCGTAGTCCTGTCACGGTCGCCAATTCTTGTATGCGATTATGGTACAAGATAATTAAAACTCCATACTTTACAAATTATTTTATGTTTTAATTTGATAAATCAAGGTACAGAGTTAAGTTCTAGTTTAGGTTTAAAGCTAGGTGTCGACTTATCGTTGTCGTGGTAATTGAGAGAATGAACGAGGTGGCGCGCGTGAGTCGATGCGCCGCGCCCCGGCGCGCGGCGTCCGGCGGTCCCTCCCCCCGGCCCGCGCATTCACTTCCCCGCTGCCCCGTCGCCGCTGGTGTTGTCGTAGACAACAATTACCGTATAAGCCGTGTTTCCAAGCCGAATATCGTTATTTTTTCATTTCATCTCATATATTTATGATGAAAGCAATTGATTTCGTTATTCGATTTTTATTTCAATCAAGCAAATCATCAGATTATTGCAATCAACTCGGCGACAGTCAATACAGAAAGACAATACGGACTGATTGATTGCTCGTCCCATTTCACGCTAACATACAGTCGCCGCCTTCCGTATTATTTATTTATTTTGCTATTTTTTTCTGGACATTTGGGTAAACATATTGTTACATTAGGCAGTCTATGATTGATAAAATTTTCCTCCTATTTAATATTTTTAATCAATTCCTTGGGTTTAGCATTATTCTTGATGAAATCAAAAGGGATTTCTTAAGCTGTGACTATTATTATATATATCTTTTCATGAGTACTATTTTTTAGAATACTCTGTGACGGTTGAATAGACATTGAGACGGTTTACACCACAATTTACCAATCATATTGAGAAATAAATCATACTTTATATTCTAATCTGCCTTTTGAAAATAACATTATCATCAGCCTATCGCAGTCCACTGCTGGACATGGGCTTCTCCAATTGTACGTCACTTTGTTCTATCTTCGGCTTCTCGAATCCAGCTCCATTACATAGACCTGCTTTATTTTCATACACTTACTATTTGATGTTCAAAACCTCTACGTTTTCTCATTCTACGTTGCAAGTCGGTGTAACAACAAGATGTTATCTCAGTACACCGGTCACGTGTCCCGCTGGGGCAGAGGACGTGAACCAATGACCGACATCATTACAGCCCACCTGAAACCTTTCACAGAGCATTACTGACTTGGTTCACATATGAGTACAATTCACAACTATCGAACCTAATGATCGCTTGGCGTCTACTTTTTGGTGATTTTTCTTACGTAGCTTAACTTTAGAGATTCGAAATTTAATATTAATTAAAATTATTTATAACTAGCTGTGCCCCGCGGTGTTACCTACGGTTTATTAGCCTATGTGTTAATCCAAGGTGTCAGCTAACTCCATACCAAATTTTATTGAAATCGCTCCAGCCGATTAGACGTGAAGAAGTAACAACAAAACAACATGTGAGTGTGTATGTTACACACTCACATACTCACATCTCTAATATTAGTGTGATAAAATTATATTATTTTTAGGCTTTATTCATTTACAGATTTACGTGTTAAACACGCGTGTTTTAAACGTTTGTCAAACGCAATACACGAGTTGTACATCACATACAAACTGAGATCACGTGACATTATTTGCCGAATGTCATGTCCTACCAGACACTACAACGTTTACAAATCGCTGTAGTGTCTGGAAGGACATTTTTTTTTTGTTTAAAAAGACGACTCCCGCAGTAGGGTACAAGCCCTGTGACGCGGGGGACTTTACAAACATACAAGTCACGGACACAAAGTATCTGGGTGTACTCTGTGTCCGTGCACGGAACAACAATTTGTGGATCACACAAAGTGGTGTCCCGTGAGGGAATCGAACCCACAACCTCTTGCGTAGCAGTCGGACACACTCCCACCGCGCCACAGAGGCAGTCAAAACATGACAATGTTGTGAGTTTAACACTCCATATTACAAGTAGGCGCGCCGGAGTAAAAAACGTAGCCGAAATGTAATGCAGCTACCCCACGTTCAGTAGGATTTCATTACGGTTGAAATAGTACGCCGCATTGAATGAGCACTTCGCGTTCGTCAAAACGGTTTAGTAACGTGGAACAAAATACAAAACGGGCGCATCGCCAATACGCCGCTTTGAATGTTTTGGTTCCATCTTCATTCAAATCGATGTGGTAGTAGGGTGAACATGAAAATAAAGTTTGATATTGTTATAAAGGCTGTTGAAAAAATACCCAATGTGGACAAAGACGAAACATACCCGTAAAAATTAATACACCACAATAGTATCACGTACCCTTCTCACATTGTAATTAAGAAAATACTACTCGACAATCATGATATCCCAATAGCAGGGCATTTACATTTTACTCTTTCGGTCTGATTGTACCAGACACTAAGTTTATAGCAATGATCAAAAACAAAACCCAATACTGTACCCTGGAAGATTTAAAGAAGTGTCTAATAGTCGAAACTGGATCTTACGTCTGTGAAATTATAAGTGTTTTTACAAGTGATGCTAAACCAACCTGTGAAAGCGATCTATTATCTAAAGTGATTAGTGAATTATGAAAAAATATATATAAATAGTGATTAGTGAAATTCCCGACCAATGTAAAGCTGCATTGACATATATGGAAAACTAGATATTTGGAAATTGTTATCCAATAACCAATGGTTCTTTGTCCAATCAGAACCCTACCAAGGTCTCCCTAGATTGTTTAAATTAAAAAAAACCCTAAAATAAATGTAATAGGTACAGGAATACTTACGATACCTAACGATTGTACTGGATACTGTAAAAGCACCATTTTAAACCCTGTAAACAGTGTTTTAAACATTACATCTCCAATAATTATGTCAGAATTCAACGTCATCAACAATTCTTGTTGTAACATTGATAAGTTCAATATGTATATGTACACCTACAAAATATTTACTTAGATAGAATAAATTCAAACAAAAAGATTATGGCAAACTCAATTGACAAATTAAATAAAATCATGAAAACCCCACACATTATTAAATACGGGGCACATTATACTAGTTTAAGTATGTATACTCTTTTAGTTGTATTTCTTTTCATATTGTACAAAGAGTTCTTTTATTGTAAGTCTAGAAACAAACTCCCAAAGGTCACATTTAAACCTGAACCGGTTGTTGAAACCACCGAAAACTGTACTATCAAAACCCATAGACAAGACAAATACAATAATTGCATTTTTGAAAGATAGAAAAATTTGAATCCAGACTCAGGAATCGAACCCGAGACTTCCGTAGCCAAACCGAGACCAGAAGCGAACCACCTATCTGGAGTATGTTACTAGATATCAAATTCTTCTATCTCTTAATGCTTACGGGTTAGGCCCCCGTAGCGACATCTAGTCGCTAGTTAAAGAACTATCACGGCTTTTGTTATTGCTTCGTTACAGAGAGCATTTTAACAAATTATGATGACGCAGGCCGAATATTGAAGTAATTTTTATAGGCATTTCTTGCCAAAGACTTTACAAATACAATAATTGCATTTTTGAAAGATAGAATTTTTTATTTTTTTTTTTAGAACCATAGACAAGATTCAGAGACAGAAGAGACCCCAAGGTCAATTGGAATTCACCTTTAACTTCTACCATAAGTTAGTAATGTACTTCGAAACATTAAACCTTGAAGTTCATTCTACCGCGGGAGGTGTTATATCCCTCAATAGTTAGACATATTGCCACTCATGCTATCCATACAAATTGCTAGGTAGCACATATCACTCAGCAACGCTGAGTGCATACAGGACGCGACAAGTTAGTCTGCGTTACACTCCTTCAGACAGTTGTTTCTAGACCCTTTCATTATTATAATTTCTATCTTTTAAAAATAAACTCTGTGTCCTTCAATCTCGTGTTCGTTTTTTAAAACGCCAACTGTAAGGGTCCCTATAACGTTACGTATGAATCGGGTATCATTATCTATGACAATAATACGAGTATCATCCAAAACAGGCAGCTGGCGTAAAATTGACATTTTCGTGTCTTCCCTATATAATCTTACCTGATCAGACCTTTTCCACTTATGGTGTGTACATATCTGGTGAATGCGCGCACTGCTCGCGCGCCACCACTGTAACTTTTTGTACGCCTCTTGTATGCGAGAGGCCCACAAAAAGTTTCTTTTTTAAGGTTTAATATACCTAGAAACTTCTTTAATACCATTAAAATGGCAAACAAGAATGCAGACCGCTCGATGGAAACAGTTAACATAGTAAATTCCAAATATAAAAAACTAGAAAGAAACTCTCATCACTCAAACGGTGCCGATAGTTTTTTTTACTATACCTTTTAAATTCACAATGTAAGGATTGAAATAACTCACGCTAACTCCCGAGGTAATCCCATTAGCGATTGCAATTTTAATTGTAGATTGTTCTCGGAAATGGTTATTTGATTTTTATGTTGACTGTACGTAATAGTACAGAGCAGAGAAAAAAGGTTAGAAATGCCTTGTGAGCAGGGTAGAAATTTTTTAACAATCCAAATTGACTTTAGTCAACTGATACACAGTCTAACTGTAGTGATGGCGTAAAACAATCGTTGCAGTTGTTCACCTAAAAAGGATTTTCTTTATTTAATTTCATGCGTAATATAATGTGTGCAGTAGCGGCAGCTAAAACAATGCGACAGGTGTTCAATGCTAGAGTGTATACGACTGCTATGCATGAGTTGTTGTTTAAATCCTATACTCTTTTGTGTACCTAATTATAAAATTGGGATGATGACTACAATGAAAGTTAATTAATTTTCTGTAATCAAAATCAGGCTATAGCTAAGAATAACAAATGTTAATCTTATCTTGTTATGACGTACTATAACGTCATAATGAGATCAGAGTACATTTAATATTCCACAATTTAACGTGTGTAACAATATATAATCCTCAAAAAAATACAAAAAGGAATGACGTCACGCCTCAGTATTCCGTATATTTAAATCTACAAGCGTGTCTTTTTGACATTTCATAAAAAGACACTGACTTTGACTTGACAGTCATCATCCCCATCCCCGCGGCACCGAGATTATTCAGAAGAAGTAAGAAGTAATTTGATGCCCTTTCTATTACTAGACTCTTCTCTTTTCTGTGGTACATAGGCACGTAGCTTTACTTAGGATTGTTGCAGTCAAGCATCTTTTTCCACGTTCCAAGATGCTAATTAAAATAGTTCAGTACTGAGAGCTCTTACTTTGAAATCTGCCGGCCTTAATTACATTCTTAACATTGTGGTTTTAGGGTAAATTAGGAAGAACTAACTTCTACCATACAAACGCGCATAAGTGATTACTCCTCTGTATAAGTTCGTAAATCAAAACTTAATCTTAATATAAATTCCTTTTATATGTAGAAAGCAATAATTGAAATTAAATTAAAATTTAGAAAGTTAAAAGCCTTACCTAAAATACTTTTAACAATCAAATAGAATTTTAACAATCTTAACAACAATTTTGGCGAAATTCCAATGTTTTAAAGCATATGACTTTCTAAATATTAATTTATTTTCAATTATATCTTTCTACTAGCCTACTAAGTGTTTGTTTGTTTGAACGCAATAAACTTAGAAACGAATTAAAAATAAATATTTTACTCTTAGATAGCCTATTTATCGAGGAAGGCTATAGGCTATATAACATCACGCTATGACTAACAGGAGCGGAGCAGCAATAAAAAATGTTGCATAAACGGGGAAAATTCAAGCAGACGAAGTTGCGCGTCAGCTAGTTTATGACAAAATGAATGGATTTGGCAAAGTCCTACCTCTAGTAGCTAAATCCATCGACAGATGGATTATTGAGACCGGCCATAAATAAAATTTTATGAGAGATGTTTGCCATATTCTAATTCGCTGTATACCTATACGATAAACGTAGTAGATAGTAATACCTTGTGGGTATTTTCGACTTAAAATTTTTAATGTAGGTATATACCTACATTAAAACTATAGCAGTACCCATATGGGTACTGCTATAGTTTTTAGTCATCTGACACATTACTACTCTATTAGTAGCAGATCCTTAATAATCTGAGTTTATAACAGGCAAATATTGTAAATTTTAGTAATTTGAAAAGTGCTTTTGCTTACTAAAATACTTAAGAATTTAGAATTTGAATTACATCATTCCCGCGCAAGTGGATCGTTTAAACGATATCACATGTCTATGATTTTTTCGGTTTCCTCTCGAAGTAATTCATCACCATTTTAGAGTATTGGTGATGAAACCAGTCAACAATATCAACGCGGATGAAATCACAAACAAAAGCTAGTATGTGTTAAATGCGAACAATATATGGCCAGTAACATTAACCCTTAAAATAATTTTAAGCCCGTACAAAACGGGGCTTATAACTCTATTAAAAGTGGGTTTTAGAGTATATGGTTTAAACGGTGTAGTTATTCATAATACAAGTTTGCTAAGATTGAATACATGCCATTATGAGTCTAAACACAATTGTAATAAAGCTCAGAGTTGGTGTTAACTGTTTACTGTAAGGATGTTGCTGGTAGCCGCAGGGAGGTCCTAATTGAGCCCTGAGTCTCAACTGGCCAACTGTCTACTATGTAAATATAAGATAGACTAGTGTGGCAAACAATCTTAGTATAGGCTTGTAATTTATACCAGTTATACGTAACTAATACGCTCTTAATATTATAAAGGAATGTGATACCTTTATTGTTTGTAACTCAATATATAACTGCTTGATGAAATATTGAATTTAGAGATAGATTACATTTTATATTTAAATGTATTGCGTACTGAGGTTATGTGTGGCCTTCATCCTCATGAGACTGATTTTACTTCAAAATGTTAGTTACTCAATCGCATACTAGCCATTTATTACCTGGCTATAAATATTCTATAAATTAGGTACCATAACGCTGCTTAGAGCTTGGTGAGGTACCAGGGCTGTACCTCAAGATCTTGTACAGGACGTTAAAAAAAGAGAGGATTTCTCAGAACGAACACAAAGTTTGTTACTGAAATAAAGTAATTTACAAAGACATCACAACTTATTTGAAATAAGATTATTTATCTATTAAATCTATTACGTTATTTAACATTAAAATTATTTCCGACCCGAGCGAGCGGCCATGAAACTCTCAGTCCAAGCTTGTCTTTTATTTCCCTCATAATCTTCAAATAGAGCGGGTCGATATTAATAATCTGTGGCGGCCATTTTGATTTGGCGGCATCTGTCAAATCTGTTTTTTCTTATTCAGTCACTGATGCCAAATCACCATGGCAAGTTACACGGTTGAGCAGCATGTGCAAATGATAAAACTTTATTATCAAAATGAGTGTTCGTTAGTGAAAACGTTGCGCGCATTGCGCCCATTTTACGGCAGACGCGGTGGCCCTTCAAAGTCTACTCTCCAACGATTGGTGACTAAATTCGAGACGACCGGTTCGGTAAACAACCAACCAACACCTTTACGTCAAAGGAACGCCAGATCGGCCGAGAACATCACCGCTGTACGTGAGAGTGTTCAGGAGACTCCGAAGCAGTCGATTTCTCGCCGTGCACAAGAACTCGGCCTTTCGCAGACTTCAACTTGGAGAATTTTGCGTCGGGACTTGGGTCTGCATCCATACAAGATCCAACTGACCCAGGAGCTCAAAGTTAATGACCATAGACAACGCCGTGTGTTCGCTGAATGGGCTTCGGAACGCTTGGAAGAGGACCCCGATTTGGGCCAAAAAATAATCTTTAGCGACGAGGCACATTTTTGGATGAATGGTTTTGTTAATAAGCAAAATTGCCGTATATGGGATGACCACAACCCACATGAGGTTCACCAGATAGCAATGCATCCACAAAAAGTAACTGTTTGGTGCGGATTTTGGTCTGGCGGCGTCATTGGTCCGTACTTCTTCGACCTCTCGGATTTGTGCCACCATGCGAAGCCGCGGCGGACATTTGAACGATGTCATATTTCATGCATAATGGCATAAACGGGCCTTTCAAATAAAAAATAAATTTCGTTAATATCTCACACACATCTAGTTTTATTCAATTTTAACATCGACCCGTCTTTGTTGAAAGACCCTGTATTAAAAGTAACCCTCAAAGAGCGGCGGTAGCCTTATGGCTAAGGCATCGGTCTCGCAATCGTGAGTTCGTGGGTTCGAATCCTGCCCATGAAACTACCGATGTGAAGCAACTCCAAACACAAGCCATTGAGCTTAGCTGGAATAATGTGGGACCACAATCCCACATTGCTAGGTTACATCAAAATAAGTTTATGATGTATTTGCTCAAGACCTCGGCATATACATCACAGTACCTATATGGATCATATTTTTCAGACGAATTCATGTAGGGATATTGGTAGCGGTGGCCCACACACGAATATTTGCAGGGCCGAATATTGGATCTTTTTAAAGACCGATCTGTTTTTGTTTAATTTTGGCGAGCTGATTTTTGTGAGACAGCTGCGTTGGTCACTTTATGTTCATACTAGCTGTGCCCCGCGGTGTTATCCGCGGTTTATTAGCCTATGTGTTAATCCAGAGTGTCAGCTAATTCCATACCAAATTTTATTAAAATCGCCGTTTAGACGTGACGAAATAACAAACATACACACTCACACACTCACAAACTTTTGCCTTTATAATATTAGTGTGATATTCCGTTCTCTTTGACTTATAATTGGACACCGGCTTTGTGACACATAGCACCTACTAATACTGCTAAAAATACTGTGACACTTAAAACTCTTACACATAAAAATAATAACCAAGTACCAAGCAATTTCCGACTATTATAGCCGTATTATCACGGTTGACATCATGTAAAAAGCCTCCGTTCCTTAGGACACGTCTCAAAGAAACTAGGCCTTACAGCGTCCTCGGAAGTCACCATCAATAGACAGACATCGCTTGACCCACTAAACTAGAGACATTCAAATCGCGGCGAGCTAAGACCCAACGTAACCTCAAAGAGTACCGCTTTAAATTTTCATGAAGCGGCTATGTGACGGCGAAACGCGTATCTTTTTATAATCACCTCAGAGTTGACACTTGACTCCTCAATTCACGGCTCTCCGTTTTATAGAAAATTCGACTTTAAATCTTATCTTTAAAGTTGATATTTAAATATTTTAAGATCAATTTTACGATGTATAGTAGTTAAAATAAAAAGTCTCGCTCTTTGAAAGTAGATTGCGATGCAATTAATTTAATGAAATAATCGCAGCTACCGCATTCTCAGTATTAGTAAATTTTTACGGATTGCTTTAGTGAGGTATGTGCCATTGTTGATAATTATTCAGTTGAATCTATCTTTGTGCTGGGTGATTTCAATGCACACCCGGGTGAGTTATTTGGTGAAGAATTAAATTGTCTATGTACGGATAGTCAATGGTCATGTGCTGACATTGAGATTTTAGGTAATAGTGACAGTAACTACACATTTGTTAGTGACGCACACGGGTGTACACGGTGGCTTGACCACTGCGTTACTAGTCACGCAGCTAGAAACACAATAACAAATATCTTTATATTGTACGATACATTTTGGTCCGATCATCTGCCGATGGTTATTGAATGTGAGTTAGGTGACATTGTACGCAAAACTTTTGTTAATGTTACTAGTCAAAAGAAAAATAATGTAATATGGGGTCAGAGAAATAGTGATCAAACAAATATATATACGGAGTTATGTAATAATAAATTAAAATTAATAGGATCTTCCTGAGGAATTTTTTCAGTGCTGTTCTAGTGTTTGCAATTGTATTGATCACAAAAGTAGGATCGATATATTGTACAGTAATATTATTACGGTATTAACTGAATCTGCTATTGATAGTAGTAAAAATGTAGTTTACGTTGGTAAAAATAAACATATTGTTACTGGATGGAACAAACATATACGTGAGGTCCACAGGGACGCCAGGTCTAAATTTTTATACTGGGTGTCTCATAACAAACCGCGAACGGGAGATATATATAACGATATGCGTGAGAGTAGAAAATTATTTAAGAAAAAATTGAAATGGTGTCAGGACAATAAAGAGCAGGTAACAATGGATGTTATCGCTGAGCATAGGGCTGCGAAGAACTTTAGCGACTTTTGGAAGACAACAAATAAGTTGAATCACAGACCCGGCCTCCCTGTGAGTGTGGAGGGTGTGAGTGACAGTATGGGGATAGCTGAACTTTTCAAAGACCATTTTACTGTTAAGTCACCATTGGGTCCATCAAAGATGTCTGCCGATCCTGTGACCGTCGGGTCGGGTGAATTGTTTATTGTGACAGCAAAACAAGTTCATAATATTATATGTGGCATGTCGAGAGGCAAGTCGCCAGGTCACGACGGGCTCAGCATCGAGCATCTGAAGTATGGTGGTGTACATCTACCTCGTGTACTGTCAATGTTTTTCACTTTGTGTCTAGGTCACTCATACCTACCAGCTAGTCTTATGAGAACGATTGTTGTGCCAATAGTAAAAAATAAAACAGGTGACTTATCACAAAAATGTAATTATAGGCCAATATCTCTAGCTACAGTGGTGGCTAAAGTGTTGGACAGTGTGCTTGACTCGGAACTTGGAAGACATTTACATATACATGACGCTCAGTTCGGGTTTCGACCCGGACTGTCTACTGAAAGCGCGATACTAAGTCTCAAGCACACTGTGCAATACTATACTGAGAGAAGCACTCCTGTGTATGCATGCTTTCTTGATATGTCAAAAGCTTTTGACCTGGTGTCATATGACGTGTTGTGGCAAAAGTTAAACAAAACGGGTGTGCATGCACAAGTACAAATGTTATTCCGTTATTGGTATGCTAACCAGATCAACTCTGTGAAGTGGGCTAACAGTTTCTCGGATGCGTACAGGTTGGAATGCGGGGTTAGGCAGGGTGGGTTAAGTTCTCCCAAGCTTTTCAACCTGTATGTAAATGAGCTGATACTTGAGCTCAGCGGTGCTCAGGTCGGATGCTCAGTTGATAATATTTGTGTGAATAACATTAGTTACGCTGACGACATGGCACTGCTCGCTCCAAGTGTTAGTGCATTGAGGAGACTGTTAGACATTTGTGAAAAATATGCAGACAATCATGGCCTCAAATATAACAGTGTGAAAAGTGAATACTTGGTTTTCAAGGCCTCCGGTAAGTGTCCATCTTGTGTGCCAACAATAACTTTAAATGGGGTTGAGTTGAGGCGAGTTCCGCAATTTAAATATTTTGGGCACTACCTTACTGAGGACCTTGACGACCAAGTGGACATTGAAAGAGAGCGCAGGGCAATGGCGATCAGGAGTAATATGCTGGCCCGTAGGTTTGCTCGCTGTAGTAACGATGTCAAAGTTACCTTGTTCAAAGCGTATTGTCAATCGTTCTACACGAGCAGCCTGTGGGTCAAGTATACCCAGAGTACGCTCAATAAGCTGCGCGTACAATATAACAATGGCTTTAGGATACTATTAGGGCTGCCCCGCTTTTGTAGCGCATCTAGCATGTTTGCGGAAGCTAGAGTAGATGGCTTTCATGCCATTATTCGCAAACGGGTTGCCTCTCTCCTTAGCAGACTGCGGAGCAGCACTAATGGCATCCTGAGAGTCATTGCTGACAAGTACGACTCCTGTATTATGAAGGAGTTCGTAAAAGTAATTGTTAAGTAAGATGTTACTAACGTAGGTTAAGAATAATTGTTACTAGCACTATGGATTTTCTTATCTGATAATAAATGATTATTATTATTATTCTCTTTATTAAAATTAAATACATATAAATTACATTTTTAAATATAGCTAACAAAAATTAAATATATTTAAAAATATAAAAAATAGTGCCCCACCGGCATCGGGTACAGGGACCAAGCTACCGGTGGTTACGGTTCCAAAGAAAGGAACCTCCTCACTATGCGAGCCGTGTCCAGAAGTACTGCCTTCTGTATCAAGCGCTTGATCCAACCGTCTAACGCGAGCCTCTCAAGGTGTTGGTCGAGGCTCTTGGCAATCAAACCATTAACGGAGACGACTATCGGTACAATGATCGCCGAATCAACATCCCACATGTCGACAATCTCGTGCGCCAGATCCAGATATTTTATTTGTTTATCCTTTTCGGCTTTCACGAGATTTTCGTCATGTGGAATGGTGATGTCGACGATCATTGCACGACGCTCTGATCGGTCTATCAGCACAATATCAGGTTTGTTTGCGACAACAGTCCTGTCTGTGATGATAGAGCGATCCCAGTACAACGTGATACGACTATTCTCGAGAACTGGCTCAGCAACGTACCTGTAGTATGGTACCTCAACGTCCACAAGGTGGTATTTCAGAGCAAGCTGCTGGTGGATTATCCTGGCTACTTGATTGTGTCTGTGCAAGTACTCGCCGTTAGCAAGACGTGAACAGCCGGAAACAATATGTCTGAGGGACTCACCGGGTCGGTGACAGGCACGACAGATGTCAACAGTGCCATCCCTCAGGATATATTTCCGGTAGTTATTCGTCATGATAACTTCGTCAGCAATTGCACAGACAAAACCCTCGGTTTCACCAAAAAGGTCACCGAACCGTAGCCAGGCCACGGACGCTAGTAGGTCCACATCGGGCCCATGAAGAGCCCGAAAGAACCTGCCGTGAAGCTCCTTGCTCTGCCATACCTCCCTGCGCTCGTTGACACCAAGCACTACAGGCCTGCGCCAGTTCTCTTTCGCCAAGGAGAGCGGGGTTAGCCCGGTATCCACCGCGACGACATCCCGATGCACACCCGCGTCCACATGGAGAAAATATTCTCTTAGATTGTATACCTCGCGGTTATGAAGGGACTTAAGGTTTAGCAAACCCCGGCCCCCACACTTCCGCGGGATATACAATCTCATTACAGATGAACGCGGGTGATGCATTCGGTATGACGTCATCAGTGTACGGACTTTTCGATCCAAGGTGTCTAATTCAGTCTAAGTCCACTTGAGTATGCCGAAGGAGTACATAAGAAGTGGCATAACCCAGCTGTTGCAGGCCCGGATCCTGTTGCCACCTGACAAAAGGCTATTAAGCACTTTTTTCAGGCGGCCCAGGAAACGTTCCCGCAGCAGCTGTTTCATGTCAACCTCATTTATGCACAGCGCCTGCGACATACCCAAGTACTTATAGGTCTCAGTTGCGAGTAGTGATCTTAGGTGAATGGAATCCGAGAGTTGAGTCCCTTCGGATTCCACTATCCGCCCTCGCTTTATATGAACGACTGCACATTTGTCCACACCAAACTCCATTCTAATAGAATTACTAAAGGTTTCAGTCACCTTCAGTAGCGCTATTAGCTGTGAGCTGGTGGGAGCAAAGAGCTTCAAGTCATCCATATAAAGCAAATGAGATATAACCTGACCACCACGTCGCAACCTGCAACCTAGCCCTGAACCTACTAGTAAGGTACTAAGTGGGTTCAGTGCTAGGCAGAACCAAAGGGGACTCAGAGTATCACCCTGGAATATACCCCGCTTAATCCTTATAGGTACGCCGCCACTTTCTTGGGTCCCTCGGCACCCTGGATAGGTAAGAAGCGTATTCCATTGCCCCATACACGACTTCAAGAAGGTACGTAGAGTTGTATTAACTTTATACAACTCCAGCACCCTCAGAAGCCATGTATGTGGCACGGAGTCATACGCCTTCTTATAATCTATCCAACATGCCGATAGATCCTTTCGGTTGCGACGAACCTGCTGGCTTATAGTCGTATCAATGAGGAGGAGCTCCTTAGTACCCCGGGCCCCACTTCTACATCCATTCTGAGAGGTACACATGATGGAGTTTGTGTGTATATGTTTGTTTATTTTAGCTCTCAGAATGGATGTAAGAAGTTTATAGATCGATGGTAAACAAGTTATCGGTCTATAATTACTGGGGTCCGAGGTACTACCGGTCTTATGGAGCAGGTGGGTCACTCCTTTAGTCATAAAGGCTGGGAGCGACGCAGATTCTAGGGCTGACTGGAATTGTGATGCCAAACAAGCGTGCGAACTGCGTAGCCATTTTAGCCAAAAGTTGTGCAGTCCGTCTGGGCCTGGAGATTTCCAATTAGACAAAGGACGGACTGCACTGGCTACGTCTGTGCTATTAATGATGGTATCTTCCATTTCTGGAATAAGTTCGCACGCTCGTTCAACGTCACGCATCCATTCCCCCTCTGTGTGTATGACAGGCACCGACCAAAGTTGCGCCAAAACAAGCTTGTCGCTTCAGCATTCGGTAAATGCCCGTCATCCACACCTTGGTCCGTTCGCTGCCAGTCTCTATACACCCACCTTTGGTCCCTCTGGAACATGCGGTTCACGTTATACCTGTCCACTCGTTTTTTATACCTGCGTATTCGGTTTGCCCATGCATAAATTTTTTGCTTCAGGAAGTCGATGCGCTCTGTGACACGTGACATATAATCTTGAGGGCTGATTCCAGTCCCCAAGAATGCCCGTTTCACAAAGCGCATCACTCTCGGACGAGTGTTCCCGGTCCTGAAGCAGGACAATTTGCCAATGAGTGCCCTTGCCTCGGTAATACGGCGTTCAATCCTGTATTGCCAAGCCGGTACGGCGTACCTTGGTCGTATAGTAGGGGCTTCAGCTAAAAGCTTAATACCTGCTATACGACACGCCGCAACAGCCGTACAATACAGGATCGAATGGGTATCACCGAGGTCTTCGCTATTGTCTAGGTAAGTAGGCAATAGCGAATCAAGAGCACACACCAGCGCAATGTTCCGTCTATGCATAGGCAACCGAGGCAGGCGTGGCCTAATATTGTGGGGCGTGGACCGATACTCGTGAAGCGCACATTCCAAAGCGGCCTTAACCTCCTCTTTGTACTGAGTACTTACCATCGTAGTCGCGGCATCCGGCCCCGTAGATTCACAGTCAACTACATTTGTAGAAACCTGGACCGGGGCAGGGATATCGCGGCTAGTTTGGGGGTACTCCGAGCGTAGTCTCTCAAGTGCAGCCTCATTCAGCAGATGACAGCGCTGAATGGCCCGCACTTGGTCCGATAGTCGTTGTGCCGTAACGTTAACAGTCGGCTCAAGCACCTGAAACAGAGGCAGCATCCGTTCACGGTACACAGTAAGGTTGGCTCCCCCCTCTGTAGCCGCATAATATGCCCGCATGACGTTCTCATTAATGGATTGAGTCCATCTCATGCGGCGCACGTTACCACCGGCAGCGGGGGCCCTGCTTGAGGCCGGTGGGCCTCTGGGTCCCAAGCTTGTAGGTGGCCGGCCTCTCCCTCGGCGGCGTGCAGGTGGTGGTGACGTCGGCGGGGAGAAGTACTCGTCGCTCGACGAGCTCGACGCCTCAGCAACGGTTGGTGTCGACGTAGCGTTCGGTTCCCGTGTTTGCGAGGCGGAGCGGAGCGACGAGTCCGGGGGTGGAGTTTGTGCATCTTGTGCTCTGGCGCGACTTCTTGTTATCATTTTCGTATTATTGGTCTATTGATTTCTTCTTTTATAATTATTGTAATGTGTTTTGCTTGACATATTGTCATCATCTGTCATTCTGTTTATTTTTGGTTTACTGAATTTGATCGGAATAGGTGTAATTTTCGTAAATTTACTATTAAATGGACAATGAGGTTTCCTTTTCTTTTTGCGGCTATTGTATGGTTTGTAAAAGCTTGTAAAATTATGAATTTAAATGTTATTTGGACGGAGATATATTTGAGACGTCATGACTCTTTAAGTGTTGCCAGGTTATTATTATTATTAATACCCCATTGTAAAACTTCCGGTTATAGTGTAATAGATAGTGTACACGTTTAGCGTTACCTTAGTAGGTACTAATACGAGAGTCAAATATTTTTATAGAACTGGTTGCCCCCGCGAACTTCATACCTCCTCGCTTCATACATTTTTGTATCGTTATTTTCTTATCTTTTTTACGTACGAATCATCTAGATTATTACAAAAGTAAAAAATATAATGAAATTGGTAAAGTCGTTCTCTAGTTATCTCGTGACTTAGGGAAATATGGATTCATATATGTATATATATATATATATATATATATATATATAAGAAGCCCTTCTATTGGAGTTGTTACAAAACACAAAAAAAACCACGGTGGCATTAAAAGAAAATCGAAGAGTAAAACCGAAGTAAAAGGCGGACCTTTCTTTTTCATCAATTTCTTTCTTTCATGAAGACATTTCTTTTTAATCAATTTCGTCTGCGAAAATTTAACAACCTCATACTTACCAAACATACAAAAAAATAATCATTAAAATCGGTCGGGCAATGTGTTGAGTTTTTTATATTTTGGAAAACTAGCTGACCCGCGCAACTTCGTATGCGTCCATTTTCCCCATTTTGCAACATTATTAATTGCTGCTCTGCTCCTATTCGTCGTAGCATGATGTTATATAGCCTTTAACCTTCCTCGATAAATGGGCTATCCATGGAGAATATTTAATGCTAATCTATATCTATCTATCTTTATCTATCTATCTTCTATACATATAATAAAATTGTAAATTTCATGTGTCTGTACATGGCCGAACATAGTGAAAAAAAATATTGGGAAATGTTCGAAAATAGTATTTAAACACATTCCTACATTTTTAGAAATGTCTGTCTGTCTGTCTGTCTGTCTGTCTGTTTGTTTGAACACGCATCACGCAAAAACTACCAGACAGATTCGGTTGAAATTTTGTATGTGTATTGTAATAAGTCTGGATTAACATATAGGCTATAATTTATCACGCTATTTCCCATAGGAGCTAAGCAATAACGGATAATGTCTGTAGCTATTTATCGTTATAAAACAATAACTACTTGACGGATCTTCATGAAAATTTGCAGTTTTATTGTAAATACTCCTGTACTTTCACTATGAATCATTACGCTATCGTCTATGGGGAGCGAGCAGCAACGTATGTTTGGTCGAACCATTATGGTTTTTGACAAATTTTTCCACAATAAGACATTATTTACAATTGTAACCCATGGAAACAATAACTTCACGCTAAAACTATAAGGAGCTAAACACAACATTTTCAATTTTCTTAAGATCAGTTATTTTAATCATTTTTGTATCAGTTGAGGTGGTCTATTGGCACAAGTAGCGGTATTGAACGAGCGAGGTCGGAGGATCGAGTCTCAAGTATGTGAGGCTCTTTTTGTGTTGTTTTAAAATTATTTTTATTCTTTTTTAAGTATTTTTCTAAATGTATACTTATTATACAAGCTTTTATTTTCGACTTTAACATGTTTAACGACTTTTAACAAATTTGCATATTAATCAATCACTTTCAATAGGCACCTTTAATATTGTTTTGCATGAATCGTGATTATGTTATGAATGTAGAAATGAAAAGTAATATCACATTACAAATAAACACAAGTAGGTACTATTTGATATTTTCTAAATTTATGTATGTTTGGTGCTTAAAAAAAATGAAAGATTAAGTCCGTGATATATCAAAATAAAACACATGGCGCCATCTGTGATTCGATTTCTTTTGAGTGTCAAAATTGCTTACCTACAAATGCAACATTTGTAGGTTTCGCGATTTGTACTCATTATGAAAATATAGATATTAAGGGTCTTAATCGTGTGCATAATTTATGGTTAAATACCTTGCGAACCTACGTTTAATAATGCATGATAGTTTAAGTATAATTTATTATAAAATCATCAAGTATTAAAAGAAACTTACCCAGTTTTGAAAATAGATGGCGTTTAAATACAAATTAAAAAGAATCAGGAAACATGATTTAAAAAAAAACTTACTGAAATTCTTATAATATTTAAATCTTCTAAAGTGAGTGAAAAAAAAATATTGAAACAAGTTTAGAAATAGTATTTAAACACAAAAAAAGATATCTGAGTAAATCTTTTAGAAACGTTTGAATGTTGTCTGTTTGTTTGAACACGCGTCAGAGTACCGCGGGAATGCAATGTTATAAAAACAGGATATTTATAAAAACATAACTCACACTAGCCCGATTACGCGGGGGACTTTACCAACACGGACACAAAGTGGGTGTACTTTAGACTCGGAAAAGATCGCTCGGGCAGGACTCGAACCTGCGATCATAGGGAATCTGTGAGAGTTTTTTTCCATCATACCTTTATTACCTATGTATAAATTAACTTGAAGGAGCGGCTAGGTACCTCCGATTAAAACGTCCGATTTAAAAGTGTCGGAGCCGAAGTTGGAGTCGGAGGTTTAAAATCAATCGGAATTTTCGACCTTTCGGAGTCAGAATCGAAGCTCCATAACACAAAATTTCGCGCGAGTACTTGGGCGGTTTCGGGCTTAATTTAACCCGAATCTGCCCAAGTACTCGCGTGACGGGGGACGGGGGGAATTTTTCAATATTAAAATATTTGATGTGAAATCATTTTGGTAAAATACTTTTTTGTCGAGGTGCTAAGCATGCTAATTTTTATAATTTGTCTTCTAACCGTCTGGCGAAATAAACTTTATCGCCCTTCATTTTGCTGCACTAGGCATTTTTTGGCTTGCCCTGCCATAGGTCGGGCCCTGATTAAAGCTAGGCCTTAATATCCATAGATGCCACAGAGCATTGTGGAGCATGTTTCAAATATGTTTTATACAGAAGTTATAATGTAACATAAACTACCATAATATAAACCCGACTTCCACGCGAACGAAGTCGCGGGCACAGCTAGTGGATAATATTTTTTCAATTCGAACCAGTAGCTAATGAGATTGTCGCGTTCAAACAAACAAACAAACAAACTCTTCATTTTTACAATATTAGTATAGATTTAAGGGCTCGATGACTTAAGTATAAGTTATTAGCTGTAATTTATATTAGCATCATAACAATTATTTTTAATAATTACACAATTTGAAGCTGTGCGCTACGCATAATCAGGTTATTTATATCACAGTCAAACTTTAGAGTATACTCACAAGTGTGGCGTCATTTGTAACGTTACAGCTATGTTTATAGATTCTAAGGCCTCCACAATATAATATATTTTATTTATTTATTTATGTTTTTTATTTATAATGTTTGCTATCGAAACGCTAATAAGAAGAAGATGATATTTCATAACTTATAAAGCCTATTTATATATTTGTCGGAGAATCATTAAAACCCTAATTGATTTCCGTTAACCTAGTATCAATTTTGATTATAAAGCAAGTCTATTGATTCATTTGAACATGGCCGCCGCAAGATGGTGTGTTTTTAGTTTGACGTTTACATTTAAGAAAGTGAAGTGTGGAAGTGTCAGTGGGGCAGTGAGTCTAATTTGGTAGGCTTAATCGAGCGGTCGTAGCGATAACACGCCTACCGATAGACGTCGCTATTTTTTTAGTCGTGTGTGCAAAGTGTTAGTGTGGTTATAGGGATAGTGATGCAGTGGCATTTTTGTAATCGAGATGATCAGAACAAATACAATAATTGCATTTTTAAAAGATAGAAAAATTTGAAGTCCAGACCCAGGAACCCGAGACTTCCGTAGCCAAACCGGGGCCAGAAGCAGACCACCTATCTGGACTATGTTACTAGACCTCACATTTCTCTATCCCTTGATGCTCGCGAGTTTGGGCCCTCGCATGCGCCTTCTAGTCGGTAGTTGAAGAACTATTACGGCTTTTGTTATTGCTTCGTTACAGAGAGCATTTTAACAAATTATGATGGCGCAGGCCGAATATTGGAGTAATTAAAAAAAAAAATACTCCAATGATCAGAACAGTTGGCGTACTTTACCTTGCTCGAGGGATCCGCGAGGCCTTGACGACATGTTTATAAGTAATCAAGTAAGCTAGTAACCAAGTACATGACATTTAATACAGCGCTGTAGTGAACGTTCCTAATACCTAGTAATGTTTGCGTCTCTGCGAGCTATCTCCGGAGCCTTCATGATTACGTTCTGCTCCCGACAATTTCATTAGCTCAGCTAACGTAGGTATTACAGACATCCCAAACAGTCACTTTAATCGAAGGATATCCTATGTACAGAGAAAGTTTAGATGTATTTTTATGTGATTGGTAGATGATTGGATGCTTGCTATTCTTTCTTCTGATTGGGACTGCCTATTGTCTGCCTAGTCTAAAGTATAGTGAGCTGCAGCACTTTTGCCGTGCGGAATAAAATGTGTATTGTGCTCATAGGATTATAAACTATTAGGTCTATTTCACAGGTTCCGGTTTCAATCCGGTCCGGTGCCGGGTATCCGGTGTGAAGTGTTTGGACGTACGATATCTTTAACATGTTCCCGGCGTCCGTCAGGTCCGGCCGCCATATATTTGCGCCGGGGCTTTAAACCAGAAAGTGAGAAAAGGGTCTTAGACGGACTTTAATATTTCATTTTGTAATCTACGTATTAGTACTTTGACTTTGAAAAGAAAAGCCATGCCAAGCGAAATCAGAGTGCCATACTGTATCCTACATAGTAAGGAAGACGTCGAACATAGACTTTCGCCCATATGATAATCAGATGAGACATATTTAATCAAATTTTATTAATGTATAAACAAGACTATTATCTTGCCAATCGAAA
Organism: Herminia tarsipennalis; assembly: GCA_945859575.2. Classification (NCBI taxonomy): domain Eukaryota; kingdom Metazoa; phylum Arthropoda; class Insecta; order Lepidoptera; family Erebidae; genus Herminia; species Herminia tarsipennalis. The sequence goes on from OX243851.2 coordinate 5,637,520, forward strand.
AGTGTTCATGGCATATTTTTTTTTCGATTTTAATGCATGGCAATAATATTCCATTAACGGATTTGTGCAGGCGTTATAAAATTATCTTTCTTTCGATAACAATTATTATTGGTTATCAGAACAGTGTAGTTACTTATACCATGGCCAGGTACCCATGGACATAAATAAGTTGGAAAACCTACCAAAACATAATCTTCATGTAAAAACTATCAAATGAAACTAAATTAGTTCGGTTATCAAAATAGTGTGAGTGGATATAAAAAAAACATGAATAGTTTTTCCTTAAGCAAGCTATTATAGACATGTATTTTAAATCAATTAAATCTGATACAAAACTTGTCTCATCTAGTTAACAGATGAGTAAAGGTCAGTTTTTAGCGTTTCTTAGGCCACTATTTTCATTTTGAGACAAGCGGTGACTAGATTAATTAAAAAGTTGCAAAAAAACATTTATATGGATCCAGGTAGGTACTAAGATTTATTCTAAACCTGCTAAACTGTATAACAGATTATCATCAGCATTAGCCTTGTTTTTACATAGCTTGTCCCTAAAACTAATTGCAATTACATCCTATTTATCTTTAAGGCGAGTATTTTTTGGGTATTTAATTAAAGAATAGCACAATGGCTTTAAAAGAAATGTAACAAGCATTTTCTTTGAGTTATATTTGGTTTTTCGTTTTAAAAACGCCATAACAATTATGATGAGAGATACGACACGTTTTTCCCGTCACTTCAGATTGTAATCTTTAAATAAACGATTTCTTCTTTTAGGTTATAATCATATCTTGCAGTCATTATCAATTTCGATCTAAACGCCTCAAAAATACAAACCGGGGAATTGTTTACCAAAAACCATGGAGAGAAGTACCAGGAGGACGATATATATTAGGTATACCTGTAAATATTAGGTCAAAATCGTCCAAAGTGACATACATAGATGTAGTAGATGTAGACAGATTGAAGTGATTGAAGTGTGGAAAATTAGATTTTTAGTAGGAATATAGCAGTTGTTGTGATTGAAGTGTGCCAATTGGAAGATTTTTTATTTAGCGTCATTTTCCGTCACCCTTATTTAACATTTTTTATAATTTTTTGATGGAAAGAAATGAAAAGACAAGCATTTCGTGCGCCTGATGGTAACCACCATAAGATCAATGCCACCCAAATCCTTGTTTGGCAAAGATCTGAATGTCACCCCACCGCGCTCCTTATTTGAGACTTTTGTTCGTAAAATTTCATTTGCCCGGTAATTACCCTTGCTGTAATCACATTGATGCGTTAACTTTACTTTTTACCGGAAGAATAACTGACTACTATTGTGGTATATTTTCGATAGCACTTTTTATACAAAGATATCGTCCTCTTGGTACGTTTATAGGTACTTCATGCCAAAAACCTTCAAGTTTAGATCCCATTTTATAAGTAGCGGAGGATTTGTAGAGCAAATTTGGCAAGTTTCCATAGTCGTAGGGGTAATAATACGTGTGCAAGTTGTAATCGTCAGTCTTGGACGCAATTCTCTTGAGTGAATTTGTAATGTTTATTTTATACTGGAATGTAGGTCATAGGGAGTTGTCGCTAAAATTTAACTGTTTGAGTGGGGTACCTTAATATTAAGATTAAAGTGAAGTTGGTATAATATTTTTACACAGCAAATTGAAAATTAAATTAGACGATATTGATGGGACTGTTTTTTTGCCGATTTCGATACGTCGTGATAATATGACCTCAATATTGAGTTGACCATTGAGTTTCGTGGTACGACTTTCCTCAAAAATATCATTATGTTGCTTGAATTTAAAAGTTTTTCACCTTTTTTGATAGATGTATTTAAGATAAAGTAACCGATATTATGAACAAAATAGTCCTTTTTTATATAGATATGTCGAAGCGTCAGGGTGGCCGTCGGCATCAATTAGCGTGAATTGATTAATGCATTTTAATCAGTTTTACAATATACGCACAGTAACTTTCCTAGCGAAAATCTAAATTATGAACTAAGAAACGTACTTCTTTTTCGTACAATTCCACAGACAATCTCCCGGTAAACGTAACTCAGCGTAATAGGACACCGCATATTTATTACACTTACCAGTCTAAGTGAAGCATGAAAATCTATTTTTATGACGACAGGAAATAATGTGCCCGCTCGTGGCTCAGCAGTTCACTGTGGAAACGAGTTAATGAATGCACATTACTGTAATTATTCAACGTAACGAGCTTGTCGGTGACTGTACCCACTCGTATAATGATAAAATATGTGGTTTACTTTTTACGCGGTTAGAAACGTGATAGTACAGGTTCCCTAGAACAAATTTTAAAATGATAAATATCAAGCTGGAATTGCCATGGGAGCTTCGTTTTGACGGAACGCCCAACTTTATGTATACGACAACTTCAAATAGTGGTACGTTAGTGAAAAAAAAACAGGTATTAAATATGACAAACTTAACTTAAAATGCATGTGGAGGGTGATGTTTCATCGAGCGTATAAATGTATGTATTCTTTAAAACGGTTTGACGGATTTCTTATAGTGCATGCGTTACCAAACACATTGATTCACTCAACAACATCATTACCTTAATTATTGTTTTTTTTTTTTTTAGAAATATTACTATCAATGGGGAAATTTATAGATAGATTTTTTATGAAACAACAATAATTTGTAATTAAAAGTGATGTTCCGTATGGGAACCGTACCCACAACGTCTGGTGTCCTATTGTGTACGAAGTTCATTCCACTGACCTTTAAAGGCCGGTTTATATAAAATCTCTGCTAGTCCCAATATTCCAAATATAATAAAACAAGACACAACCAAATACAACCGTCAGATACAGAATATTATTTCAACAGAAAAGGTTCGACACATTACGAGTTCCGTCTGTTGTTTTAGAAAAACGTGGCTATTGCGTTATATAAGTTGAGGAGTGTACCAGAGGCTGATAATTTTCTACGAAAAGGAATGGGCGAAAAGCTTTGGGAAGAATGCCATAACGTTCCTCACTGGGGTTAACATTTTTAGCATATTCTCTTCATAATACATGTACAATATGTATATGTAAACTCTGTTCGATTAATTTTTGTTGTTAGGTATCATATTTCGATTCTATTAGCGTTATATATTTTTTTAAATATTACAAAATATATTTAAAAAATGTTTTTGGAGGGAACTGACATGAGAAATGTCGACAGAAAAAGAGTAGAAATTGAATACTAGAATGAAACTGTGAATGTTTTCACAAATAATACATTTTTTTATCCAACTGCGCGACGCAATGGACGGTGATGTGTTTATCAGTCTATGTATGTGTGTGTGTGTGTGTTCCCTTGTAGCCCTACATAGACCAAACTTCATATAACAATTGATTTAGACGTCAATTGATTTGTATAAATCTTGCGAGTGTCACCAAAGCCTAGCAAAGCTATCAAAATTCAAAATGGCGACTGCCAAAAAATATCTAGGTATCATTGTGTAGGTATTTTAAAATCATGATGAGGTTCCTTAAATCAATTTTAACTTAAAATTACCGTTTAGGATAAAATAGCGATATATTTATAATAATAATAATATCTTGGGACAACTCACACAATGTCTTTAGATTGTTTAAACTAAGATTGTTTAGCGGTGATTGTAAGTAAACTTTTTGCATCAGTAGATTTTATAAAGACTACTTGCAAAGTAGTCGATGACCTGTAGTTAACTACTTTGTAATTAGCATTAGGTTTTTAAACAAAACACTGCTCTTTATTTAATTTTCCATAAATTGTAATTTAAATTCCATAATGGGCTTTATACTTGGGACACTCAGAAAGTGTAAAGAAACTAAAAAACTAACTTCCATGGATAAAATATTTTAAATAAATCTTTTAAAAAAACTCTCCACCAGCCTCTGTATAAAGTTTCATGCGTCTGAACTAATTTTCGGAACATTTTTTCAGTCTGCAGCAGACACCTCTTCCATGGTATTCAAGAACGCTGCTAGCGCGTCTTCCGGCGATGAAAACTGTTTACCATTTCTTTTGTTTTGGGGAATAAAAAGAAGTCACACGATACCAAATCAGGACTGTAAGCTGGGTGACCCGTATGGTGTGCAGTACCCCAGTGTTCGGTCGCTTGTTGCTCATTGGTGGTATACCAATCGGCGTTAATACTGCTTTGGTCTCGTAATGGAATTGAAACCAGACACCCCGTCAAAGTGAAGAAACTAGCAGTCAACATTTGCCCTGCGCTTCTCGATTGCTTCACACTCGTAGACGTGGTTTGTTTTGAAACAGCCAAACTGTCAAATGACGCTTTGTTTCAGCATCGTATTGATAAATCCAGGATTCGTCACCTGCCACAATATCGCATCACAGCACCACTCCAAACGGGTCTGCTTCTGAGCTTCGATGAGGTTGTGCCAGCCCCAGCGCCAAACTATTCTCCTCACGCGAAGGTGCTCGTGTACGTTGTGAACGTTACCCGAACCAATTTGCAGTGTACATTGAATCCCTTCGTATGTAATTCGTCTGTTTTCTTAAATTATTTTTTTTACTGCTAGCACACTTTTGTCAGTGACAGGCGTTGTAGGACGACCACTCTTTTGTTCATTCCCCAAAGTAGGGCGACCGTGCTTGAACTCGCTATGCCAACGGTAGATGGTTGCTTTTGAAGGTCCTTCATCCATAAAAACCATTTGAAGTCGATCAAATAACTCATCAGGTATAAGGCCACATTTAAATTCATAGAAAATCATCAGCGAAAATGTACTCGATGCAAATCCATTTTTAAATGAGACACGATAATTTGATTACGCTCTCGAAAAAAAGTGGATGGAAAGGTAAACGGCAGATTTCGTATAGCATACTTTTTTTATTGTTATGTTATAGAATTTATACCAATTATTAAAGCAACTAAGCCATTTATTTTTATGTAAGTGTACTATTTTTAAAACTTGGGAATATCTAATAATTTATAAAAAAAGATTTTATTAATTAAACGTAATAAAATAGTAAACTAAACGTAGTACGTATTTAGAAGTTGCCATATGTAAAATAAAACAAAAATGTAAAAATGATAATTAATTATTTTGAAATAAAAATAATATAGGATATAATGAAACGTTTGTTTAATATACTTGTGAATACATGATTGTTGCATAAAATCATTATACTTAATGATTTAAGGATAGGAATGATTTTCGTCAATATTTTTTTGTTCATATGGCAATTATTTATTGATGGGTAAAGAAAATCTATCTTGACATTTGTCAGTTCGGTACTTGGCTGTTGTTTTGAATTGTGGTTTGTAACCTCGTAGAGTATATTTGTTCTGTCTTTGTAACTAAGCAATTTAGTGAATTATCTGGCTGTTTTTACGTTGAGTTGAGCATCTGTTCTTCCGTACTCTATCTCTTGATAGTACTTTCGCAAAAGGACGCTTTATTAACTGTGTTGTGTGTGTGTGTACCTGATTTAGTTATAATGGCGAGTTTGCTATGTGTTAATTGCAATGTTAGCTTGTCCCGAATGAGAAGACACGCTTTATCCGATGAGAGTGAAGATCTCGTCAGTACTATTCGCCGGTGGACATATCCTAGAGATGTAAGTAGTTTATGAATAATATTTTGCAAATGAGTGGGCTAGTGACAAACTCTGTGTTAAGTTCTGTGACATACAAGTTGTTATTTACATGTATCTCACTTGGTTTGCTTAAGGGTGTGAGAATAGGTATTACTCTGATGATATGAAAAGAGAGGAAGGTATATAAATTAATATTGAAGAGACTTTAAATCATACATTACTTCCAGATAACAGCTGCCGACCATGTTTGCCATGCATGCTGGCAGCTACCTTCTCATTCACATGCGTCTGATAACATGCCTAGAAGACGAGTTGGCCATCACAGTATCTATGTTGTATGCGGACGATCTATACTAAGAATTAGTAGATGCAGGATTATGATTGAAGGGGCAAATGAAGAAGAACAACAAGTGATTAATACTGTTTCTACTTGGATCCAACCACGAGAGGTATGAGAAACTTATACTACTTAACTATCATTAATAACCCATTCTCTTAATTTAGACTAAGAATTAAAATAATATAATTTATTTTGCACTATTACCATGCATGTTTGAATGCAAGCTTATTTTTATATTTTATTTTAGCTTTGTTCTGAAGATGAAGCTTGTGTGCCATGTTGGCTGAGAGCTAGGAGAACTAGGATTGCTCCACCAGTTTGAAACATTCAATCCCCTTCAACTGAGCATGAGGATGGTGATCATTCTGTTTTAATGTGTGCTGTATGTGGTCAAAGTCTGTCCACCACAACACGAGATGAAGAGTGGAATCCCAACAACATTGCCCGTTTGTTGCAGCACCAGCAGGTATTTATATTATATATATATATATATATATATATATATATATATATATATATATATATATATATATATTTATATATTTGTGAGATGATATAAATTATTAAGACTAGACATGCAAATGGCATTACTCTTAATATGGTGCTATGCTAACTATGGGACACTCATGAGACTGGGTCTACTAATAACAAAAGGAGTCCTTCCATCATCAATATTCACTCATAGAACATAACATAGCTATTTGGTAAAGGTTTTCTGTAAGGTGAAGGAAACCAATTTTTTTATCTCAAGAACCATTCTCCAGCTTAGGTTCCTCAAATTCAATCAGGAATCTTGTTGTATTGTACCTCTTTTGTTTGTGTTTTATGCTTGAATGTGTTGGACACAACTTATGTCAATCAAACTTAGTTTTAATGCATTTCATTAATGCTATATTGATATCTATAGCCATATCATGAAACAAATTATTTACAGATGTCTTCGATGAATGAAGTTTGTAGAGTTTGCTGGGACTAAGCTCGAGATATGTTACATGTTCCAGAAGAACAACAAAAAAGACCACAGCATATTATGTTGCCCAATATAAGAAGAGGAGCTGAAACACCAGTGCATTGCATTTTCCAAGAATGCTTGGAACCAGAGCGAAATATTGTGCCTGAAGAAACCAGGCGTGAAGTTTTAAATAGGTATCAATATTTTATACCAAGAGTTGCTCGTATTTGTTCTCTGCATAGACAGGAAGCAAATTATAAAAACCTATATACTGCTGAGTATAGCCTCAATAACTCCACTTCGATACACATTGAAGAGATAATTTTTATATTGATGGAAGGACTACTGTAGGTTTAAGAACAATGGGATGCTGCTCACATGTGATGAGCATCATTTGGTACCTCAGCTATACGCGCCATGAGGGTCTTACCCGACCTGCCCCCTTCTTAGATGAAGTAGTTTTAAGAACGCATGAATGATAAGTAGGTACATTAAAAATAAATGTTCTCACAAAATCAAAGTATTGTTTTATTTCCCTCCACTTAACCAGAACTTCATCATTAACAAACTGTTACAGTCCGCTGCTGGACGTAGGTATCTCATAATACACCCCTCTGAATACGATCCTCATCTCAATCTACCTACCTAATGGTAAGTAACACTACAAAAATAGCGACAAGCCATCTAGAACATTTACTTTTTCACCAAAACAATGTTTATGTAGGTTTAAAATACATTGGTACACTAGTACTTAACCTTAAAAAATTAAACTTGGTATAACTTTTACGTCCCAAGTTCTAAAAATCTAAGATTTTAAAAAGGGTTTGTATATCATATTATCTACCAATTAAAACCAAAACTATCCCAAAACACGAATTTTTTTAGCTATACGAAATTCTCATACAAACTTGCCGTTCGCCTTTGGGATTCGAACAAAACAATATTTTTACTTATAAATAACTACGGCTGGTGTAACCTGGTCGAAACGTCAAGCAATTTTAAGGTAAACAGTGCGCGTTAATTCCCGTATAATAAATAGTTGCAATGCTTTATACATAAAAACTTTTTTCGCAAAACTTTTTGAGTGGCCTGGTGAGCTTATGAATTGCTCCTTCATTTCGCCTACTTAAAATTTGTTTTATTGACTATGTGTCTAAATTAAAAAAAAAATGAAAAATCCCACGACGAAAGTAAACTTTGTAATAGGAACTTTGCATGTGCCTTGTTACACGCGCTGAAATATTTTAGTTAATTTAGAGCCGCGATTAGCCCCCGACAGATTTTCTTCGTACTACAATTTTATATTTTTTAATTTTATTTTATCCTTTTCCTATAACAAAGTTTACTTTCGCTGTGGGATTTTTCTATATTTTTAAATTTGTTTTTACATTATTTTTAAAGTTTTTTTTTTCATTTTATACTTTTTAGAGATTTCTTGCAAAATATAAGTATGTGTAATAAGTATCAATGCAGTGGGTACATTTTATGCTAATTAGGTTAGTTAGCTACTTGATTATAATTAAAATAAATTATTTAATACTAATCAGGTTGTCCCAGGATTATTACAATGGCTTATTAACAAGAATTAACTTATTCGAATACTATCGGGTCACTGATCGTGGTCACGGGTCGACTTCTTCACGAATAAAAGGTCCGTGCCTTTAAATATTTCACGCGATTAAGTCCCGATAGTATTATAGTATGTGTAAACATCGCGAAAATTTAAAAACAATTAAGAATTACACTACTCCTATCTAAATATCACACTATGAATCGTTACACATTGGTATAAAATAAATATGTTGAAATAATTAAAATATTTATTTCAATGCGCTTATTTTTGTAGACTGCCTATCAGATTTTCCGTTTTTTATTTTAATACTAGCTGTGCCCGCGACTTCGTTCGCGTGGAAGTTGGGTTTATATTAAGGTAGTTTATATTACAATTCAACTTCTGTGTAAAACATATTGTAAACATGCTCCACAATGCTCTGTGGCATCTATGGATATTTGGGCCTAGCTTTAATCAGGGCCCAAAATATGGCAGGGCAAGCCAAGCAAATGCCCAGTGCAGCAAAATGAAGGGTGACAAAGTTTATGACTTATTTATTACTTGATAAGACAAATTATTAAAATTCCCACGACCACACCTCGACAAAAAAGTGATTTGCATCACATCAAATACTATTAATATTGAAAAATTCCCCCACCACGCGAGTACTGGGGCGGTTTCGAGTTAAATGAAGCTCGAAACCGCCCAATTACTCGTGCGAAATTTTGAGTTAAGGAGCTTCGATTCTGACTCCGATAGGTCGAAAATTCCGATTGATTTTAAACCTCCGACTCCAACTTCGGCTCCGACACTTTTAAATCGGACCTTTTAATCGGAGGTACCTAGCCGCTCCTTCAAGATAATTTATACATAGGTAATAAAGGTATGATGGAAAAAACTCTCACAGATTCCCTATGATCGCAGGTTATGTCCTGCCCGAGCGATCTTTTCCGAGTCTAAAGTACACCTACTTTGTGTCCGTGTTTGTACCGCGGGAATGCAATGTTTTAAAACTATTTTGCGGGGGCAAAATAGTTTTAAAACATTGCATTCCCGCGGTACTGTGATGCGTGTTTAAACAAACAAACAATATTCAAACGTTTCTAAAAGATATACTCAGATATCTTTTTTTGTGTTTAAATACTATTTCTAAACTTATTTCAATATTTTTTTTGACTCACTTTAGAAGATTAAAATATTATTTTATAATGTCTACATTGGTGAATTTAAAAATAGGTGTGTCAACCTGTCGCAAATTAAGATCATCATATATTCATATCCCTCTACGTAAGAATTTCAGTATTTTTTTTAAATCAATTTTCCTGATTCTTTTTAATTTGTATTTAAACGCCATCTATTTTCAAAACTGGATAAGTTTATTTTTATACTTGATGATTTTATATTAAACTATCATGCATATTAAACGTAGGTAAGCAAGGTATTTAACCTTAAATTATTCACGCGATCAAGACCCGTAATACATATATTTTCATAATGTGTACAAATCGCGAAAGTTTATTAACATTTGTAGGTAAGCAATTTTGGCACTCAGAAGAAATCGAATCACAGATGGCGCCACGTGTTTTATTTTGATGTAACGCGGACTTAAACTTTTATTTTTTAAGCAATTAACATTTATAAATTCTAGAAAATATCAAGTAATTACTTTTTATTTGTAATGTAATATTGATTTTCATTTCTACATTTATAACATAATCACTATTCATGCAAAACAATGATAAAGGTGCCTATTGGAAGTGATTATTAATATGAAAATTTGTTAAACAAAGTAAACATGTTAAAGTCGAAAATAAAAGCTTGTATAAATAAGTATACATTTAGAAAAATACTTAAAAAAAAGAATAAAAATAATTTTAACACAACACAAAAAGAGACTCGCAATTAGGGAGTCGATCCTCCGACCTCGCTCGTTTAATACCGCTACTTGTGCCAATAGACCACATCAGCTGATGCAAACACGGTTAAAATAGCTGATCTTAAGAAAATTGAAAATGTTGTGTTTAGCTCCTAATAGTTTTAGCGTGAAGTTATTGTTTCCATGGGTTACAATTGTAAATAATGTCTTATTGTGGAAAAAATTGTGAAAAACCATAATGGTTCGACAAAACATGCGTTGCTGCTCACTCCCCATAGACGATAGTATAATGATTTATAGTGCAAGTAATGACCTATAGTATTTACAATAAAACTGCAAATTTTCTTGAAGATCCGTCAATAAGTTATTGTTTTATAACGATAAATAGCTACAGACATTATCCGTCATTGCTTAGCTCCTATGGGAAATAGCGTGATAAATTTTAGCCTATATGTTAATCCAGACTACACATACAAAATTTCAACCGAATCTGTCCAATAGTTATTGCGTGATGCGTGTTCAAACAAACAGACAGACAGACAGACATTTCTAAAAATGTAGGAATGTGTTTAAATACTCTTTTCGAACATTTCCCAATATTTTTTTTCACTATGTTCGGCCATGTACAGACACGTGAAATTTACAATTTTATTAAATGTATAGATATAGATAGATAGCATGATTCAGTATTCACGCGCGATGGCTTATTATTAGCGTATTTCATGCATAACATTGGTGTTTCTATACCGATTTCTATTAGTATTTTTTATGGAATAGTTAATCATGTTAACTTTTTTAATTAGGGATGACTGAGAATGTTATAAACGTAAGAGTAGACAAATATAATCAGAAAGCTTCGAACTACTAAGCTATCGGGAGTTACACGTGATGTTGTGAGTCAACCATAAAAGATAGACATATGCTGTTGTGGGATATTTTTTATATAATTTTAAGGAGAACATTTCCGTCATACATGATTTCTGTGTAGCTTTAACCATTACGGTTGCACACGCGACGAAAGCTTAAAAAATGGAGTAACTTCTCCCGTTTTCCTTCACTGCTCTGCTCCTATTGATTGTAGCGTGATGAAAAGTATACTATAACCTACTCAGGAGTATGAAAAATAATTGTACCAAGTTTCGTTAAAATCCGTCGAGTAGTTTTTGTTTCTATAACGGTTATACAGACAGACAGACAACAATTTTACTGATTGCATTTTTGGCATCAGTATCGATCCCTAATCACCCCCTGATAGTTATTTTGGAAATATATTTCATGTACAGAATTGACCTCTCTACAGATTTATCATAAGTATAGAAGATATTAAAAAATGAAAGCAAAGTCTATAATCTTTGTCCCGTAGGGGGGTAATGTAGGGGGGTTGCAAGTTTGTATGAAACTCCGTCAGTTTTGACGGGGTAAAAAAAATAGTTACAGGTTTATTTAAAACCCCGTCACAAGATAGTATAAACTCTGGCGGTATTGAAATTAGATGTGTGAAATTTCGTTATTGGATGTTTCATTTAAAATAAAGAAAAACATGTTTCAGCGTTTTTTTAAATTAACTCATATGGGGCTGTAATAGGGGTTGCAAATTTATATAGAAAGCCGTCAGTTTGGATGCTAGATCTATGAAATTTTGTGTTTGGCTTTGTGGCTGTAAATAAAGAAACACTAGTTTTAGCGTTTTCATCGAAAGCGATAAAAGAACCCCTTTAGGGGGTAAAATCAACTACGCGGGCGAAACCGCGGACGACAGCTAGTATAAAATAAGAATATCAGTAAGAACCCAAGCGTCACAAGTGCGACAGTATGGACCGACTATAATAACGACCCAAGGTAACAAAAGTCCAGAAGATAATTTTCATACAACGCCCTTGGGCAATGCACATATAGTCATCGGGTGGGGGTAGGTATTTTTTAAAATAATTTGTGTAAAATTTGTTCTAAATCATCCTGAGGTTTTGTTTTCGTGAGATATGTCTACATGTGCGTTAAGTTTGAAAATACACTATTGTGGTGTGTCGTGACGCGTCAGAAGCATGTCGGGTCCATACATTTAGTAGTTCTATGGTTCGAAACACATAATTGTTTTGCCACGCTGTAATAATATGTTTCTGACCATGCTAAACACACGGAATCGATATATTTATAAGCTTATGCGGCTTTACTCGAGTGCGTGTCGTATGAAGGATACATTCTGTACTATCGGTATTTTGTGATAATAACTTCTCTCCGCGCTAAGTACGTTTTGTCGACGTCTGTCTATATTAATATTCTTGGTACGTCCGCCCCAGTCATATCGTGAACAAATTGTGTTGACCGAAAGATAATTGGAATTGTTTGTTTATTATTGTGCTTTCTCTGCAATAAGTATGAGTCGCAGACTCATAGAACTATATAAAAATTATTAGATCAGCAGAAGAACTAGATATATGTATTATGTAATACATATTAATTTATGGTTTTAATTTTTAACTGTACGTCGTTAAATAATATATCTGAAGTAAACGTTTAAAGATTGATAGAAATATTTTTCAAGAAAGAAGGCAGAGGACCGGTTGTTGCGGCGTATGTCCAGCAGTGGACCGATACAGGCAGACGCGGATCCAGTAAAGTGGGCACGGTGAGCGTACTTACAACCCCAAATGGGTTGATTGGCTAATTCTACGAGAATTATATCCAAATCTTCAATGTAATTTTTTAAAAGAAATAAAATAAATCATTTTTAAATTGGTTCGCATGCAGGTGCAATACGTTTCAAGTTATAAAATAATTATCAAAGTTAAAAACATCGGGTTTCGGCTAACATGTCTACAACCTTTCGGCTTTCGGCTTCTGTGCCCACAACTTTATTTATGGGCTGGATTCAGGCTGATTGATTGATTTGATGACATATCTTTTAAATTGGAACTATTAAGTACCAATTGTTCTGCAGAGTCGAATTCGGAACATTAACTTTATTTCTTTTTAACCGTTCTTTTTAACCGTGCGTCCTTACGACTCATTTTTTATAATACCAATTTTATTATACAAGGCGTAACAGGAAGGTGTGGTCATATTTAAGGGTTGGTATGTGCCCATGATCCTGAGTGCACATACCTAATTTTATCAAAATCGGAGTACTGTAAAAAATATTTATTATATTTTCATTCGTTTATTTAAGATTGAAAAAGATTTTTTTTAAAGACCACTGGACACAAAGTACTCGCAGACCCGGAACATCAATTTGTGGATCACACAAAGTGCTGTGTATGGGAATAGAACCCACGCTCTCTTGCGTAGCAGTCGGACACACTCCCACCGCTATCCGCTGCTGAAATTTGACCACGCATTTCTGTTACACACTGTATAACGTATCAAGATAGTTTGTTTGTTTTTTTTGTAGATTGACTTTTTGTATAAAGTATTTGTTGCTATACTTAGTAAAATTCGTGATATTCCATAAGTCCTCACTGTCAACACCTACCTACTTAAAGTCAAAGTATTTGACGTTGATGAAATTAGTGGTCTATCTACTTCTCTCCTCTGGCTCTTGATAGATCTCCAAACGTAGTAGAAAGGTATTTCAATTTACCTTACAATGTAGTCAAGGTCAAATATCATAACTGCAAATATTAATAACATGAACTACTTATAGATATAATTATGCTCATGATATTGCCTGTGAATAGTATATAGTTTTTAATATTAATATACACGTGTCAATTTTGTATCTTATCAGTTTAATATCTTTGAAACTTTGAATACGCAATAACGAGGTTCAACTTGATAGGTTAATGTCAATCTTGTTTCATAACCCAATCGAAGCATATATTGAAATAGTTTGATAACAATCTCTTTGAAGACGATGAGATTCCTATAAGATTACAGAACAATATGTTTACATTACATTGTCTACGCAGCTACGACACGTGTAGCTACGAGGAGCTACGGCCTACGAACGTGCTACGAAAACACAAACATTTATATTTTTTAAGGGTTCAAACTTTGCGGGAAGCTTTACAAATTATCTTAAGGTCATCTAAGAAACAATTTTTAGAAATTCATCCTCTAAAGGAATAAAATAATACGAGTAGTTGTAAGTTTGTTTGAAATTCCGCTAGTTTAAAAGTTAGATATGTGTAATTTCGTTTTTGACTTTTTGGTTTACAATAATAAAAACCTATTTCAACGTAGAATTAGGGGTAAAATAGAGGTTGCAATGCCATCAGTTTTAAAAAAAACTGAGAATTCTCGTATTTGACGTTTTTTGGTTTAAAATTGAGAAACACGGCATAACAGGGGTTGCAAGAATGTATGAAACTCCTTCAATTTTGAGATGAGATCTGTGTGAAAATTTGCCTTTGGCTTTGTAGTAAATTAAGAAATAAAATTTTTGTGTTTTGAGTGAAATTAAAAATCAACCCTTAACGGGGTAAAGTTGTCCACGCGGGCAAAACTGCGAGCTATAGTTACTAATAATATAAAACAAATAACAAATACGAGAAACGTCAGACTCGAATAGTAAGTAGTCATGTCGTACAAAATTACACTACATTTTTATCTTCTGAGAACTTTCATCAATATATAACGTGATCCAAAAACACGGCACATATTGTAAATATAGTCTACGAATAATTTGTGGCCAGTCGACACATTTTTGTACGGGCTCATGAATAAATAATCTTCAGATCTAAGGTCACAAAGCCAGACGGTATCTAAGTATCATGGGAAGCGGCGGTAGCGTAATGGCTAAGGCATCGGTCTCGCAATCGTGAGGTCGCGGGTTCGAATCCTACCCAGGATACTACCGACGTGAACCCACTCCTAACACAAGCCATTGAGCTTAGCTGGAGGGGTTAACAGGATTGCTAGTAATGTGGGACCAAAATCCCACATTGCTAGTAATCTTTCTTTATCTTTCTTTAAAAAAAAAAACTTTATTTCTATGTCTTAAATAAAAAGTAAACGATAGAGAACATTTCATGTATAGTTAGAATAATCACAAAAGCAAAAAATATAGCTGAAATTGTGTTTAAATATCATACATATTCGCTTTACTGTAAAAAGAGAGGGCTTTGAAATAAAATAAGAAAATTCTTTTTCAAATATTTGACTATTTTATTTTACAAAAAACGTTTCTTTATAATTTTCGTAACACAAACGTTATCCTTTTGTTAACATATACATGAAAGTAGGATCAGTTTCAATTATTTTAATCTCAGTAATATGCGTTCGATTTGGATATTTTTTAAGGTTCCGTAGCCAAAATGGCAAAATGAAACCTTTATAGTTTCACCATGTCCGTCCGTCCGCTGCTTACCTTAGAGACCGTTAGTGCTAGAAGGCTGTCATTTTGCATGAATTCACACATATTACTAAAGACGATAAAGTGAAAGAATAAAATTTCGAAAATATTTTTTTTATTAGGGAATCTCCCCTATTAGTGGGGATGTGATTTTGTTTTCTTACTTACCCCATCGTGTAGGGTATAATTAAATAGGGTTTTTAAAATACGTTTAGGGGTTGTGGAGACCATTTTTCGATTTAGGTATCCGTTTGTGGAATATTAAGCTAATGCAATTTTTTGTTATATGAAAAAATCAAGATATTATAGTAAAATTAAAAGGAAAACTATCACAGCTTTGTAGGCTTTACAACTTAACGAGTAGATTAGCAGACCATGTCGAAATTCATTACCGTAATATTTACCATCAGAGTATTCTAGTACCTACATCCTAGGATCATCAACAGATCAGCACAATTTTATCATAATATTGCGTTATCAACGATCCGGCGGACTGTATACCAAATTTCAGCCCAGTCGGATACCACAAAGTGGTCGAAAAACAGTAGTAAGTTAATACAAAACTTGTAATAGTCGGCAAAAATCAAACTTGTAATAGTGTAAATAATAATAATAATATCTTGGGACAACTCACACAATGCCATCTGATCCCAAACTAAACAGAGCTTGTACTATGGAAACCAGACAACTGATAAACATACTTATATATTTATAAATACATACATATTATAGATAAATAACACCCAGACACAGAATAAACCATCATGCTCATGATAAAACCCATGATAAAACTTTGTGTGATCACAAAGTTTTATCCTGGGTGGGGATCGAACCCACGACCTCTTGCGTAGCAGTCGGATACACTCCCACTGCGCCACAGAGGCAGTCAACACAAAAATACAGATTTACTATTCTTTTTAGAACTACTAGCAAAAATACAGCTTATTTGAACTAATATTGAGTTATTAAACAGTTATATTAAAAAGCGCTACCGTAAAACTCGATTTCCTATATTTGCACAGTGAAATTGCATTAATAACTACATTTAAAATTGCCCCAAGGTGGAACTCTGCCTCGAAGTAAAAAGAATTTCAATCTGTTTCAGGATTTTCCGAGCTTGGTTCGTTACTTCAATGAAATGAGGTTTTAACTCAATACGGCCTCGTAATTTACAGTATTATTTTATTTTCACGATGATAACGCAACATTTTTCCACTGGGAGTAAAAATAAATATATTATTTAATGGTGCTTTGATGTGTCGTCGATTTACGAACATTAATATTTTTACTATAATATTTATGTGGGTTGGCCATATTAGCCGAAGAACCAACAATCTTTGGGGTAAGCAAGTTCTTGAGTGGAGACCGCGTGTCGGCAAACGTAGTGTAGGACGCCCTTAGGCCAGGTGGAGTGATGATTTACGCAAAACGGCTGTCAGTGGACTGCGATAGGCTGATGATGAATTCGTGTTTAAATTAAATTGGTTCTGCGGTGTCAATGAGATAGTAGCGCCTGCTTGGCACAAATCATTCAGGTAAAGGCTCGTCAAAAAATAGTTAATTAGTTGTCAGATTCATTATTAAATTTATAACAATAGATTTGACAGGTGGTTTTATTTACTTATGTATTTGTGCACTTAATTTATAAAAGTGAAATATCTAGGTAACCGTATCGCGAGATAATTGGAGATGTCCCAAATTTTTTTGACTACTCTGTTGCGCTGTGGAAGTGCGTTTGACTGGGTTCGATTCCCACACGAGACACCACTTTGTGTGATCCACAAATTGTTGTTTCGAGTCTGGATATACTTTGTGTCCGTAACTTCCATGTTTGTAAAGTCCCCCGCGATACAGGGCTTGAACAACTGCGGGAGTCATCTTTAAAAAAACATTCTAAATGTACGCTGTACCTTTTTCGTCTCTATCGTTTCATGCTACAAAGTCATAAAAATATACATTGTTATTACACTATTTCAATAAGTGTATAATATAAAAATGTGATTCAAAGATCGCGCAAGTTTAATAATATTGAAAAGTGCACCTCCATTTACACGTGCAGGTTGGATATATTAGGTATATTCAAAATCCCTCTCTCTATTCATAATCCGAGAAACAGTGTCTTATAAAAATACATATTGAGAGACGGGTTCAAAATGGTGCACAGTCCATCGTAACGACATATTCGCCTATCTTTCTAAATCTACATCATTCGTTTCCATTTCTCTGCCAGCTGAGAATTCAGACCTTATAAATTTGCTTTATATACGTACCTACGTTTTATTTATTGTTTGTGGCCAATTTGTTTTGTTCGTGAATAGGTTTCATTACATAAATCTTAATCTTATACCTACATAAAAATATAATTTTGATTTGTTAATTCTCTATTAAAACACAGTCCAATTCCTAGAAAACTAAAAATTTGCAGATAGATTTCTTTTGAGATAAAAAAATATTATAGACTACTAAAGATCTAAGGAGTGAACAAACTTAAGTCCTATTCATACAAAAATGGTAGCGGCCGGCAGCGGCTAGGCGAGCACTTTAGGTGTGAAAGAATTTTAAACTTTACATACCTGCATAAAAGATCAATAACGTTTGAAAAGCAAATAGGTCGCGGAGCCACGGGCGGCCATGAGCGTCCGCACGTGGTGACGGCGACGCGAGCCGAATCAGCCCGGTCTACAAGCCGCGCGCGGCCCTCGTGGCCGCTGCCGTTCCGGTGTGAATTGAGCCTTAGGATAATGGAAGGAGCGGGCATTCGTTACTAAAATTAAAAACGTGAAAGTGAGGTTTTAATTTTTGTACCCTTTGACTAAATGTCTGATGAAACTACTTTATAAATCGTAATAGTACTCCTCTAAGGTTATGTTAATCTACACAATGGATATTAAAACGGTTTTTACGATGGGTATTTGCAAAGCGCTATAGAATAGGTATACTGTTTTATCGATAATTTATTTTTATTAGACATTTCATCAGAGACTGGCAGACAACTAAACCTTATTCTGCGTTATACTGTCTAGACGAAGATAATTATGTTAATTTATTAATTTAATTAATTCAAGCAAGTGTACACTTTAGTCGCTATGCTGGTCAAAATAGTACTGACAGTATACAGTATTCTAAAATTCATTCTTAGTAAGCACATATCCATTGCCGTTCAAAATGGTTTGGCCGATTTAGATACATAACGAGATCTATATATATACTAATATTATAAAGCTGAAGAGTTTGTTTGTTTGAACGCGATAATCTCAGGAACTACAAGTCCAAATTATACAAATATTTTACTGTTGGATAGGTCATTTATTGAGAAAGGCTATAGGCTATAAAACATCACGCTACGATCAATAGGAACGGAGCAGGAAAAATGTTGAAAAATTGGGGAAAATTTACGCAGACGAAGTTGCGCAGGTTAGCTAGTTAAAGTTATAAAATGTATTTGACAATAGTAGTATAATTATTTTATATACTTGAAAGTAAAGATTACATTATTCATCCTATTTAAAAATGTAATCAGTTATTTACAATTTCAACTTCAGAGAAAACTTAATGCCGTCTCCGAGAAAAGAATAGGGTTACAAAACTCAGTAAAACCATTCAAGTGCTGTAAGCTAAATGCAAAGCTTATGAAGCGGCCTACTTTAAAATGCGAGCTTTTAGTTGCAAGAACAGTTGCAAACGAAATTTATTCAAATTAATATAGGTCAAGTGGGAAGTTTTATTTTGCTCTGGGTCCTTATTCACTATCTTTTTTTTTATTTTCGCGGCAAGCCCGTGCGAACTAGTGCATGCGCGGTGCGCTCAAAAATGTCCAACCGCTCATGCGCGTAGATGCATTTCTAAGCACAGCTCTTGTACCATTATTACAAGACAAGACAAGATTTTGACAGTTCGGGCGGGCTTGCCACGAAAACGAAAAAAAAGATAGTGAAGAAGGATGGGTCCTTCTTCAGTATTTTTTTTTCGTTTGTTCCGATATTAAATTTGAGAATTACAGAATGTATATAAGTAAAAGTTTTATTAAACAGTTTGAACCTTTGTCATTAATGCTTGGTGACCTTAGGTTTTTCTAAAAAGCGTTGGCACTTATTATTTGCTTTTGTATAGTAACATAGCGGCATTAGCGGCGGTAGCCTAATGGCTAAGGCATCGGTCTCGCAATCGTGAGATTGCGGGCTCGAATCCTATCCATTATACTACAGACGTGAACCCACTCCTAACACAAGCTTTTGAGCTTAGCTGGAGAGATTAACAAGATTGCTAGTAATGTGGGACGCAATCCCACATTGCTGGTTATCTTAAAAAAAAGCATACACCTGATTTCGACATAACACAGATAATTGTAATTTTTTTTGTATAGATTCTGTGTTTTTCTAGCTGTTAGATGTAAGAATAATTAATTATTTTGGAACTTTTACTTTCATTCCTTTGAAGTGTGGGAATCGAAGACGCAACCGGAATAAATGTGGAATTTATTCAAGAGGCGCCACTAAGTCACTGATGCAACAAAGTTCAACAATTTATTGCCGACTACGTGCGGTATTGGGGCGGTTCCGGGGCGATAACTTTGTGTAGCTACTGCTGTGAAGAAAGCACACGAAATTTCAGGTACGTAGTTAAATATGCTAAAAATACTTTTGAAACTTGTTTAGAAACAATTTGAAGAGAGTACTTTAACGGTTGGACTGTAAATGTCATCATTCGTACCAAGCTTCTCAACTTTTGTTTGCAATTGCAAGTAGTTTCAATTTACGTACTTATTTTTCTGAATGAACTAGAGAGGTAAAGTCTTTATCAAGTATCAATATAAGTGTGGCCATAACAGTGCCCCCCTAAGTAATTTAAAGTAAACTTAATTTTAAGTTTACTTTAAGTTACCTCTTGCACTATTATAGTTTACGATGGTAATTACGTAGCTCAGTCAAAAAATGGCGGTAGATAAAATTACTTGTGGGTCATTATTCACGTTTTTTTTTTAATTTCGCGGGTTAGCCCGTGCGATCTGGCGCATGCGCGGTGCGCTGAAATATGTCCGCCGCGCATGTGCGGTAATGCGTTTTTAAGCGCAGCTCTCTATTTACCACTATGATAAGATTTTGACAGTTCGCACGGGCTTGCCGCGAAAACGAAAAAAAAGACGTGAATTAGGACCTTGGCTACGCAAACATGCGCTATTGAAGTGTTACCAAATGTCTAGACAGATTATTAAGTCTTACTTTTCCGCGGCAAGTGTCTGTGATTGTGATAGGTTTCCTTGCAAAAAGAAACTACCGCTGACTTTATAAGAAAAACACAAAAAAACTGAGGTACACAAGTCAATGTGAATACCACAATAAATCCCAAGATATGGCCGAAAACGTTTCACGTGGAGAAAATTGCGACCGATCGTGGAACAATATGCATTGTGCTTTAGTGGCGAGCCACAATGGGGCTGGCAGTGAGTATCAGGGATGTCCACGTACTCCTTTTGTTGTGGACACTGTTATAGAGATTGTGGCGACGGCGACGTATGAACGGGGTAAGACTGAGTGTTATTGCAAGTTTGGGATCGATGTGGCATTAATAGCTTGATTAATACGAAAAAAAGTAACTGATGTGACGCGAGGGTTAAGTACTCAACCCTCGCGTAACATCAGTTACTATTTTCAAAGCGTATTCATTTTATTTTCACCTACCTATATAACTACTATTTCTTTGGTATAGTTACCATAATCATATTCACTGCCATTTATTTTTGAGCTCATAATTTTATTATACAGTTTCACTTTTTGTTACTTTAGTTAACTTCGGTCCCTCGTAATTAGGCTTATTACACGATCGAAACTTCAAAAATCTAAAAGTAAAAATACCTAGCATGAGCGCGTTTGTTCCTGTGTCGAATTGTGTAGATACACTATTAAAACTTTAAAGCTGTAGGGTAATATACTTATACAGTCATGTCTGATAACATTTAAATAATATGTTTGATTTAAATGTTACCAGATAAAACTGTAAATAATAAATTTAATCAAAACTTTTAGCTCTGTATCGCTATGTATGTATAACACTTAACTGTCCAGCCATAGGAAATAACGCTACACGTGCAAAGATCAAACATAAAACTAACAACATTTCGATTCGCAGTAGTTTAGTTCAATCACAAAATCTTCCGCTGGAATGTTCTGCTTATACTCCAATTAACACACTACGCGATGTTATACATCAAATCAAATTTCAAAACATATCAAAGATCATCTTCATGATTATATTTGTTCTGTTAACCAAATTTGTTTAGTACCTATTCACTTGAGAATAATCCGTTTATGGAAAAAAAACATTTCAACGTAATCCCTACTCGGTTATAAACCTTCTGAAAAGAAATAGGATATTACATGTTATATAATCTGCCGGGATTGCGTAAAAGTATTTCTTTTTCCAGCCAATATTTAGGCATACAATAAAATTTATTAATATTGACGGCCTTGAACTTTAGCTTTTTGAAGATATCCTCCGACTTCTTTTACTATGAGGTTATTGTACACTTAAAAAACCCGCCTGCGCAATAAAGATGCAAATAAGATCCCCAACATATATAATAACAAGCTGCCGGAGGCATTAATTAATGGCTCGATGAACTTAGTATTGTGATAAACTTAGTAAGGGGTCTTGTTTGCATCTTTTTTGCACAGGAAGTTTTTTTTTTTTTAATTATTTTTTTCTTTAGTAGTTGTTGCAGGTGTCTTTTTAGTGGTTGCAGGGTGTTACCGATGTAACAAATAACTTTTATCACACTATAGCTGTATCAAAATTGTAAAAAATATGATTGTCTGTAAAGTCGGTTTACGGACGATATTTTTACACTATCACTTCATAAGAAAAAATTGTAATAAACAACCATGCCTGTGAGAACATTTTTTTGTTTCCAATTGTATCACATGTCGCTGCAATCGCCAAAACATTGATGAGATTGTAATATACAGCCATGCCTGTGACAGCTGTAGTGAACCCGGCCGCATGCTTCCGGTCGACGGCCACAATACTTCAGCCTATCGGCAGGTGGATCGTGACGGATCGTGACACTTTTTCGTGCGTGCACCCGGTCATCGATTTCTAAGTCATCGTTATCACGTCTAGCCGTCTACGGCTAGACTCGCATCTGGCACAACTTGAGGTGGAACTTGGGAAGATTAGGTGGCATATCCTCGGGTTAAGTGAAGTCCGAAGAGAGGGAGAGGACACCATAACCCTCGAGTCAGGCCACCTTATGTACTTCCGCGAGGGAGACCAAAAATCCCAAGGTGGTGTTGGGTTTCTGGTAAATAAGTCCCTTTCTGACAACGTTGTGGAAATGTCTAGCGTGTCGAACAGGGTAGCGTACCTCATTATCAAGCTCACCGAGAGGTATAGCCTCAAGGTAGTGCAAGTGTACGCACCGACCTCGGCACATCCAGACGACGAAGCGGAGGATATGTTCGATGACATATCGAGGGCCCTCCACTCCACCACTAAGACCCACTACAACGTTGTTATGGGGGACTTCAACGCTAAAGTGGGAGTACAAAATTGCAGCGAATTGGTAGTAGGATCCCATGGATTTGGAAGCAGAAATCATAGGGGGCAAATGCTAGTCAACTTCCTCGAACGGGAGGGGCTCTTCTTGATGAACGTCTTTTTCAAGAAACGGCCCCAAAGGAAGTGGACGTGGCAAAGCCCCGACACTATGACGAAAAACGAGATCGACTTCATCATGACGGACAAAAAGCATATATTCAAAGACGTCACCGTGATCAACAGGTTTAATACCGGTAGTGATCACCGACTTGTCCGAGGCTCTCTGAATATCGACTTCAAGGCGGAACGTGCCCGTTTGATGAGGTCCAGGCTCCGACCTACTTTGCTCCAAACCATGATAGGATCCGAAGCGTTCCAGTCAAACCTGGATAACCGATTTGCTGCCATGGAAACCACAACAGACGTAAACCAGAAGCTCGTAAATGTGGTTCGGATACTCAGGGAAGAAGGTACGAGATTTTCTGAAATGCAACGTAAGGGCAGGAAGTCAAAGCTTTCGGAAAAGACTTTAGGGCTAATGAAGGAACGACGTGAAAACCCACCCGTCACTTCGTCGGAAAAGCGCGCTCTAAACCAAGAGATCAACAGGCTTATACGACACGACCTTCGGTGCTCCAATACTCTTTTGATTAAAAGAGCGATCGAGCAGAACAATCAAAGAAAAGTGTTCGTACAATCTCTTGGAAGAAGCCACCTGACGAAGTTGACCACAGCAAGTGGAGAAGTCGTTTCTTCGAAGCCAGCAGTCCTCTCCGAAGTGGAAGGCTTCTATGGCCGGTTATACGCTTCGCATGCATCTCGAACTGATCCTGAAAATGAGGGTCCTAGAGCCACTCTAACATGCCACTACACCGAAGACCTGCCAGAAGTCAACATTGACGAAATCGTGCTGGCTCTTAAACAGCTGAAAAATGGAAAAGCCCCTGGAGAGGATGGCGTTACAACAGAGCTGTTAAAAGCTGGAGGTAAACCCGTACTGAGGGAGCTCCAATAGCTTTTTAATGCTGTCCTGTTTGAAGGGAGAACTCCGGAGGCGTGGAGTAGAAGTGTAGTCGTCTTGTTCTTCAAAAAAGGAGATGAGACCCGGCTGAAGAACTACCGACCTATTTCTCTTCTAAGCCACGTCTATAAGCTGTTTTCAAGAGTCATCACGAACCGCCTTGCGCGAAGACTTGACGAATTCCAACCACCGGAACAGGCTGGATTTCGGAGCGGATATGGCACCATAGACCACATCCACACAGTGCGGCAGATTATACAAAAGACCCAGGAGTATAATCAGCCCCTGTGTCTAGCATTCGTGGACTATGAGAAGGCCTTTGACTCGATTGAAATCTGGTCCGTTCTGGAGTCTCTGCAGCGATGCCAAGTAGATTGGCGATATATCCAAGTGATGAGATGTCTCTACGAAGCCGCCACCATGTCCGTCCAAGTACAGAATCAGCAAACAAAACCTATACCATTGCATCGAGGAGTGAGGCAAGGGGACGTTATTTCCCCGAAACTGTTCACAAATGCAATGGAGGATATGTTCAAGACGCTGCACTGGAAAGGGCAAGGTATCAACGTCAATGGTGAATACATTTCTCACTTGCGATTTGCAGATGACATTGTCATCATGGCGGAAACGCTGCAGGACCTACAACGGATGCTGAATGACCTGGCTGACTCTTCTGTACGCATCGGCCTACGGATGAACTTGGATAAAACCAAGGTCATGTTCAATGAACATGTACTACCGGAACCGACAGCGGTGCACGGCGCCGTTCTCGAAGTTGTTCAAAAATATGTGTACCTCGGGCAGTCATTGCAGTTAGGGAGAAACAACTTCGAGGACGAGGTGAACAGGAGAATTCGGTTGGGTTGGGCAGCGTTTGGTAAGCTACGTCAAGTCTTCTCATCGTCGATCCCACAATGTCTAAAGATTAAAGTCTTTAATCAGTGCGTCCTACCCGTCATGACATACGGAGCCGAAACGTGGACACTGACGGTACGGCTGGTCCACAAGTTCAAAGTCGCTCAGCGGGCTATGGAACGGGCTTTGCTCGGAGTTTCTCTTAGGGACAAAATCAGAAATGAGGTGATCCGGCAGAGAACAAAAGTCATCGACATAGCCCACCGGATTAGCAAGTTGAAGTGGCAGTGGGCTGGCCATATTAGCCGAGGAACCGACAACCGTTGGGGTAAACGAGTTCTTGAGTGGAGACCGCGGCTTGGCAAACGTAGTGTAGGACGCCCTCAAGCCAGGTGGAGTGATGATATACGCAAAACGGCTGGCAGGAGCTGGATGCGAGAAGCCGAAGATAGAACAAAGTGGCGTGCAATTGGAGAGGCCTATGTCCAGCAGTGGACTGCGATAGGCTGATGATGATGATGTTATCACGTCAAAAATGGTTGTTAGTTGACTTTTTTAGTATTAAAGTCATAATTATATTTTACCTTACTAAAATGCTTACGATGAGTTCTTTAATTTGATACCCATAAAACTTTTTTCTTACACTTCTTGTGTTTGACATCTCACAGCCGCCATGTTTGTTTTTTTTAAACGTCACTTATCTAATAACATTTGGGCCGTCAAGACAAATCTAACGACGTCTTAATTGTTTAAATCCGTCTTGTGGTTTGAAAGATATGAGGTAATAAAGAATATTACATACAAGATAAGCGTGAAAAACATAACCCTTCCTTGCAGTCGGGTAAAACATTCAAATCAAAGATAATTTGATTTGAACCAATGAAGTTTTACTATCATTTTTATCTTTTGTGTGCTTAGTTCATCAATAGTGCAATTGGAGCATTATTGGCGCACTGAGAGTATATACGACCACTAAAGGAGAATAATAATAATAATATCTTGGGACAATTCACACAACGTCATCTGATCCCACACTAAGCAGAGCTTGCACTATGGTAACAAGACAACTGATAAACACATTTATATATTTCTAAATACATACATATTATAGATAAATAACACCCAGACACAGAATAAACCCTTGTGCTCATAGTGCGTAGCAGTCGGATACATTCCCACCGCTCCACAGAGAAAGTCAGAATGATATTAATAAGAGGATAATATTCAGCGCGTGCGGGAGTTATATCCAAAAAACCGAGTACGAGCATGTTGGACCATGCTCAGTGTAAGGTTCCGCAGCCTTGAATAATTGCGTTAGCAGAAGAGGATATGTTCATGACACTTACGCCCTTTTGTTGAGAAACGCAGTTTTCAACCATAACTCAATGACGGTGTATACGATCATGTCCAAAATATTTTAAAGTATTTAATTAGTGCTATCTTTGCGATTTTTTTCATATTTTTTGGTCACATGGTTCAAAAGATACGGACCCAATTTATGCAATTTTCGGAGCGATTATTTCCAAAAACATTCACTTAATCAAAGAAGTACTCGTATATTAAAAACCTTTGGATATTTTTGAAAGACTTGTCGAATGATGTACCATACGTTGATGTTTGCTGAAAAAAAAGCTTTTGCTACATGTATGGAGTGCCCCTCCAAAAAAATTATATTTTTATTGTTTAGCTAAGTAGCGGCTACTCCAAGACTTTTTTTTACCAAATTTCATCAATATTCATTAAGTTCATATCTTCGTATTCATTTGAGTTTTTTTTTTTTTTTTTTTTTTTTTTTTTTTTTTTATTTATTAAATCACATATTAACACACACTATACAAAATTAGAACACGCCAAACTGCGATTGCAGTTTGTAGGCGCTCGCTCAAATCAGATTATGTACTTATAATACAATGTGTTGCTACTTATACTAACTTTTATTTACAAACTTACTGATAATAACACAATTACAAATAAAAATTTAATTACCTACTATACTATCCCATGTATTACCTATTTATGCTAAATACAATGTACTTACTTTCACACACAATATTCATCTATATACATACTCACACGCATACGACGATTACATATTTTGAACCCACATACACATTTCACAGTTATGCACATTAAAAAAGACATAGAATATTCACAGACTTACTACATACTTAGTTGATCACACCGATACCAGCCCCGGGCGGGTATCGAACCCACGACACTGCATCACCTTTCTTATAGTATCCCAGCATTTCTTTTAATTTAGTTTTCAATTTAAACTTACATTTTATTTTCTTATCATCCCTTAATATCTCATATGTATTACACAACTTTGGTACTATGTATTTTCTAGTTCTTTGACCATAATAATTAATAACCTTAGAATTTAATAACTTTCCCTTTTTTACCGATCTTACACTGTATTTATATGTTTTCTTAATTTTAAATTCTTCTTTATAGTAAGTTTCTAATGCTATCAAATAATTTACTTTAACATCTATTGGCATTATTTGGCATTCCAAGAAAAGTTGGTTATAATCACCCTTACACCTATCTTTTGTTTTTTTGTTTACTAACATCTTTAAAAATCTAAGTTGAATTATTTTTATTTCATCTAAATATGTTTTAAAAGTTAACCCATAACAGCTCAGCCCATAACTAATAACTGATTCTGCTAGTGCATAATAGACCAATAGCAAGTTATGCTTGTCTAGTACTCTCTTTAAGTGGAAGAATTTGCTAAGTACTGCCCTTAGTCTACTACCCACCAAATCAACTTGTGGTCTCCAATTAAACCTTTTATCTATAGTTAAACCTAGGTATTTAAAGGTATCCACCAACTCCAACTCATTACAAGTACACAGTGAGCTCTTGTGGAGACACTCATAGGAATGACCAACAATTTTAATTGAGTTATGTTGTCTTGCTGCTACATTGTAGGGTGAATATATATGCATACATTTAGTTTTGTTACTGTTGATTATTATGCCATTATCGTGAGCCCATTTAGTTATGTTATCAAAATCCTGTTGCATGTGAGTTTCTAACTGCTTTAAGTTTTTGCCGGCTATTGTAAGACATGTATCATCTGCATACATATACACCCCACAGTGCTCCACAACATTTGGCATACTATCAACATGCATTATGTACCCCACCGGACCATACACAGATCCGGTAGGTACACCTAGGGTAATGTCCGCCTCTGCGCCCCTTGTGCCATCGACAAGGGTACAGAGCGTTCTGTTTGTCAGATAGCTTCGGAAGAACTCATTTGTCGGACCACTAATACCGCATTCGTTCATGGCTTTTAATAACTGGGTGTGTTCTAAAGTTTCAAATGCTTTTTTAAAGTCAATAAATAATACTAAAATTTGGTTTCGGTCGTTTAAGCTGTTATTAATGTAATCTGTAAATTGCGTTAATACGGTATTAGTGCTCCTCCCCCTTCTAAAACCATGTTGACAGTCCGTCAGAATGTTATATTTTTCCAAAAAATTACTTATTTGCCCAACTATAACTTTTTCTACAATTTTATTTATAACTGATAAGATAGCTACCGGCCTATAATTTGTATATTCAAGATGGCATCCTTGTTTATAAATAGGTCTAATTAAGGATTTTTTTAACTCATTTGGGTATATACCCTTTGTTACACACATATTAACGAATTTTGCAATAACACTACATATATTATTTTTTACAATTTTTAGGTCTTGTACTCTTATTAAGTCCGTACCCGGTGCCTTGGCACTGTCAAGCTTGTCTATGATTTTACAGATCATTTCCGAGTTAACTTTTCTGAATCTAAATGTCACATTGCTATTCTTTACATATGAATTCCTCTCTAAAAATTTGTGGTTACATTTATGTTGTATTTTTGCTATTTCCTGTGTAAATGATTTAGAAAATGTAGTACATACGAGGGTGGATCGAAATATTCGCGGCCTTCCACATAAATACTTGACTTATTTTAATGTAACTGACCTCATTCGATTTGTTTACTCTCTGGTTGTCACATTGTAAAATTCTGTCACAATAGCATTATCTGTTTTTAAATTAGACTGAATTTTGTGAGCCTAAGTGCAGCGTTTTTAAAGAATGGAGAAAATTGAGCAACGTGCGGTCATCAAATACCTGTTTAAAAAAAAACTGACTCCAAAAGAGATTCACGAAGATATGTCAACAACATTGGGGGAATCTGCTCCATCGTATACGACTGTGAAAAAGTGGGTTGCAGAATTTAAACGCGGACGAGAGAGTATTGAAGATGACCCTCGCTCCGGCCGGCCTACGACGTCTACGACTGAAGAAAACATTGGGAAAATCTGTGATCTGATATTGGCAGATCGGAGATTGACCATCAGGGAGATTGCTGACACTATTGGCATCTCATATGAACGAACACAAAACATCATAGTCAATGAACTTGGATTTTCTAAGGTTTCTGCGCGGTGGGTCCCCAGATTGCTTTCAGTTGAACAAAAACGAATACGGCTCACGATTTCTCGCGACAGTTTGGAAATGTTTGAGACTGATCCACAAGATTTTTTGGACAGATTTGTTACAATGGATGAAACCTGGGTACACCACTACACCCCAGAGTCAAAACAGCAATCCAAGCAGTGGAAAAAACCTGATGAACCGACTCCAAAAAAAGCCAAAACAATTTTGTCAGCTGGCAAGGTGATGGCGTCAGTTTTTTGGGATGCTAAGGGTGTCATCATGGTGGACTACCTTGCAAAAGGTGAGACTATAAACTCTGCTTATTACTGCACCCTTTTACGTCATTTGCGTGAAACGATCAAAGAGAAAAGGCCAGGACTACTCAGCAAGAAAGTGTTGTTCCATCAGGATAATGCACGCGTTCACACGTCTGTTGAATCAATGGCTCAAATTCGTGATTGTGGCTTTGAATTACTGCCCCATCCCGCCTATTCCCCTGATTTGGCACCTTCGGACTTTCATTTATTCCCAAACCTTAAAAAACACCTTGGAGGTCAAAAATTTTCATCAAATGAGGAGGTTGAAACCGCGGTGGGTGACTTTTTTGAAGGCCTTGAAGAAACTTTTTTTATGACCGGCATACAGGCGTTGGAAACCAGATGGAAGAAGTGCATTGAGTTAAGTGGAGATTACGTGGAAAAATAAAATTACTTTTGTTTATATTTTATATTGTTTTCTTGCTGAGGCCGCGAACTTTTCAATCCACCCTCGTATATTATACATATTATCTGTTTTACCTAAGTATTTTATAATCACACTATCAATAGTCATTTTCTTTTTACCTATCCATTGATTTATATTGGCCCAAATTTTCCTACAGTCCCCTTTACAGTTTATTAATTGATTTCTCCGGTGTTTATTCTTCGCAGCACTTATTTTTCTATTTACTTTATTTCGAATTTTTGTATATTGCAATCTTTTATTCATATTATATGGATCCGCCTTCCAAATACGAAACAACTCATTTTTCTTATCGATATTACGTATAATTTCTTTATTTATCCACGGTTGGTTCATTCTTTTTTTTTTAAATATTTTAGTAACCAAACAATCAGAATAAATGCTTCGAAAAACAAAACACAGTTCACTGTACAAAATAACAGGGCAATTTATTGATAAAAAATTCTCCCACCTGATACCTCGAAGTTTTTCTTCGACTAGTTTATTATTTAATACCTCCCGTGTTGCAATACTCGTATTGTTGAACTGATCGTCGCGTTGATGCGTTTCTCGTTGAATTCTTACTCCCGTCATGTAGTGATCCGATAGTCCAGCTGCAAATGTGTGCGTTGACTCACACCTCCATGTTCCATTCGCTGCCGCGCGCACAAACACATGGTCAATGCACGACTTCTGTATTTGTCCCTTCACAATCGCTTCGCGCGTTATCGCACTCGGCGGTATGACTAACTGGAGGCCATAACTACACAAGGTGGTTTTGTAGTGTTGTGTAGTAAAATCTTGCTTGTCGTCAGATACGTCGATGTTCATGTCTCCAACAATAATAATATTTTCTTGCCTGGGGATATTTTCAAGGAGCGTATCTATGTATTGGATGAACTTTTTTCGATTTTTGTCCGGTGGTCTATACAATGAAATAAGATACATGGATATATTTCCGGCAGATACTTTGCCAATTATTGTTTCTACTTCCGGGCTATATGATTTCTCTTCCGTAAAGTTTAACTCTTGTTTTACATAGACCAGTAGTCCACCTCCTCTTTTATTTTCACGCGTTGACCCGTAGGCGTTATATCCATCTATCTCAAATATAGGTATTTCTTCTTTTTTTATATTTATTTCTGTAAGTACTACTATATCTATCTTCCATTTTGTTTCTGTTAGCAATACCAATAATTGATTGAAATGTTTCCTCATAGAATTTATATTGACATGAACTATATCAAAGTGTTTGTTTTTTTTATTTAGTATGAATTCACTCCATTCTCTTATTAAATTAAAGTTTTTAAACTTATATTCTTGCTTTCCTTCATGTGTAACATCGAATTTTATATATTTGGGAATCACGTAGTGTGGCACTGGCCTCATTCGGTGGGATTATTGTTGCGAGGTGTCGGTCATTGCTAATAGTTGTTTGATGTCGTTCTCGCATCTTACGTTATAAATCTTTTTGTTGGTTTCACTTACTTTGGCTAAAATTTTTGAGTTTTGTATCCATATGAATTTAAAGGATGCTTTCAGTTCATGTTTTGCTAACCAAAACAAATGTCGTGTGCGCTTTGTAAGATCCTCATTTATGTAAATATACTCTTGGTTTTTATTATTAAATATGTCATCGTTTGTTAAACGTTGCTTTCGTGCCTTTAGCCATTGCTCTTTTGCTTTTTTTGAGCGTAGTGTGATTATGAGTGGCTGGTGTCGAGTATTATTACGTGTGGTTTTTTCTACACCTACCCTCATAGCCTCTTCTATCTCGTTTGCATCTAATTTAAGCTTATTAGCAATCTTACTTATCGTTATTTTTAAGTCCTCCTTTTCTTGTTTCTCTAAGCCTACTATCTCGATATTCTTTTCTTTTTCTTTTTGTTCTAATGCCAGCACTCTTTCCTCAAGCGCCTTATTGCATTTATCTAAGTAGGTATTTTGCTGTTCTAGAACTTTTATTTTTTTCTCAGCCTGTTGCTTAAACTCGAACATTTCCTGATATTTTTCGGAATAGAAATTTACAGTGCTTTTGATCTCTTCTATGTCTCTCTCCATTTTGTGAATGATGTCCAATTTTTTGTTCATATCACGCAATAAGTCTTGCAGTGGTAAGTCGCTGCTCGCCTGCTTCGTAATTTCTTCGGGACGTTCATTTTCGTGGTCGCTTTTTGAGCAATCTTCGCAGCATTCGCTATTCAAGAACTGTTTTATGTTCTTCACACATTTCTTGTGAAAGATTCCACTGCATTCACCTTTGCACTTTATCACGTCATCCTTGGATGTAGACAAAAATAATTTGCACTTTTTGCATTGCACCATATTTACTTCACTTTATCGGTAAGTATTTAGTTTAAACAATATTATCAGTAGCTCGCGCCGCACGTCCGTACGTTGAGCGAAATGACGCGGATATGTTCTTTTCTCTGGCTTTGCCTATTGTTTACGAACTTGGCATTACATGAAAATGTAGAATCCCGACGTATCACAAGAGTTGTTTCGCATCCTAAGTGAATAAGAAAAAATATTTTTTGATTTTGACATTATTTAGAATGTTTAAATGGTTTGTATGTGCAAGAGATACTTTTATAAAAATAATCTATTTTTGAAAAGGGTTTCTACAAAAGCATTTGTACATTTTTATTTTTATTTAGAGGCAGCAAATCAAACGCGTTGGAAACTAATCCCTGCCACACTCGTATCTGTGGTCGCGTGGCTTGTTTCGCAAATTGTTCGCCCCTATCCAGCTTGACCTAAAACCGTCACTCCAATATCGCCATTGTTATCCTTATGAATGAAATAGGAAATCGAGTTATTCTATCGTGATTAATCGTTGACCACTTGATTGGCGTGTGCTTAGATGAATAGTGTCATGATTCAACTTGCCAGCAGAAAATCAAGCATTATTTTAATGCCCGTCACAAAAGAAAGACTGCCTCTGTGGCGCGGTGGGAGTGTGTCCGACTGCTATGCATGAGGTGCATAAGTGGGTTCGATTCCCACCGGGACACCACTTTGTATAATCCACAAATTGTTGTCTGTCTGGGTGTACTTTGTGTCCGTGACTTGTATGTTTGTAAAGTCCCCCGCAACACTGGGCTTGTACTCTATTGCGGGAGTCGTCTTTTTAAAGGAAAAAAAATCCTACTAATATTATAAAGCTGAAGAGTTTGTTTCTTTGGTTATGGCAACTAAACAACTGTTATACATACTTATATATATCTAAATGTATACCTACATATTATAATTACACTCAGACATATAATGAACCATCGTGCTCATCACACAAAGTTTTATCCTGGGATTGAACCCACGGCCTTCGGCTTATCAGTCAGGGTCACAAACCACTACAAAAACAGGCCAGTCATAAGTAATTATGTTAAAAGTTGACAATTTCATGGAATAAATTGAATATTGTGAAATGTATACCGAAAAATATATTACGCCAGGCCACGACATGATGCGGGTTACCGTATCGCTGTCGCTCCTCCATAAGTAATGCGTTTTAAAAATTGACGACGCAGCGAACACAGCTGTTTGAGTTTCATCCAATATCTCATATAAAACAAACGCACACCAATAAAATATTAAGCTGCGTTTTCACTTCACTAGGCTTGGCTCTACAAAAAAAATATGGTGCGAAAATGGGTTTTACCTTTCACTAAAAGATAATTGGGTAGTAGATTGTCAAGTCAGATTTGTCTCTTTTTATGTAATGTCAAAATTACACGTTCTGTAGATATTTGTACGAAACTAGCTGTCCCAGCGAACCTCGTATGTTTTTTATGTGATTCGTGTTTCATTGTATTGTCAAATTATCCAGGGATCCACTCAATATATTTGAGTGGGTCACACAAAATGTCTTCGAAATCAGTCCAGCATTTTATTTAAATATATAAAGAAGATGAAACACTATCGTACTACTAGTGGTCATAGGTTCTATTCGTCATTTTTATTTTTAGAGACGACTCCCGAAAGTTACAAGCCCTGTGACACAGGAGACTTTACAAACATTCAAGTCACGAACACAAAGTACACCCAGACCCGGAACAACAATTTATGGCTCATTCAAAGTTGTGTCTCGTGTGGGAATCAAACCCACGACCTCTTGCGTAGCAGTCGGACACACTCCCACCGCGCTACTGAGACAGTCACTCAGAGACAGTAAATTAATTTAGGTACTTTTAGTACCTTATTTGTTTTGATGATTATAAATTGAAAAACATAAATAATTGCTAACAAAAATAATGTTACTATTGTGTGATTACTATAAAATGTCTTATTTTTACCCGACTGCGGAGGATTGTTATGTGTTTGACGCGTATAAATGTATGTAAGTATGTATATGTATCCTTCCAATGTTCCTATGCCCGCTCAAAACTTCTCAAGGACCTAACCGATTTTCATTAGTCATTAGATTCATCTCGGTGACGCTAGTGTCACTGGGTACATAAAATTCTTAAAAAATCTTAATGGCGGATTTTAATGTTTGGCCTGAGCATTTCGAAGACTCTCGTGTGGGGTATCAAATTAAAGGCAAATAGAATGCAAGTTCGAATATATATATTATAACCCATATGTTTATACAAATCATTGAAAAAACAATGTTAATGATAAAATAAATAGTTCTTATTAAATCACCTTACAATGACTACAAAGAATCAAATAAAAAAAAATCTAAAAAACCTGCCCGCAAAAAAACAGAAACAAACGATACCCTTATGAGGCAATAATTAGTTCTGTTGAACTTAATATCGTGCCTCCAACTGCATGATATTAAATTTGTTGCTTTTTTTAGTTTTTAAATATATTTTTTAAGCTATTGCATAGCTTCTATCGCGGGCCTTGAGCGCGGGGACCGAATCCAGAAATTCCGTAACGAAAAAACCTCATGCTCCCCACTCCGTCGGGCACAGCGGTGATACTTTTTAGTTTTGCCATCTATCGATGAATAGCAGAACTTTTAATGACTTTTTTTTAAATTAAAAAAAAAATTAAAGAAAAAAAAATTAAAAACATTGTTTTGTTATAATTAAAAAAAAAATTTTTTTTTTAATTCCTTTTTTTGTAATTTAAAAATAAAATTAAAGAAAAAAAAATTAAAAACATTGTTTATTAAAATGATTTTTTTTTTTAATTGCTTAATTTGATAAAAATGCTTTTACCGCGGCAGTCCCCGAGTGCCACACATTTTTTATTTTATTACTTTCGTATCAGTTGTGTAGCGGACGTCAATCTGTTGAAATACAAAATTAAATGAAAATGCCTGTAAATTGACATTAACTCACACTATTTATAGGCGGGATTAAAATTGCAAGTTATGGACCGTATCAGTGCGGTACTATCGTATTGACTTAATACTATTGAGTGATCTTTTTATTTACGTTTGGTGATGGATTTTTTTACTGTTCTCATATTCAACAATGCAATATATTCAATCTCATGTACCTATTCTTCTTTTAATATTCTTTGTCTCTTGTTTTTGCAGCCAGTCCTCTAATAAGGTGTATAATATAATGGTGGCAGAACATTAATAATAATAATAATAATAATATATTTATTGATCCAAAGGAATACAGATAGGAGTTACATATTAACTTAATGTATATATTAATTTAAATTAATGTTATCTGTTACGATAGATGTGACTCTGTCTCTCAAACTAGGTTGACCTGTATCTTGAGAGACAGTGTTCAGCCATGGTGGGGTTAT
The DNA here is from genome assembly GCA_945859575.2 of Herminia tarsipennalis. Lineage (NCBI taxonomy): Eukaryota > Metazoa > Arthropoda > Insecta > Lepidoptera > Erebidae > Herminia > Herminia tarsipennalis. The sequence goes on from OX243851.2 coordinate 5,673,384, forward strand.
AGGTGTAACATTAAACGGTGGATTGTGTCGATCTGTATTTACAAAATTAGATTAAAATACTAAAAAAATAAATAACGTAGAAAAAAAAGGTAAAAGTAAGATAATATGGAAAGTTTGTGTGTATGTGTATGTGTGTGTGTGTGTGTGTGTGTGTGTATGCGTGTATGTGTGTGTGTGTGTGTAGTGTGTATTGTGAGTGGTGTGTGTAAGTGAGTGCGTGTATTATTGTGAGTTATAAGTTAGGCGATGTAAGTGATTAGAGATTCAGTATTATGATAGTCCTGTTGGAGAAGCCATCCTGATATTTTTACTTTAAGATCATATTTATTAAGGTCAGATATGTTTAGTGTTTTGTGTATTTTACTGTATATATGTGTTCTCAAAATGAAAAATTGGTGTCTAGCAAACGAGGTTTTGTAGCGTGGGCCTGAGAGGGGGATTCTACGTCGGTTTGGATCCGATCGAGGGACGGTAGCATGACGTCTCAGGGTTGCCTGGAGCACATAGAGCTGTCGAACTGTCAAAATATTACAGTCCCGATACAGTTGAACTGTGGGGTAGCGGAAGGGTTTCTTCAACATTACTTTTATTACAGCTCTCTGTGCTCTCTCGACCCTGAGAAACATGGTTTTAGCAGCTCCACCCCACACAGGAATGCAATACCCTATAACCGACTGGCACAAAGCATAAAAAACCATTTTTAAGGTATCTAGGTCTGCAGAGTGCCTGAGAGACTTGAAAATAGGGATGAGTCTCATTGCTCTAGTGGTGACAGCGTCTATTTGCTTATCCCATCTAAGAAATGAGTCAATCTGCACACCCAAATACCTCACCACAGAGACACTTTTTAAAGCAGGGCAGTCACATGCGGGTAATAGTAGTGGGCAAGTGTGGGCTGTCAACGAGTAGGTGCTGTTAGGTAGTGTGTTTTGGCGAATTGCGAAAGGAATATAACAAGTCTTATTGATGTTAAGGGTTAGGAGATTAGTGTTTAGCCACTCTGATATAGTCTTCAACGCAATCTCTGCACTCATTTTTACACTGTCCCATGTGGGACCGTGAACTATGACTGCCGTATCATCGGCATAAGCGTATACTTCTACATTTGGAAGGGCTAGGAGGCATAAACCATTTATGTAGATTTGGAATAGTGTAGGCCCGATTATACTGCCTTGCGGAACACCGAAAGACACTGACGCCTCGTCGCTAAGGTATTCGTCGATTTTAACTCTTTGAGTACGATTGCTTAGGTAGCTTTTAAAAACTTCCAAAGGGATGCCACGAACTCCAAATTGTTCCAGCTTTGAAATGAGGATGGGAACAGAGACAGTGTCAAATGCTTTATTTAGATCCAGAAAGATTCCCAGACATTTTACATTCCTGTCGAGATAACCTGCAACGGACTGGGTTAAGCCCAATACTGCATCCTCAGCCGACACTCCCGGACGAAAACCATATTGGTTATTGGCTATAAGCTGATGTTTGGTGAGGTAACGCCTTAACTGGTTATTTAGGATCCTTTCATAGACCTTCGATAAGGCAGGGAGTACAGAAATCGGTCTGTAGTTATTGACACTGTCTCTGCTTCCACCCTTATGGATGGGATGTATAATAGCTCTCTTTAGTGCGTCTGGGAAAAAACCATTTCGTAAGCAGCAGTTTATAAGGTGGGTTAAAGGTGTTAACAAAGTGTGTCGACAGTGCTTCAGCATGATAGGTGATATTCCATCCCATCCTACAGCACTGTCGTTACGCAGTTGGAGGATGAGAGATTCAATTTCCCTTTCATCCACCTCTAACAAAACCAGTGAATTTGAGGGAGGAGAAGAGGTATTAAAAATGATGTTAGAGGAAGTTGATGTAGGATGTTTCGCTAGGATATCGTCTGCCAGATTTTTGCCCACATTACTAAAAAACTTGCAAATTGTATTTAAGGACGAGATTGGGTTATCTTTGGATTCTAAAAGATCAAGAGGACTACCGTTAAATTTGTTTGTGTTTGTGATAAATTTTATTGTTTTCCACAGGGCTTTTGGATTGTTTTTTGCTTTCTCAATTTCACTTTTTTCGTATGCAATTTTCAATTTCCGAAGTAGACCATTACAAAAATTCCTATATCTTGTGTAAGTGGTTTTAAGAATAAAGTTAAGCGGTGCTTTTCTTGAACGTTTATGTAACTTATCCCGATTTTTGATGCACTTAAGAAGTCCGGGGGTGATCCCGGGTTTTATTATTTTATGTTTCCTGGACGTTTTGATGACCGTGGTGTGTTTGGTTATTGCTGTTTTTATTATAGAAATGAAAGTGTCTGTAAGTATATTAAGGTCATTGATTAAGTATAATGATGAAAAATCAGTATTATCTAATTCTAATTTGATTCCAGCGTAGTCTAAGCGATTAATAGAGTAAAATGTTTTCCGATTTATATACGTTTTTGAGACGACCAAGATGAGGGGTTTGTGGTCAGTGATGTGAGAGTTTAGAACTAGAGTGGTGACAGGTAATATAGTCTTAATGAAAGAGTGATCAATGCAATTATTTAGCCGAGTAGGAAACAGATGTGTTGGTAAGAGCCCACAGGAGACATTTAGCGTTAGATAATCAAGACTTCGTTGGTTTCTACCGTCTTCTTTGATGTCTATATTTAAGTCGCCTGTAAGGATAATATTCTGCCAGGACGAAAGCTTGGTGAATACAGAACTTAGACTGTCTAAAAACTTGTCAAAATTGTCATTGGAGTTAAACGAGGGGGAGCGGTATATGGCAACAACAGCAATTTTTATATTATCCATTTTGCATACAAGACAATTTCCGCCTTCAAAATTAGGTTCCCAGATTGTTACGTGGAAATCAGACCTGTAGTAGATGACTATTCCATCATTTTGATTGCAGTTTGTTTTTGTGAAGCAAGAGTTAAAGCCATACATGTGCGGTAAATTAATAACTTTACTAAGCCAACACTCAGTCAGGACGAGGACATCAAAAAACATGTTTGTTGACTGTAGGAGCACAAGTAATTCACTAAAATTTTTATTTATGCTACATATGTTTATGTGTAGTAGTGTTAGATTACTATTTAAGCAGTTTATAAAATTTGTGCATTCGACGGGATTACAAGTAAAAGAGTTACCTACGGTTAGCGAATCTAGTTCGCAATTTATATTGTTTATTACAGCCATCGGAAAGGACATATATAGACTAAAAGTGAATCAAATAGGGTAATTGTGTTTGGTGGTGGGTCATATTTGGTTCGCCATGTGGTACATTACCTGCATATACAGTTTATAAACAACAACAAAATTGCCAATTTGAAAAGAGTGACCGCGAGTTTTAATTGCCTCGTTTTTTTCTCCGGATTTAACTATTATTTGCGCACGAACATTACATGTAAATGTAGAATCGACTTTTCACAACCGTAGTCTAAGACAATTTATATATATATATTTTATTAACACCGGGACCGGATGTTGTGGCGTAAGTTAGGAGAGGCCTATGAACAGCAGCGGACCGCTACAGGCTATTTAATTAATTGACTTAAAAGATCTTGTTTTTTTTTGTCATGAAACTTTACGAACCAATCCGGTTTGCGATTTCAATTAAACCATCTTGTAAATGTGGTCCAATTTATTTCTTTCAATTGTATTAGTACTTAAAACTTACAACTTAAATTATAATTATTCGCTTCTAGGGTGGAGCAAATTACGGTGTATTCGGTGGTAAGGAATATTCGGCTTCTTGACAACTGAGCTGTATAAAAATAGGACAAGGAAACCACATACATAAACAGCGTCAGGTATTTAGTTTAAGCAAAACTTATTTACTCCCTGCAGAAAAACGATTTGACCTTTTTTTATAGCAACCTTTTGTTCTGAGTACGACCTAATCAACAAGACTCTTAGATCATTTAACCACGGGATATGGCATCTACCTACCGAGCGCGAAGCCATTTGTCTGCCGTTATCGGAGGGAGGCGAGGTAGACACATACAGCACACAACAACAATATTACGCACATTAATGACATTAAACTTTGTGTACTGTCAAATGCACACTAAACCAAAATCGTATCACAAACATAAATCACTCACATTACTATAAAAGTTTATGTTATTACACGGTTGACTTTACGTAAACTAATGTATAACGCTAGAGACGGGACACAAAACTACTGTGCTAAAGAATGATTGAATGGAATGAGTTTTAAAGTAGAAATATTACTTCATATTTTATAATGGAGATTAAATAAATACCAGCTTGTTTCGTTTCTTCTTAAGTTATTTTATATTATAATTTTACATTATAATAAAGTCCATTATTTGCATGAAGGGAACACTGTCGTGTTGACATGTTCTTAGTTTGAAGCACATTTATCGAGACTTGACCATCTTAAAATAATAATTACAGTAATGATATTAGTATTATTTGTTTAGTATATTAATAGATAATTAACTGTATTTTTACCTAATTTTGATATTGATTTGACTGGCCTGTTGGCTTATTGGTTAGTGACCCTGACTTCTAAACCAGAGGTGGTTGCTTCTATCCCATCCAGGAAAAAACTTACCTAATTACCTAATTTATCTATAATATGTACTTAGAACTGTATATATACCTATGTACCTATCAACTGTCTGGATGCCATTGTACAGGCTCTGCCTAGTTTGGGGTCAGATGGCGTTGTTTAAGTTGCAAATATATTAATATTGAAAACAATGGGCGAGCTGATCTCATTTTTATTTGGAACTCATCGCACAACGGTCTTACAGCTATTTAATTGGTGGAATGAGGGGAATATTAAAACGTCTTTTTTTATTTTTTATAAGTTTTATTAATCATAATCATCAATAATTCATTGATTTTTAAAATGTATAAGTTTGTTAAATATATGCCGTATACATTTTTTAGGGTCAGCCTTTTTCATCAAAATAGATATCCTAGTATCCGTATATTTTTGCATCACCAATATTTCCAGCTCTACATCATGATTGACGACATCATGATCAAAGACATGTCTTTTTATTTCTGGGAATATTGATTTCCCTATATAGTTCTCCAAAACGGTTGCCACAATAAATTTTGCAGAAATTGATGGCTTCAGTATTTTTTGAACAATTACAAATATGTAGCGTTGGCACAGCAGTCTCATTCAACTTCCTTCGATTGTTAGGAAGTATACGATAGCTACCTGGTTCAAAATGTTTAAAACAAATCACACTCGTTCGAGTTGGTGTCCAAGTGCTATCTCTTTGGCAAAATTCTATCCACTTCTTTCTTATAAATACTATTTTAGGAAAGCTGCAAAAAACAGTTTTTTATTATTTATACATAACACATGAACGGTGGCTGTCGAGCATGCGCCCCACAACATCAGTTAAATGGTAATCGCCGCTCTCTCTTAGCATTGTCTAAACCAAGCTGGTGCCTACCGAAAGTAAAAAGAAAAATAGGGAAAAAATAAGGGGGGCGTCGAGTGGGGGAATAGTGCCCCTGATGCTCCACACTCACCGAAGGAAACGCAACAGTATGAATACTGTTACTTAACGTTGACATTCTGTGGAGCTACATAACATTTATTTAATTTTGAAAATGACAATCATGTTTTTTAGCATTTTTACGTTAAATAATAGTGTCATTAATACTTATAACGTTTTAGTCCTTACTAGATTAAAATTAGTGACAATAAATCATTTCTATATTTACTAATTTCACTATTTTAACTCGATAAATACTTAAGTAAAGTAAGTCATTCAATCATTCGTTCGCACCTTGTAGACATCTCTAGTCGAGTCACGGTAATCTGCCTCGGTACCACGAAACTCTCATAACGTCAAACTGTCGCTAACATGGTTATGAAAATTATTGTTTTAAAGCAATAAATAGCAAAAAAATACTTACATGTGAAAAGAAATACCATCTTTGATATAATTTGAGGTGTTTGAGCGCCTTTTACACGTTAAAACTGCTTAACAAACCATTTTATCATATTTACGGGAGCTCGTTTTAGCGATAGGCGCACGGATGGACTGAGCGAACGATCATGCGAACTGGTTTTTATAAACTGACAAGACAAAATGTGTCATGTACCTTGGCGAGAGGGGAATACGCGGCAAGGCATCTCCCTATTTAAATTCTCTAAGACAAGACTGCTGACGGAAATTAAATAAGAACTAGGCATCTAAGAAAATGCCTACTTATTTGTTTTCTTTTTATGAACAAATGTGTTAATGTTTTATCTATGATCGTTTTAAGTAGTAAGTTTAAAGTTGTCACAGCTGTCAAGTTTCATTACACGTCAGATGAAAATATTTAATGCTGCATTTACATTCGCGGCTCGCGGATCGTCTCGTGGCCCGGCTCCAGGTTCGCGCGAGTCGGCAACGAGACGAGCTTATGTTTACACGCTTACGGCGTGCTCATTTGTTATTGACCTTTCAACGATGGCGGATGTTTCATAATATATAATTGTATAATTCCATCGCTTGACAAAAGAATAGTGTAAATCTCTCTAATGTTTCCGCCAATTCTCTATTCATCCAAGCAATGACATCATAACCAATTTGCCTCACTTATAATTATCAAAAATGTATTAGAATATTTACAGTTAGCCAAAATAATTATTATAAATAATTATCAAATTATTAAAACGTATGCATAAATTAATAAGATTATACTTTTATGACTTATTGTACTTTTGTGGCGTGCCAATAAATGGCGCTATTTGTAACAAGTGTGAACACCGCGCTCGCTTCCCCTGCGAATCCCTTTGACTCGTGCCCAAAAAACCACTCCCGACGCGCGCCCGGCGAGACACGAGACAAGTCGCGAGACGAGCCACGAGTGCACGGTTACATTCGCGTCTCGCGGCTCGTCTCGTGGCTCGCGCGAGAGTGTAAATGCGCAATAAGAAACCACTCAAACGATAACAATATATAATTAATATGTTCGAAGTAGCCTTGAATGCTGCAGTGGTGTTTGGAATCCTAGTTACCAGGTTCACTCTGGCAGCCTTGAAAGAGTTCAAAAATGATTTATGTACCATGTGACATACACAAATAACAAATGCAAGTCTCTCACATCCTACGTCTGACGATTGTCACACTACAATGTTATACTACATGCATATTATAGAAATCCTATATAATTAGCACAAATGTTTTATGTATCTTTCTAAGAATTGTATTCAGTTTTGTAGACAAAAAAAAAGTTGTATAATCCTGTAGCAGTAAGTTAAGGCGTGTTTAAACGCCCAAATATAATTCAATGAAAAACTAAGTTTATATGAAAATGAAATAAAAGAAGTGGTTGAATTAGCAACACTGACTTAATATCATAAACGTTTACTGATTTACTGAATCTCTTGCACTTAATTGTAGAAAATTCAAAACTTTGAATGTTTACAAAGTTTTGTTTCAGAGAAAGAAAGCGGCACCAGTTTGGACGGGACACGAATCAAAATCGTTCCCGTCCATACGAACAAGGTAATACACGAGCTTTGTTTCTATGTAAAAATTGGCAACTGAGGAATCAACGCGAGCGCCATCCCAAGCGTTACAGCAGGCGTACACCTAATCTGTTATCGGCTGAACTATACTTAGGGACCGTCTCCACGGGCGAGACAATCGCGGCGATATTATCGTCGAGCCACCTATTTCTATACACTCTCTTAGAACGTGTTTGTACACAGCGATATTATCGCGGCGTTGCGAGGAGTGGCTGAGTGCAAGAGAAACGTCATGGTATTGCCGCGGGCTCGCCACAAAACGTGGCGCTCTCATTTTTTTTTACATTACGTGGGGGATTAACGAAATACTATATCGTCAGTCCTGGATTCTAGAGCGTTTGGCGTGGATGACTTATAAACATGTCACAAGATTACCTACTGCCTCGCGGCCTCGTTGGCTCTGTGACTGTGCTGGTTATGAGTTCGATTCACACGTATACTTTATCTACAGTGGTTCATAGCTTAGTGGCGACAGAGTAGATCGGAAGATGGAGATCTGCAAGGTTAAGCAACGTTACCACTGGTCTACAGAAGAATGATTGACCAATTTGATGTTCTAAAAGCTAAAAATAAAAAATAAATTTATTAGTTACACGAATAAAAATAAATTTTGGTTAAATAAGTAAAAAGCAATGAATTTCGAATACATATAAAATCGTCTTACTTTGAAATCAAACTATTCACGGTACAATATTACATACCATTAAAAACATTTAATTCATGCATTATATTCATTTGTATACACTTTGAGTCCGCATTTAATTAAATGCACGTTCTATTCATTATTAAAAAATAAATAAGCACAAACCTGAAAGCCGTTAATTGGCACAAAGTTTCCGCGGAGCCGAGTTTGAGGCGAAGCCGCAGACATCGGTTGTCGGCACTCAACACAACTTTCGTATTTATTTAGCTGTCAGTTAATCCTCAACGGGGCGTCCCTGTGTCGTAATGACTGAGGAAAATAAATGCTATTGGTCATAAACTTTACAATTCTATTAAAATAGTCGTCTCAGGCGTAAATAGTGAATTACCGGTGGTAGGTTATAGCCATAGGACGCCTTAGTATTTAACACAACAGTGCCACTGTAGCAAGTGTAATTACTTATTAAATAAGCTGTAATTAATCTAAGGGGTTTAAACCATGACTTTTCAGTCTGCTATTTGTAATAAAGTGAAAAGTGACCGAACGCATGTATACTGCATACAAAGTAGGAAATCCATATTAATTTTATAAATGTAAAAGTAACTCTTGTCTGTCTGTCTGTCTGTCTGTGCGTTACGCTTTCACGCTCAAACAGCTAAACCAATTTAGATGAAATTTGGTATGGAGATAGTTTGAGTCCCGGGGCCTTCCCCGGACATAGGATAGTTTTTATCTCGATAACTGGCATCCACGCGGGCGGAGTCGCGGGCGAAAGCTAGTTTACAATAAGTCTTTCAAAATATGGTTTGACAATTTAGTACATTCGAATTAAAAATATGGAGAGTGTATGGTCGAAGAAGCCAGCTTAGATCGCACCATACAGCCAGAAGTGTTAATGTTGTATTAGGAATATTAGGGACGCACTAGTGGGGTTTTGCACAATCAAAACAACTTTTCACACTCGGACTATATTTGAACAGCGTAACGATTTTTACAAGTTTCAAAAGTATACTAACTTAAAATTATTCTCCTACCGTATTTTATACTTTTCTACCGGTGCATCAAATCAGAAGTTAAATATTGATCAACACATTAATGATATAATAATTAATTCAAGCTTAGTGAATTAATTAATAGCTAAATTAATAATGAATTATGTGAATGTTTTAAAGTAAATATAATGTAGTTTAGTAACAATATAACATGAACAATTACGATAGCCGTTGGGCCTTTACTTAGTTCTTTTTAATAATAACATATTTTGATCCAAAATCAATGTAGTGTTTCATAGAAAAATGTATAAGGAATTATAAGAATGATTACATGTAAATATAATGCAATTTAGTAACAATATAATATGAATGACGTCATGACGGCCGTTAGACCATTACTTAGTACTTGATAATAATTAGGTACATTTTATGATTCAAAATTAATGTAGTAATTCATTTAGCAATTAATAATAAATTATATGCATGATTATACATAAATATATGGCAATATGATTTGATTACTATAATTGTTACGACGACTGTCGAGCGGTTACATGGTACTTGGTAACACTCGGCCATCCTGTGTATGCCGTGTCCCACGGCCTGAGCTTTATACTTCGGTGCTAGATCCGCGTCTCACGGCCTGCGCTCTGCTGTTCTTCAGTGCTGGATCCGCGTCCCACGGCCTGCACTCTGCTGTTCTTCAGCTTTGAACCCGCGTGTACCGCGGCCTACGCTTTGCTGTTCTGTAGTACCAGATCCGACCTCCTGAAATGAAAAATTATACAGCAGTACCTTATGTTCTATAAATAGAAATGTTTTAGAATTATTACAGGTGTTACTTCATTGTTTGTTTTTATACCTTTTTGCAATTATTTACTGAATAACTATGTCACACAGGTAGAATATATTTTCATATTTCAGACATTTCTCGGAACTCATGAACTGACCATTTTACTAAAGCATCACATTTGAATGAATCACTGTTTTGATTATATAACAGATTCTACAAATATGGATTTGATCACATAGCTGTTCCTGCTTTTACGGACTTGATCACTTAGCCGTCCCTGCTTGTATGGACTTGATCACTTAGCCGTCCCTGCTTATATGGACTTGATCACTTAGCCATCCCTGCTTATATGGACTTGATCACTTAGCCGTCCCTGCTTATATGGACTTGATCACTTAGCCGTCCCTGCTGATATGGACTTGATCACTTAGCCGTCCCTGCTTATATGGACTTGATCACTTAGCCGTCCCTATTTATATGCATTGAATCCCAGGTAACCACGTTAATACAGAATTCTAATAGGTAAGGTAATAATGACTTACTGTGTATTAATATAAGCATTTATTATTTATAACTAATTTTAAACTCTTACATCTATAACTTTTACACAGGTAGTTATATCGATTAATGAAGAGAATCTGTAACGATCAGTGATAAAGTAATACATTTAATTTTAATTAATACTTGATTGAAGTTTATAATTATAACTATACGAGGTAAACAATTGTAGGCGAGCCAATGAATAAATGAGGCGACCACTAATGATTCTGTATTTTCAACTTTCAAGAAGATCGATCAAATCGTCCCTATCTACTTCTCTGTCACTGCCTGAACTGTCATCTTCGGACATCGTTGGTTTGTATGGCCGTAGAGTTTCGCCCCGTACTACTGCACTAAACTTTCTATACCCTTTCATACCCTTTATACTCGTGATTGTATATCGGTCTAAAGAGGTTTCCGCCTTGCATACTTTATAGGGACCTGTGTATCGCCCGTTTAGTTTTTTAGTAACCCCGGTAACTGCATCTCTAGCTAAACCACCTTTCCAAAGAACTAATTGACCTACAGTATACTTGATACATTTTTTGTGCTTTTTATCAAATTGCTTCTTCATGGTAGTCATGTTTCTATCGATACGGAGCTTGGCAGTTTCTCTATTAGCTCGCAGCTCATTAATTTGAGTTGAGGTTGAGGGCGCGTCTGAAGGGAAGGACGGAAGTCTGGAGTTTTTATGACCAAACATGAGGTTAAATGGCGAAAAGCCCGTCGTCGCGTTAGAAGTATTGTTGATTCCCCAGACTATATCATCTAACTTATTATCCCATGTACATTCGCTTTCTGACATAGTATTAAGACCATTTAACAATGTGCGATTAACTCGTTCAACTTGGCCATTAGAGCGAGGGCTAGCTATTGCGTTTAATACGTGTTTAAATTGATTTTCTTCCGAAAATTGCTTAAAGTACCTACTCGTAAAAGCTTTGCCTCTATCTGTTATTATTCTTACTGGGTAACCAAACTGCATAATGATTTCTTTTAGCAAACGAATTGTCTCTACCGAGCTACAATTTTTAGCTGGCCTGGCGAATACAAATTTAGTAAAAGCGTCAATTACTACAAGGATATACGCGTTACCCTTACGAGTTTTTGCAAAAGGGCCTAAGTGGTCAGCATGCAATGTATGCATGGGTATAGCAGGTTTGTTAATTGGATATAATTCACCTTCTAATCTACCATGGTTTCCCTTGTTAAATGCACATTGTAGACAAGACTTTACATATTTTCTTATAAATCTTGTCATACTTTCGAACCAGAACTGAGCTTTAATCGAACTTTCACATTTTTCAAAACCCGGATGACCAATTTGATCATGTAGTTTTTGTAGTAAACCGTATTTGGCTAATTTTGGAATCACAAATCGTTCACCAGCTACAGTTTTCCTATAAAGTATATTATCTTTAACAATGAAATTGGAAGCTAAGTTTGGGTCAGTGTTATCACGAATTCTAGTAATAATACTTTGTATTTTGTCGTCTCCTAACTGTAAGGTTATTAACCAATCGGAATTATCGATCATAAGTACTAAATTAGTCGCAGGATTTCTACTCAGCGCGTCTACATGCCTCATGCGTTCACCTGGCCTATACTCAATCTCAAGATCAAATTCCTGTATTGTGAGCCACCAACGAGCTATACGGGGAATTAAATCGCGTTTTACAAGAGTGGTTCTTAAGGCTGAGCAATCTGTGACAACTTTAACTTTGATCCCCGTTAAATAGATTCTAAAGCGTTTGAGAGATTCAACGACTGCGAGTGTTTCAAGTTCGTAACTATGATAATGTTTCTCTTCGTTGCTGGTCACTCTACTAAAATAAGCGATTGGTTTTAAACTATTATCAGTTTGGTACTGCATAAAAATTCCGCCTAAACCAATTTTGCTAGCGTCAGTGTGCAATTCTGTTCGTGCATCGGGGTTGTAAATGGCTAACAGTGGTTTTTCAATCAAACGCTGCTTAAGGGTTTTAAACGCATTTTCTTGGTCAGAACCCCAGTACCATTTTACATCTTTCTTGGTAAGCAAAGTAAGAGGGCGTGCAATTTGAGCAAAATTTTGAACAAATTTTCTGAAATATGACGTTAAACCTATGAACTGCCTAATCTCGTGTACGTTTCGCGGCTTTTTATATTCTGCAACACATTTTATTTTAGCTTGGCCCGGTTGTATTGTACCAGCTGAAATTTCATGGCCTAAGTAAGTTGCAGTACGCTTTAGAAAAGAACATTTACCAAGATTTAATTTTAAATTTGCCCGTGTTAGTAATTGTAATACCTTTTCCAATAGTACTAAACCTTCCTGGACCGTTGTTGTAGGCAACATGACATCATCTAAATATAGAGCAATATTTTGATCGACTTTACCTAGCGTCATTTGTATTAATCGAGAGAATACAGCTGGGGCATTAGCTAATCCGAAAGGCATTTTCATAAATTCGTATTGACCAGATGGTGTTACGAACGCAGTCTTAGGTATTGACTCTTCATGAAGACCGACCTGGTAATAGCCCTGAGCGAGGTCAAGGGTCGTGAAAAAGAATTTACCTGACAGCTTATTAACCTGATCTTCGATATGTGGCAAAGGATATCGATCTTTAATAGTAATAGCATTTAATGCCCTATAGTCAACACAGAGCCTATAATCGCCACCCTTCTTCTTTACGAGAACCACGGGGCTAGCATAATCAGACATTGACTCTCTAATGATACCTGCTTCTAACAAGTCCTTGATTTTACAGTTTACTATTTCATTTTCCTTATGCGATAATCTATATGGCTTATAATAGACGGGGTGGTTATTGGTTGTGCGAATGTGCATTTTAATGAGATCAGTACAACCTAAATCCCTGGTACTTCTAGCAAATGAAGAAGTGTACCTATTCAAAAGTGATAATAATTGTTCGTCTTCGGAATTACTAAGCTGACCTTTCTCAATATCACATTAGAATCACTGTCACACACTGGTATAGTTACTAACTCCGCTCTAGCTACTAGCCTATTTGCTTCCCATACTATATCTGTATAGCCCAAATTAATAACTTTTAAATGCGAGTGACATTGTTTAATAATAGCCGAAGGTATCATAAAACTTTCATTTCCTAATTGCATCCATACATACATACATACATATCAACCCATATGATGGCCCACTGCTGGGCACGGGTCTCCCCAGTAGAACCTACTAGTATGTAGATCCTGGGGGTAATTGCCATAATCGCCACGCTTGGCGAGCGGGTTGGCGATCGCAGTAAGGCTTTAAGTACGCAGAGGACGCTGCTGCCCGTCCTCCGGGGTGAAATCCCTTAGTCGCCTTGACGACACCCATGGGAAGAGATGGGGTATTGCATCCATACAGTGTTTGTTAAAAATGTGTGCTGCTCTTTTCTAATATTATTATAGCAATCAACATAAACTTCTACATATACTTGATTTTGCTTTGGTATTAACACCTTATGTTTTAAATAGACTGGAAACTTTATAATAAAATCAGATGTATGCAAACTTATGTCTGAAAAAAGATCCTGCACCATTTCACTATGAACAAATCGTATACAAGAAGCTGAAGTTACTAAACTTACATTTTTACTATTAATCATAGTTTGACCAATCAGTAAATCAATATCAGATGTTATGTAATTAGTTAATTCAACTATTCCGATCAATTGTACATTATCTATAAAGACACTCAAGCAACAAGAACCGAGTGATTTGACACATGCTCCACCAAAACCTTTCATTACAGTCGTGCTGGGCTTTATTTCAAGTTGCAAGTTTTTAGCAGGCGAGATACAAAGTATATTAATTTTACTGCCAGTATCTATAAATGCTCTAAGTGGTCGTCCGTTAACCATCACTGTTTTTTTGTAAATATCAGCATAAATATCATATGTTATATGCAATACTTGACTAACCTTTTGATGTTGGTGCTGGTATCGCGATGTCCCGGCGTTCCCAGCGCCAAACCAGCAAGATGCTGTCGTATGCCCGTTGCGCTGGCAGTTCTCGCAGCGCTGTTGTTGTCTGCAATCCCGTGCTTCGTGACCCGACCGCTTACACATGTAGCATATCTTTGGCTGAAGGCTTGACGATGGACCTGGTGTACCATTGGCGGCACCTCTCCTCCACGTAGATCTCCGGACCGTATATGCTTCTACACGTTTGAAATTTTCTAGCGACGATAGGTAGCCAAAGTATAGTTGTTCAGGAGTATCACAACTATATGCTTTAGCGTTGGCTCTCAATTCGTGGGGCAGTCCTCTTATTATACACGAGATAGCATCTTCACCAGTGATGTTACATTTTTTTAGTAACGATAATTTCGTCATAGTTTCCTTATCTTCTTTCATTCTTGCCAACATGCGTTCCAACTTGTCCACGTAGTCAGTCGCTCGTGGAAAAGCCATTTGCAGCGTCTCCTTCCATTCGTCCCATGTTAGGTCGTAGTTTTCGAGATCATTGTACCACTCTCGAGCGGCTCCGCGTAGTCGTAGTTGCATAATAAAGGTTCGATCGGTATGATCCCACCCGTAGACATCTCCTAATTGGTCTATTTTGTGAAGCCAACCGATAACGTTGCTACCGTTATCTTCCGGCCGAAATTTGGGAATAACTTCGGCATCCCGGGGCGCAACGTGTCGTTTCTTGTTCGGATGCAAATCGTCAGAGAAAAAAAAATCACTATTTTCACCATTCGAGCTACCCGATTCACTGCACTTTCGTTTGCATTGTCCTAAACCAGCGAAATATGGTCCCGACATTTGATCCGCCATCCCACTTCTGACAATATTAGGAATATTAGGGACGCACTAGTGGGGTTTTGCACAATCAAAACAACTTTTCACACTCGGACTATATTTGAACAGCGTAACGATTTTTACAAGTTTCAAAAGTATACTAACTTAAAATTATTCTCCTACCGTATTTTATACTTTTCTACCGGTGCATCAAATCAGAAGTTAAATATTGATCAACACATTAATGATATAATAATTAATTCAAGCTTAGTGAATTAATTAATAGCTAAATTAATAATGAATTATGTGAATGTTTTAAAGTAAATATAATGTAGTTTAGTAACAATATAACATGAACAATTACGATAGCCGTTGGGCCTTTACTTAGTTCTTTTTAATAATAACATATTTTGATCCAAAATCAATGTAGTGTTTCATAGAAAAATGTATAAGGAATTATAAGAATGATTACATGTAAATATAATGCAATTTAGTAACAATATAATATGAATGACGTCATGACGGCCGTTAGACCATTACTTAGTACTTGATAATAATTAGGTACATTTTATGATTCAAAATTAATGTAATAATTCATTTAGCAATTAATAATAAATTATATGCATGATTATACATAAATATATGGCAATATGATTTGATTACTATAATTGTTACGACGACTGTCGAGCGGTTACATGGTACTTGGTAACAGTTGTTTCCAGTTTTTATTGTTAACCGCTTAATTTAAATGATAAAAGCATAAAGCTCTTGTTTTAAAACATGAATTATTAGCATTTGATCGTACTGTAAGCAGAAGAGCTGACTAGCACACTAGCATTATTGTAAGAGTATGATATGAAGACTTAGGTTGACTTATGCTAGTGAGGCGTTCTTTGTGCGAAAGTTCAAGGCGACTTGCATCAAAGCTTTTAAATGCTTTGTTAAACTTGGTCTGGCTAGCTTTCATCGGATACTCTGGAATAAGACTATGAATATAACTTTCACTTACGTTCGAAGTATAAAAATCGCAGATTTTAAACGCTGTGTGGGACAACGGATCGGGATATAAAGCGGGGTAGCGACAACATTTATTTACTAGCAACGCACTCGTAGACATCGTTTGCGTATACGGAATCTCGGCCCACTTCATTTCCACGTGTGTGTTAGAAGCTGTAGGGAACGTAGAGGTTGTGGAAGGTGTAAGCTGATAATTATAAGAAAAGCTGTGATAGAATTGCTACGAGTATATCCTAGCAATTGTATGTATGTAAAGCTTGTATAGATATATAACTACAATATACTATCTCACGTCTATTGACTACTTGTGTGTCATTTGAGAATGTAACCTAATGAGTCATAACCAGTACTTACTGAGGGATAATGGTTCTACAGAATAGTATCTTAATTAGAAGACTATTTTCTGTTTAAGAAATGTCAGGATGTAATTTGTGTGTCTGTATATTGTTTAAGGTTCCTATCACAGTTCAGTATTGTCGGGGTATCTATTCAGGGTAGTATAGAATAATACAAAGTAACAAATGGCAATCAGCATTATATTGTCAAAATACTATTCATTTTGGTTATATCAAGGAATTGGAGTAGGGAGGTATGCTAGTGTCACTTCCAAGAGGACCTATTGCCTAGGAAAAGAAGTGATAAGAAAACTAGGCCGTCTCCTAATAAAACATTTGCCATATACATTTGCTAATATGATATTTACATAAGCAATCTGCAATGTATCTAATTGACTGAGACTTAGATATACCATTGCAATGTCTTACTATATTACTACAAGGCAGATGATTCACAAATTACAGGACAATAGATAATTAGACACATTGCAATATCTTTTCATCAGTCAATCAGCTAGTATACACAAACATTATACATAGTATAGAAAAACACTATTTATACAATACAATAGAAACAATATAAAGTAACTTTGAATAAGGATCGTACCTTCGCCGTCGAATGACACCAGAGAAAAGAGGCTAGGTCAGAATGTTACACTGCTTATAAAGGCTTCTCTCGTATTTTTTATCATGTGGGTAGAATCCCACAGTTATAACTATTTAGGTACATTATTGATATTAGCAGTGTTTTCTAACATAATTCAACATTTAGATCGTTATACAACAATTTATATAAAACAGATAGACACTAGATTACATTATCCAATTAATTCAAATATTAACTGTATTAACAATATTGTTTCATCAAATACCTACATATGTGGGTAGGATCCCACATTAGAGTTTGTTTAATAAGTACATCTGTGGTAAAAGAGTCTAGTCTAATTCGTTATTGATATTATCAGTTGCAATTACATTTAGTATATTCATTCCAACATCTGCAATGCATTCTCATATCTAATATCATAAGCATCATAAACAACTGACACAGTATTAATCACAATACAAACATCATCCTAAAATATCTGTGGGTACATCTATAATATAAATAATTGGTTTATTAGATCTTTGAATTGTTCTGTGCCACAAGTACCTAGGTATTTCATACAGTATAATATAACTACCAAACATAGTTTTGCAGACACGGATGATCTTATAATCATCGCTATGATAACCAGTCAATACATTGTGATGGTTACACCGTCATCAGACTCCAGACCACCTCTCAAACTTATAAAACAGTTCCATCAAACCTTCGTTCGGTTTTATACAACATCACATAAACTGTAACAATCAATATTCCAAAACACATCTACATAGTAGATATCAAAATCCAACACATGGATTGATTATATATATGGCTATTTACATAGCCATATAACACCATATCTAACACGGCCATACTGACAAGTGCTGCGTCTCGAAGCACTATAGGTTTAGGGCTAGAATAATACTTAGGTAGGTAGGCACCTTAATCGACCTAACTCAATGATTTCCTAATCACCTACCTATCTAATGACTAGCCTGAGTTCTAATTCTGTAATATCTACCTAAATGGCCACCTACCCACAAACTAACTAGCATCTAAACTCATGTTCAGAGTACGATTGATCCGGACCTCAGATGGATTGTTCTCCGTAAGCCCTACATTATGAAACCTCGTCACCGCCGCTTGGGATTGGCTCATAACTAGACATTACGTTGCTTAGCGAAATTTTGAATTTTGTCTACCGTGTGAATGTCGTCCGTTCTCACCCGCTGCTAGTGAGAGCACTAACCATCATAATGCTCTATCCGAGCTATAAACACAACTCAAATGCTCCATTATTTTTTGAGCTAATAAAACTCAATTGCTCCATTATTTTTTGAGCTATATTTTTTTTGAGTTTTCAAGTGCTCCATTATTTTTTGAGCTATCAACCCTTGAGTTTCCCATATGCTCCATTATTTTTTGAGCTACGTCACAACGGTCACCCAGCGGTTTGTTTTTGTTTCGAGCGAGTTGCATCAACGTGTTTCCATCCGCCCGCTGCAAGTGGATAAAGTCAACAACAAGCAACCGTCGACAGCGATTTTACCAGGTTTGCCAAAGGGAAATGCGAACAACCCAACCATCCAGCATCAATTACCTCTTTAACATTGTATCATCGTTGTAATGTACTACCACAATCAGTCTTCAGGTTAAGTGTCAAGTCTCAAACACAAGTCTTTAGTCAAAGTTCGATCTTATGTCAATTGGAATAGTACAATCACAACAACGACAGTCCCTACTACCTACATTACTATCTATACTACATTAACATCTATATAAATAATTATTATCCACCACTATACTACTATATTTCTCACTTGCCACATAGTTTATTTGGTACAGGGGTGTTCGTTATATTACGTATCTGAATAAAACAACTAGTTATTTATACCTAGTTCTCTTCGCATTAGTTATTTAAATCATAAAGCAGCTATTTACGTGTCAATGCAATTTATCAATTGCCTATAAATTACTGTGATAAAGAATTAATAAAAGCGCCATTAATGGCATTACTCTGATACTGCCTAAAACTCGGCAAATCGATATCACACGTAATAACTTTGCAACTTCCTAAGTGTTGCTTGCTACCAAAATGATAATAGGGTAACGAAAAACAATGACACGACAGCGCAAATAATAATAACGATTAACAATAACTAAAATAGAATATTTATCTAAAATCAAATAATTAACTTATTAAGTTAGCGACATAACTTTTTTTGTGATACGTTTAAATAAATAAAAAAAATGCTTTGAAAATTGTCAATGAGGCCAAAAATCATCCGCACCTGGCTCTCGATTGTACACGCAAATAACTCCCGACCCCATCAAAAATTGTCTACATAACCTACCTATGTGTACCTGCTGTGGCCAACAGCCATTTTTTTTTTTTTTTTTATTATTTAAATAAGCCGACTCCCGCGTTAGGGTCCAAGCCCTGTGTCGCGGGGGACTTTTGCATACATACAAGTCACGGACACAAAGTACACCCAGACTCGAAACAACAATTTGTGGATCATACAAAGTGGTGTCCCGTGTGGGAATCGAACCCACGACCTCTGGCGTAGCAGTCGGACACACTCCCATCGCGCCACAGAGGCGTATACAGTTAACGCGTAACATAAACGTCCTATGTAACAAAACGCATTTTGGTTATCGCTAATGAAGTGCGATGCTCCTCGTGAGGTGTTGTTATTCATTACCTAGGTACTAGTAACGATAGTTCTAAAAATACGGTATAACAATTAGCGTAATAACGTTATCTAATTGGCATCATACGTGTATTTCCGTAATATAATAAAAAAAACATTGTAAATCATTCACAAGTGCAAAATAACCACAAATAAATAAGCACTATCTAGGTACCCAAAGTAAAAAGGGCATAACAGTATTTTGCAATTAACTGTTTTTTGAAGCTGCTAAATTACCTACCTAATCATTAGATACAGAAGAACTATTATTACCTATACAAGTGCCATCTAACTAAACACAAAAAAACAGCATTTTAAAACCAAACGGCATCGCAAAGATAATATTGTAGGTACCTAATTAATAACGTACAGTATTATCATAATAATCATTACCTACATGAGAACTAGCTACAAAATGCTACTTACCTAAACTTATCAAAAAAAAATTATGACAATGACTATGTAGCTACTAAAATAATCGTAATTTCACGAGATCCACGAGTATATTACACAATTACTACTCGTACCTACCTAAACTGAACAGGGAAAAAGAAGTAGTTTTAAAAATCAGTTGTTCAAACATAATATTTTAGATAGATCATGTCTATCATTATAATTTAAACAAGCTATACTTGAAGGTAGGCACCTACTTCTTATATCAATTTATTCCTGTCAGACTATTCTGTGATACAACCCTTGATTGTTCACGTTACTTAGGGCAAAAGTACCTATAAATTATGTCCATGTCGCCATAACTCTTACGGTCATATTGACAACTATCTGCTTCGCTCTCAAAGAAGGTAGGTACATAACCACAATTTGTTTTGCCAAATATCAAATCCAGCTACCCGCTCTGCCCTGAGAGATAAGTACCAAGTAAACGATTGACTAGCGACTTCTTATTATTTTTCAGTTTCAAAAACATTTATTTTGTAAAGTTTGAGCTTTAGATTATAGTTTGATCTTTAGATTTTTATTACGATACGGTCTATGTTATTTCATTTTCAAGGCAGTTTATACACGATAGCTAATAGTGCTAACACAACTAATTATGATTTATTACCTAATATTTATTAAAGAGAAATAATTAGTAACTGTATGTAAGAATTACCGTAGGTACAACCAAACTATGTCAATATCGTATATCACGAAGAATAACGTATTATTCGCAAACAAAGTCAAAATAAAAGGAATCAGTAACCACATTTGTTTTGTAGTATTTATATGGTTTAAGTAAGAGTAACATACCACGGTTACTATGAATTTCATCAGCTAACGTATTAAATAAATTAACGGCAGTATTGTAATAAGTACTGTAGTAGTATATATTTACTCATCTTATTTGTCATAATGGAAACAAGTAGGTAGGTAGGTACTTAAATTTTCGTAGGCAATTTGAATATTCACATACCATTACTAAAAAGAAAATTTAAACATAGCAACGAAGATAGTATTTTGAAATTAACTTCCAAACCCAACAAATTCATCGTTACTTATTTGAATTATAACTCAGTTACCTACCTACTGCAACGTAAAACAAACCTCGTATTATTTGATCTGCCAAGGGTAGTTTTATTGCACAAACAGGTACCTACCACCAAATCAAAGTCAAATGTAAGTCAATAAAGATATTTTGTTATTTAACGTAGGTACCTACGTACGTATCAATGTCGATTTTGTAATTTATTCGTTTTTCTATAGTTATTCGAATTCACAATCACGGTAACCCAATAAACAATTCAACTTCAAACTATGTAATATCGTTATTAAACCTCAAAAACAGATAACGAATTATTTATTTCCTAGTAGTATTTTAATCTATGGCCCATGGCTCAGTTACTGTTCAAAAGTTAGCACTCGGATGAGCTGGGAACAGAACGTATAAAAAAAATAAAAATTGGTAGTTTCTAAAATTATAAAGAAAAATATTTTACTTTAAGTTAAATTTGAAAATGCAATAAAAAAGCTAATTTATAGAAAATCAAACTGAATTAAATTAAACGAAGACAATCCAATCCAAAGACAATGACTTTAGTCTATGGCATCGGAACTGTCAAAGTCAAATTATGTTTACAAATTTCTAATGAAACAAAACCACATTTTTATGTTATTTTAGTTATTAAATATGGTTTTTAGCTTGAAATAAGCACATTTAAACAATGAAAATGGAATTATATGTAGTTAAGTGTATATGTGACGGATTTATCAACCACAATATGTCTTTTTACAAAAATGTTATATCGTTGGGTTTATCGACAGGTTTTGAAAACTAATGACTTTGCAACTATCGATCGGTTTAAAGGTTTGTGCCTACTTCTATACAATCGCAGACCCAACAGCCAATATTATGTGGCTTCCATAAAACCGCTTGGCCAATCTGACCACTACCTACCCGCTTGTATTATACCAAGTGATCGTAATATTATTTGTACTTTTCTACATTGCCTGTAGTGATAGCATTATCACAGTACCGACAAAAGTACGATGTGTATGCAGGTATTTGTTATCACTTCTCATTAAAAGGTAAAACATTTAGGATTACCCAAATATGCCCACAAATAAGAGGTTATAAATGTTTTGTCAACCTCCAATCAATGTAAATTGCAAAATGTTAAGTTACTAAGCTTAAGTAAAACTTGCTTCTAAATTCATGGCACAGAAACTATCAAAATCTTAGAGCTAAAAAGATTGAATGTTCATGATATGCATAGAAGTACCCAGATTCTATATAATATAACAGTACACATCATAAGACTAACACACATAGCATAGATAAAACAAAAGTTGATTTAATATAATTTGTTCAGAGTACCTGACAAACAATTTCATAAGATGTTTAGGATCTCTGTTGTCCTTACTGCTTATCACTGAGAATTTCCTTAAGTGGATTGTAGGGTAGGCAGCCGGAACAAAAACAGCCAGTATTGTAGATCATCTTACGAACCAAGCATATGCAAATTGTATCTTAACGGCATGCTTTGTCGATAATTCTCTGCAGCCTTCCATTGTTTGGTTTGCCAGGTGACAGGAACAAACAGCCAAATTGTTAATCGCTCTGAGAGCGACCCATAGCAGGAAGCCATTCTGAATCTTGTAACAATTGTATTAGCAATGTGATCAGACACAAATCATAAGTGGAACGGGGTTTTTTTCCTTCACTTCCGATGTTAGAAGCTGTAGGGAACGTAGAGGTTGTGGAAGGTGAATGCTGATAATTATAAGAAAAGCTGTGATAGAATTGCTACGAGTATATCCTAGCAATTGTATGTATGTAAAGCTTGTATAGATATATAACTACAATATACTATCTCACGTCTATTGACTACTTGTGTGTCATTTGAGAATGTAACCTAATGAGTCATAACCAGTACTTACTGAGGGATAATGGTTCTACAGAATAGTATCTTAATTAGAAGACTATTTTCTGTTTAAGAAATGTCAGGATGTAATTTGTGTGTCTGTATATTGTTTAAGGTTCCTATCACAGTTCAGTATTGTCGGGGTATCTATTCAGGGTAGTATAGAATAATACAAAGTAACAAATGGCAATCAGCATTATATTGTCAAAATACTATTCATTTTGGTTATATCAAGGAATTGGAGTAGGGAGGTATGCTAGTGTCACTTCCAAGAGGACCTATTGCCTAGGAAAAGAAGTGATAAGAAAACTAGGCCGTCTCCTAATAAAACATTTGCCATATACATTTGCTAATATGATATTTACATAAGCAATCTGCAATGTATCTAATTGACTGAGACTTAGATATACCATTGCAATGTCTTACTATATTACTACAAGGCAGATGATTCACAAATTACAGGACAATAGATAATTAGACACATTGCAATATCTTTTCATCAGTCAATCAGCTAGTATACACAAACATTATACATAGTATAGAAAAACACTATTTATACAATACAATAGAAACAATATAAAGTAACTTTGAATAAGGATCGTACCTTCGCCGTCGAATGACACCAGAGAAAAGAGGCTAGGTCAGAATGTTACACTGCTTATAAAGGCTTCTCTCGTATTTTTTATCATGTGGGTAGAATCCCACAGTTATAACTATTTAGGTACATTATTGATATTAGCAGTGTTTTCTAACATAATTCAACATTTAGATCGTTATACAACAATTTATATAAAACAGATAGACACTAGATTACATTATCCAATTAATTCAAATATTAACTGTATTAACAATATTGTTTCATCAAATACCTACATATGTGGGTAGGATCCCACATTAGAGTTTGTTTAATAAGTACATCTGTGGTAAAAGAGTCTAGTCTAATTCGTTATTGATATTATCAGTTGCAATTACATTTAGTATATTCATTCCAACATCTGCAATGCATTCTCATATCTAATATCATAAGCATCATAAACAACTGACACAGTATTAATCACAATACAAACATCATCCTAAAATATCTGTGGGTACATCTATAATATAAATAATTGGTTTATTAGATCTTTGAATTGTTCTGTGCCACAAGTACCTAGGTATTTCATACAGTATAATATAACTACCAAACATAGTTTTGCAGACACGGATGATCTTATAATCATCGCTATGATAACCAGTCAATACATTGTGATGGTTACACCGTCATCAGACTCCAGACCACCTCTCAAACTTATAAAACAGTTCCATCAAACCTTCGTTCGGTTTTATACAACATCACATAAACTGTAACAATCAATATTCCAAAACACATCTACATAGTAGATATCAAAATCCAACACATGGATTGATTATATATATGGCTATTTACATAGCCATATAACACCATATCTAACATGTGCGTCTTAGAGAGTTGTGTTTAGAAATATACTATTAACGAAAAATAAATATAAACATTTTGAGCGCACCGCGTATACGCCAGTTTGCGCGGGATTGTCGCAAAAACGAAAAAACAGAACGTGGATAAGGAACGAGGGGGTTCTATGACATTCAGGGGAATGTAATCGTACCGCCCTCGTTGAAGATCATGTAATTACACTTGGGTTTAAAGATATTTATTCTCAAAAAAAACAAGAAGTCACTTACATGAGAACATGGTTTACAAATTCAATTAATAGTTGTTCATTTCACAATGTTTTATATTTGTAATTAACTCATTCAATGCATTCAAATCGTTTATAAACAGAACTATTAGTTAGTGTTGTGGCCTGCAACAAATTGCGCAAGTTTCGATTTAAAAACATGAAATAAGCTTTAATTATAGGAATTTATATTATTATAATTGCATAAGTAAAGTATATATACGATATTTGAAAACTACTCTAAAGTACATCTATAATAATTCAATATATACAAGATATTTACAAAAAAAAATATAGAAAAGTGAGGATACAAAATCGTTTAGGCGACAAAGAATTCCTCCCCATCGATGTCAACTGGTAACGTTCCGAGAAGGCTGGCAGCATTGCCACGTTGGATGGCAATGCTAATTCTTTGTGTAAAGAATAGGCCAGCCTTCTGGTCCCGGGAAGCACTAATGAGCCGTCGCGAAATTTCCTTAAAGAGGTGGCGCGCACTTGGGCCCCACGGCCCCAGCGTCTCAACCCCAAATGGCTCAAATATATAATCTCCAACCAGATTACTAAATTTGCACCGTTTGAGATTCTCAGCAGATGCAGCAGCAGCGCAAGCGCAGCTCGCCGTGCTTAGAAGGTGGGTAGGTGCTAAGGTATCAACGCAAGTTGCATCCCATATCAAAGGCCTACCTATCCTCCACGGCAACAATGACATACCGTCCGGCCGTGCCGCCGCCGCCGCGTGTCAAACCGTTGGGTTCAACAACATCTGGCACGTCAGCAGAGACAAGAGCCCGACGGATGATGTCATTGATGCTTGCATGGCGCGGTATACGACCCGCGCTCCTGCCGCATGACAGGCCATGGTGTCCAAGACTGCACATGGCTTCTCCACAGTGACATCGATGCGGAGAAATACACTGAGCACCCAAACGAAGGCAGGCAGCGATTCGGAATGTGGTATCGTCCAACATAGTGCCTACATTGGACGATGGAAGAGCCTGCAACCAGATGCCCGATTCCCATTCGCCCACAGCCAGTAGGCGCGCTCGCTCTGCAGCATTTGAAGATGTGTCTATAAGGTGTTGTCTTATCTTGCTGCACAGCGGCCGATCCCACTGCCTCTGGGAGGACAGGTTGGAGGGCATAACAATACTTGGGAAAGCCATTTTTCAAGCGTTCATGGCCTCAGATTTAAAATTTTCCTGGTTAATGCTTCAGTGCTGTGAAGTGAAGACAAGAACGCTAGGAAGCTTACGTCTGAATTTTTTGCGAACGCCAAGGCCGCCCATGCGACGAGCCACGCTCGATCGTTTAAATCAATGTTTAAAATTTTGCACAATGTACTTTAAATAATTTTGTCCATTTTATCTAAAAGTGCCAAATGTTTAAAAAGTTGCGTGAATCTTAACGCGTGTGTTAATTTTGGGACGAAAAGGCAATATCGATTTATAGTAAAGGCCAAGTGTATATTAATTTGGAGTAATCTGTCTGAAACTTCACAAAAATTTTGTATTTTCTCCTCTATGAAAGAGTCATAGGCATGTTCTAGAACCGGTCCCAAGCAGGCGAAAAGAATCATTTTCAAGAAGTTTTAAATTTGGTAACAAAGAATTAAATTTAGAAAACGCCGAATGTTTATTAATGTTGTCATTTAGGTAAATTTCACATTTACTGCAATTTAGTTCTAAACCAATACCTTGAAATTAGCCAAATCATTATATACGGTGTCCACATCTCCCCCTATAGTCCCATTGTCTAGGTACCAAATGTTAAATTTTGAATTCAGCTGCCGAATAATAGGATGGATTGCTAAACTAAAAATGACTGGCCCAAGGGGGTCACCATGTTGGCATCCTACTTATGAATCTAAAAGATTGCCCTTATAGATTAATTTAGACGGGTGTCTGTAACACTGCCAAAGGTAACTGTAAATTTTGGGTGTTTCTAATTTTGTCAGTGTCCCTATTGAGTGTGTTGAAGGCGTTCTTTACGTCAACCTTAAGGATAACGTCTGCTTTACCCAAGCCAAGATACGTGGACAGATCATGTATAGAGCAGCCTCACAGCCCCCTCTTGAACCGAAACCAAGTTGTTGGGGCTGGAATTTGTTAGCTAGTTCGTCGCGATAGTAGTGGCAGCACATTTTGGCTGCCATACGACGGTAGGTGCTTCCTACGGTAATGGGACAAATGCCACCATCGCTCTTGCGAAGGGCACATAAATTGGCCCCTTACAAGATGTCGATTATGCCCTCATCAACATTGCCGGAGAGCATGAGGTTAATTAAAGCCATCAACTTCCCCACTGGAACTTAAAAGGTCTTTGAGATGCTGTGGGGTCTGGCCATCGATTCCACCGGCATAACTACTTCGGTCAGTTGCAGATGATTTTCTTTACATTTCTATTCGAAATTCATTGCTTTTTACTGAAATAAACA
Source organism: Herminia tarsipennalis (assembly GCA_945859575.2). Classification (NCBI taxonomy): domain Eukaryota; kingdom Metazoa; phylum Arthropoda; class Insecta; order Lepidoptera; family Erebidae; genus Herminia; species Herminia tarsipennalis. The sequence goes on from OX243851.2 coordinate 5,700,724, forward strand.
AATTTGTTTCTGTAACTGTAACTGTTTTATGTATATTGAAATTTAAGAGCTTTTACAACATCAAATATGTAACGGTCACCCATCTATAGACGACAATGGTAACGTTGCTTGACCTAGCAGCTCTCCATCTTCCCATTTGCTCTGTTGCTACTGAATCACAGACCACTGCAGATAAAGTATACTAGTGCAAATCGAGGCCGCGAGGCAGTAAACTTAACATGTGTAAAAGTCCTCCACGCCAATCGCTAAGGATTCTGAACGGCACGGCATTTCCTTATTCCACAAATATGACGTAATATTAAAAAATCAACTCGGGCGTAGCTTTTAATAATATCAGGGGGCACGGTAGTGCCCCCGCCAAGTGAGACAACGAAAGCGCAGGGCACTACCTACCTTTTCTCGAACCGTTTCGTCTTATTTTTGTACCTCTATATTGTGTTTTGCACAGTGCTAGAAAGTCCAAAATGACATGAATGAAAATGACAATATAATTGTCAAGTGTATGTAGTGTATAAAATATTATTGAATAAAATATTTTTCGTAAAAAATAAAACGATATGAGTTCTTTAAACTAAGTTTATCATATAATGATAATTTTACCGGAATCAATTTATTTTACTTATCACCTTCAAAATTTAAACAAGTTATTTTGCAAAACGTATAATCTTAACTTAGCTGTCATCTTACTCCCTCATACCTATATATTTTTGTTATAGTTCACTATACTATGAATATTTCTTTGTAGTTATTACTTATGGATAACGGTGCTGGTTGCGTGATTAGTCAAATAAGTTAATTAGAAATAAGGAAATTGTTAACTATTATTACGCAATTGTTTGTTACCCCGAATAAAATAGAATAAAATAAAATAAAATAAGTGGTGCGTAGGTATAACAAATAACAACCTAAAAAAGAAAAAGAAAATAAACCTAATAGGTAATTAAAACTACGACAAGTGTGTAACTTACAAAAAGAAATGATATCACGCCAAAAACGTTTACCTTTAGCCACACCCTTTGACTACGGTGTAGGGTTTATGAAGAGCTTAGGACTAGAATTCATGCAGAACGCCATACGTTATGATAAAAAATAGAGAGTATTAGATCAGAGCGTGCAGAGTAAGGAGCTTGGCTTTCCACAAGATCTGATACCTTTTTTTGGTCTTGGTGTCAATTTACATGAAAATCTTTTAGTGGGATTATTATTTCAGTTTACAGTTGTTGAAATAACCACTGCACCAATGATCGTGCATTCAAAACGAAAATTCGATTTCATCCAAATAGCTTGGGACAACAGTTAAAGTCGAGCACACCATCGAAACAACCATTGGTAAAAACTTCGGTTGAGTCTAAAACTATTTCTCTGAACCCGTATACAAAATTCAGTGTTATTTTAGTTTCGCATGAATTCAATTGTAACTTGTACCCTTTTTGATTACAAATTCCTCCACGTTTGGTTTGTATACGTGTAATGAAAATAAGAGATGTTTCTCAGATACTAATACTGTGTACTCATTTTATTTAGAGTTCCTAGTTAAATTTTATTGTTTCGCTCAAAACAACACCAGAATGTCCAACTTTCTACGAGAATTCGCTTCCCATATCAGTGCTTTGGAAGATTTATAAATAGCCTAGGTGTTCGTATTTTTTTCTTTAAAGATTTTTAGCAATGTGGAATTGTGAGACCCACATAGTAAGCTGGAGTGAAACCCCTGCTTACCGCTCCAGCTGAGCTCAATGGCTTGTGTTAGGAGTGGGTTCACGTAGATAGTATAATGGGTAGGACCCAAACCCGCGTTCTCTCGATTGCGAGTCCAATGCCTGAGCTGTTGGGCTACCGCAGCTATAATTGGAAGTTTATAAGGTTCCGCGACACAGGGATTATACCTTATCTCTGTCATATAAAACAAGACGCCAAATCCATTAAAAAAATGTCTAAATTGTTTTTTCTACAGCAATTATTTTTAGTCCGAAATTGACGTAAGCTTCTTTATTTTTCGTATTGGTTCGCAGCGCTGTTGGAAGTATGAATTTTTGGTGTAAGAAACGTATTTCTAGAAAGTGTTGGCCAAGGATTTAAATTCAAATGACTTGTCTGAACATTTCACATTTAACAAATTGCAACACTTGTTTTTAAAATACAAACCTTAGTATATTTTACTCATTGAGTATTTGTAAAATATTTTAAAAAAAATCGTATAGTACAATGACAAGCTGCCGTTAGTCGACCCGTGAATCGGTGCAATTTGATCGAAACGTCGGGTAAATAAAAGGTTAGTACCTTTAAATAATTTACCCGATTAAGTCCCGAAATATATATACATACATACAGATATGTAAACAATAATGACAAGACCGTATTTTAATGGACGTAGTCATGACTCGTCATTGAATCAAAAAAGAACACACGAAGACAACAGGAAGCCGTCTGACTCTGATTAAAATTATTGCGCAATGTCAAACACATCCCTCTACGTCTATTTTTAATCAGAATTTGTTTGATAGAATACAGTCGTAATCCAGCTGGCAGTGCGATAAATGTTTTAACTTTGAATTAAAATTGTAAGAAAAAAAATGTGAATTTGTGGCCAGTGTTTTATTTAGTAAACAACCTAATCAATTGGTCAAGCTATACAAAAATGTATGGCTTGTCCGGAAAGATACATTTTTGTAGTATGAGACGTAGTAAGGTCGGTGACCGCTGAGCCATGGCATTATATTCTATTGACAGTTCAATTACTTATATGGCAATGTAGGCAGAGTAAGCCGTCAAGAGTCGATTGACTCCTATTCAGCTCGACTAGTCAGCCAACTAAGTTGCAAACTCGTGACTATTAGTCATACTGAATAGTTATGTTGATACTGTCATATCATTTACGACAATGTAGTATTTGGCTGGGCTTATCTCACCGTACCCAGCACACGTTATGGGAATGGTTGCAACTATAGGTAACTGTTATATCACATGATCCTCAGCAATGGAAATTCTAACTAATATACATAGTATTATATATTAATACAGTACGAGCTGACCCTGACAACTTTCTCTGTGTCTATTTTCTCTATTATTGTCATTCATACAAAAATACTTAAATCCCGAAAAAAAACTTTACGAGCTATTTTTATACTTACCATTTTTTATGTATATTTTATTTTATTTTACACCTGCAATCAATTGCCTAGGTGAGTTGCAAGAGGCTGTGGTTTGGCGAGGCAGAGCCAATGCTCTATCTCCCCTTAGTACAGTAGCACATCGGCTCTCTTGAGTCTTTTGATCGAGTTTTTACAATACTAAATACAAAAAAAAAATCGGATTAGCGGTTTGGGAGGAGTTCGACCACAAACACCGTGACACGAGACTTTTTATATATTAAATTAGTTTATTAAAGTTAATTCATTTGTTTAGTTTGTTACCGTTTATGACTAAATAGTTGAACAGGGTCCTTTCACACCGGCAGGGCCGTTAATTGTTGAGGAGTTCACATAATAGTTCATCATCAGCTGTATTACATTGTGTAATAGTAATATGATGAGAATAAAGTACTACTCAATACCATATTAAAGTAATAATTGAATCGCACATCGTGAAATATTGAAAAGTTCCGCTCGGCATTTGTGGTCTTCATCATCAGTTCCACTTCACCCATTGGTACTTTTTGAGAGTAAATGCACGAATCACTATAAAATATACCTTAATCACTATAGGTGTTGCCCTTAATATTTGAAGAGTTCCCTCGATTTCTTCAGAATCCTATTATTAGGTCCTGATCTGATGACAATAGGACCAGTTTGGAAGTCTACTCTATAAAACACAAAAATATTTTTTTAAATCAGTCCTCCTCCTTTTTGAAGTCGATTGAAAATGTTCACTACATTGCTTCGGTCGTGATCAGTTTTTCATAACACACAAGTTTAAAATAATATCACACTAGATTATTATTTTGTACTACTTCAGGATTTCATCTTTTTTTCTACCAAAATTCGTCATATTTGATTCAGCTGTTTAGTCCTAGAAACTTAAGTACGGACAGATAAATATTTGTAAGAAATATAATAGAGAAATATTTCTTATTTTAATATTACACGTCTCACGGATTTATGCCATTTTTACGAAGTACAGTGACTGTGTGAATAGATTAAGGCAATAACAATTCACGGTCACTTGCGAGCAATTAAGTGTATTTCCCGTTACATTGCCAGATTGCGAATTTTAATTATATTTAAATATTTATTTGCCACAAGATATTTCTTCAGGATCCAATATTCATTAAGATTTTCATTCAGTCGTGTGCTCTGTTAATTTGAAATTTCTACGAATAAATCGAAAAGGTCGTTGACACTACGAATGTATCACTGATCAATCAATGATTTTCTGCTTATCGAATACTCTTCTTAACTTTAAGACTTGTTTGAAAATAGTTCTGTCTTTACTTTTCCCCTTGAAATGCCAGTAACAAGAGAGTTAACATCGACTTAAATCTGAATAGCGTTTGAGCATTTGACCCTTAGTTATTTCGAGTTGCTTGAAATGTATTTTACTCTCAATTTTAATCCGAACTGCCAAACCAAAAAGCCGCTACTGCAACAAAAAGTCATTTAGCTGGTTCATTCGAAAGTGCTCCAAACAGAATAGAAATAGCCACCCAATTCGCTTCTGTTTCTTTTCTCATTTTGTGTAGCCCAGGCTGTCGGTTTCAGTTATTGCGTTACAATGAATTGAATAAAAATTAATCCATCATGTCTTTGAAGTTTCTAGTTGCCTTTTTCGCCGAACGCTGAGGTAAGGTTTTTTGGCATATTTTACGTCAAATTAAATCAGTTACCTTTTATATCAAATATATTCACAACGACACGTTTCTTAGAAATAAAACTTATGAAGCAATAAAAAGCAAATCAACGTCACTAATTAACTTTTTATTTTTCTTTTGGTTATTTATAAATGTATTGATATATGAATAAACACATTTTAAGACCCTTTTTTGACGTATATGACGTGACGGTTTTATTGCGTGTATTTGGTATTTGTCTGTTAAACATCTTTATTCTCATAAGAACATAGTTCACTTACAATGAGATTTGGGTTACTAGATTATATAAAACTGAATCTGACATTCAATATCATGAATAAAAATAATTTCAAATGTACTTGATTATTAAATTATATAACTCAAAGTTGGGTTATAAAATACACTTGAAATAATTTTGTGAACAATCAATTTAATAAAACAAGAATACATTTAAAACAGTATTAAAAATAATCATAATAACAATATTTTAAAATATATAGATTAAAAATACCAATAAACTTTACCTAGACATTACAATTCCTTGTTAAAATGCAAATCATAGAAGTGAAATTCGTAAATTTAATTTAATAATTAAAAAAAAACATAATTACAGCGAAATACTTTCATTAAAATTATTTTAATCGAATTATCATTGTAGTCATTAAAATATGAAAATACATTATTATTTTTACATAATGCAATTCCCTTAAAAATAAAAATAAAACAGACAAGTATGTGATAGGGAGTCAACGAATTTTAAGCCGATTGAACACCGACACATTGCCATCAATAATATTTAACGGCTCAGTTATCCCTTTTAATGAATCGGTTAGGAATCTTGGTATTTTCATGGACACCCACCTCAACTGGCAAGCTCAGGTAACTAGTGTTAGTCAAAGGGTTACGGGTACACTGCGGGCTTTATATTGTCTAAAGAATTTTCTTCCCTCTAATACCAAGTTAATGCTTGTCCAGGCGCTGATATTTCCCTTGATTGACTATGGTGATGTATGCTATCTTGACCTGAATGCAGAACTCCTTAATAAATATGACCGGCTTCTAAATAACTGCATTAGATTCATTTTTAATCTTCGCAAGTTTGACCATGTCTCTTCTTACCGTTCCAAACTGAAATGGCTCCCTATTCGCCAGCGTCGTAGTTTGCGCGCTCTCACTACACTCTATTCAATTCTCAATTCTCCTACTGCACCCTTATACTTGACTTCTAACTTCCAGTACTTGCACTCCTCTCATAGTGGAGATCTACGATCTACCAACAATCTGCTTCTTCTATGTCCCTCTCATTCTTCTGGATTCGTTGGTACCTCTTTCTTTGTTCAGTCTGTTTCCCTCTGGAATTCGCTGCCCCCCGAAATTAGACAGGCACCTAATCGTCTTAATTTTAAATCGAAAGTACGTACTCTGTTCCTGGATGAACTAGTTGAATCACCTCTACATTTGTAACTTATATGTAATTTATGTAGGTATATATGAATTTATGGTATGTAAGTATATATGTATTTATGGTATTTATTTATTGTGTATTTATGTAAGTATATTTAATTGGTTTTATTATACTATTATTTTTTTATATCTTTTTAGTTTTCTTTGTCTGATTGTATGTAATATCTACAGGTTTACTGCACCTACATACTACATTTCTACATCGCCCTAAGGTAGACTGGCAGAGAATGCTTTTAGCATTAAGTCCGCCTCTGTACAATTTTGTGCATAAAGTTTTTAAATAAATAAATAAGTATGTGCATGCAATCAAATATCTTACATTCAAGTAAAAGTTCGGTCCGGTCTAAAAATAATTGTACACATGCATTTTCAAGGTGCTCATAAACACATTCAGATAATTACAGTCCTTACGTTCGTTTGTCAACTTATTGTTTAACTGTGCTCTTTCAATTGACATGTTTTTTTTTAAGATTCCGTAGTCAAAATGGCAAAACGGAAGCCTTATATTTTCACCATCTCCGTCCGTCCATCCATCCATCTGTTTGTCTGTCCCCAGGTTAGCTTAGAGACCCTAAGTACTAAAAAGTTATAATTTGGCATGGATATACATACTAATTTTGCCGACAAAGTGGTAGTATCAAATTTAAAAAAAAACGCGTACCTACCTTACACTTAAAGTGGGGATGTGATTTTTTTTTCCTCACCTACCCCATCGATATTTACCGTATGTTACAGTGCTTGGATTAGTCAGCTGTAATTTATTTATGTGGCGCAGATAATACCTGAGAGTTTTGCGTGTGAATGTAACTAACAATTCTTTAGAAGTTTACTGGGACTATTTTCATTAATTTTTGGATAAACACAAAAGGTTTGACGAACGGGAACGACTGGGCTAATTAAATGTTTCTGGCTCTGTATTTTACTATTTATGATCGAAACTTTGTTTTCATTGAATTAGAGTAGGCCTCATGTTTTTTTAGTTTTGAACTTGTATAATTAATTAAAATTGAAAAGTTTTGTATTTTTGCAAGTTAGTAGGTTTTAGATATATTTCAGGACTTAATCGCATGTTGCGAATTGTACTGATCGAAACGTCGGGTAAATAAAAGGTTCGTACCTTTAAATAATTCACGCGATATAGTCCCGAAATATATCTAAGAAAAAATCGCAAAAGTTTAAAAACAATCTATTGATTGTTTTTAAACTTTTGCGATTTTTTCTTAGATATATTATATGTAGGTATAAAGTAATCATAATCAAACAGAACCTTTATTATTTTGTTTTACTTTATTATTAGTTGACTTTAGCAAAAGTACGTTATTTTATCCTGTATTGTTTATATAATCATCGAAAAAAATAGTATCAAACAAATTTCTACAGACCGTGTGTATAAAAAACTGGTTTCACTTGACCGCCAACTAACCTATTGCCTATTTTTATTATTAGCCATATAATCCACTAAAATCGAAAAAAAAATGAGTGCAATTTACACAACATATTCAAACAGAAAGTATTATCACCAGGTAAGCCAATTTTAATACCTGTCGTTCTTGACCCCAGAGTCAGTTCATTTTCCTAATTATTTTAATAATTTTGCTCTTCGTTTGCGCACAAAACGGTTGTTATTTTCCGTTGTAATTGTACAATTTCCTTGGTATAACAAATTTAGCACGATCTACGAAGGAACTGTTGCCAATATTTATTGAGAAAAACTTTAGCGTAACTTTACTTCCAGTTAGTTAAGTTATATGCACATTTATCAAAAGTTGTTTCTACCTATTACGTTAAGTACCTATATAGAACCGCCAAAGGAATTTATTTACGTTAAAAAAATTATGTCCACTTAACCGACTTCTGTCATGGTGGCGAAAAGAAAAAGATAAGAAAAGTCCAAAGAAAAAGATAGAAAAAACTCAAAACAGTCATAAGCGGTGGTTAATAAACAGTAGTACAAACCGAACACTATTTAGTAAAGCCGTTATAAGCTTTTCATTTTCTTGAAAGCAGATCTTCGTTTGTTATTCAACTCCGAATGCTGCATGCTTTGAATAAACATGTTTATGTTACTATAATAAACATAAATGTTTATGGTAATTTTTCTGCTGGTTTCTTTTTCATAATACTTTTCTAGGTTTTATTTTACGCCGTCAAAGTCACGTTGGTGTGTGGGTTTCATTTAACGCCCTGTTTGCGACGAACAACACAAGACCTCTTTTTTACCTCTGTATCCTCTATTACAGAGGCTAGTTTTAATTTGTTTTTGCTCTAGAACTAGTAAACATAGTAGAGCTTTAGACTAATATGAATTTATTTGCAAGGATTAAAGTTGAGTTTAAATAAATCTAACCGAATTTAGCAAAACATGTTCCAGAATTTAGCCGTAAATGAATAAATTACTCTACTTGGAATTAAATGTAGAATCATTCTATTCCGAATTTTGTCCGACGTTCAGAATGCAACTCTTAATGCTGCATTCTGTAATAAAAATGAATAAATATAATTGACTTTACTAAAGATAAATATGTTTGTGGTATATACTGGTGAAGGGGATGGGGGTAGGAATCCTGAGTTACTTAAACCATCATTCTTCGCGAACATGGTTGATGCTCTACAAGACCTTAGTAGTTCTATCAACATTGGCTAAGCAAATTATTTCTCCTTGTAACCGCCTTAAAAAAATAGGAGGTTATATGTTCGTCTGTATGTACGTTTTTTTTTTCTTTATGTATATCCACCAATTGCGCGCAATAAAAATATTTTTTAAATCGGTCAAGCTGTCTTGGCTTGATCGATTAAAAAATATAAAGGGAAACTTCCAAGTTTGTCCTATTGATATCAAACCACGATCTGGTGATGGGATCCTAGAGAAATCGAATAATTAATTTATAATTTGAATATTAAAGGCACACCTACAGTGTTTTTGTTATACTTCTTAATAAAGTACCTATTCAATAATACACTGTGTGCGATTCGATTACTGGTATTGCTCGGCATTATTCTTGTACTTTATGCTCGTCTTACTACTATTACATCATGTAATACAGCTGATGATGAAGTATTATGTGAACTCTACAACAATCAAAAGCCCTGAATCGTGAAAACCAATATTTTGTTTATGTAAATGAGCAGTTGGCATTATGCTGTTGTAACTTAGATAAATTACAAACTAACCCTCTAAAAAGTAAGGAATAAAAACTTTTTACAAAAAAATATTAAACCGACTTATTTTTTTTTAAATTATTTAAAATAAAATAGTTCTGATATGTACAACAACAACAAATCAATAAACATTTTGTAGTTGGTGCATAAAACTTAAAAACTACATTTCTTGACACCAACATCAAAATGTTTATTGTTTTTTTTTGTTGCTGTGCATTTAAGTATTACTTCTCACTACTTTATTATTTTTGCAGTCGGTTGAATAGTTTTTGTAAAAAAGTTTTTACTTTATCGTGTGTGATTTTTAAAACGTCACCGCTTTACGTACTTCAAGGTTTAAAGTACTTCAAGTATTTGCAATTTTCTATTTTGTTACAACATTTATTTTAGTAGCGTTTGTGTTACTTCGTGCTTTTTACTTACATTCTGATCAGAGGAGCATACTTTTTAAATTCCTGTGTGGCTTTCTAAATTATAAGTACTAAAATTCAACAACAAATCACACCCATACCACACACGACGACGACACAAATTGAAACTACCAAAAGCCAGAACTGACTATGGAAAGAAGAATTTACTATTTGAAGGTGTACTGCACAACTGTTTAACGAATTGCCGGATGAGGTAACAAATACATACATACCTATGTATAAAAAATGTTTATTAGAATACGTCACCAAGAATTGTTAATATACTTTAACACCGTAATATTGCAAACTCAAATATGTTTTATATAAAACACATTTTTTTTGTATATGTCAATATAAGTGAGTAGTTCACTGTTCTTTTTGAGAATAAATAATCTTAAACCCGAAATCACAGACAGGAATACCCCAAGTTTGGTAAACATTTGTGGATATAATAATATTTTTCTTATTTAACGAGCGAAATTCAATCTCAATGTAATTTAGTTTCTTTGGTTTTGCGTTAGTTTTAAAGACATTTGTGGCACTAGGATATAAGCTTTGAGTTGATGTCACGGGGTACTTTACAAACATTCAATTAACTGACACAGAATACACCCAGAGTCGGAATATTGGATATTATTGTCCCATATGGGAATGAAGCCCGCACAGAGGAGTAGTTGAATTTACTACATATGAAATCACAAATAAAATGAAACCGGGCAAGAGCATGTCGGACCATGCTCAGTGTAGAGTTCCGCAGCCATTGTTACAAATTAATGCACTTTATAGGGTAGACTGGTTACTGTTGTGTTGTGATAATTTTGTTTTGATCGCCAATATTTTGTTAATTTAATAATAGTAATAATATCTTGGGACAACTCACACAACGCTATCTGATCCCAAACTAAGCAGAGCTTGTACTATGGAAACCAGACAACTGATGAACATACTTATATATTTCAAAATACGTACCTATTATAGATAAATAACACCCAGACACAGAATAAACCATCCTGCTCATCACACAAAGTTTTATCCTGGGTGGGGATTGAACCTACGACCTCATGTGTAGCAGTCGGACACACTCCCACATCGCCACAGAGGTAGTCTATCTCGTAAACTTGGAAAAAATTAATATGAATCGTAATTTGTACATTTGTCTACGTAAAAATACTATATACGTATATGTATACTAATATATTGTTCAAGAATACGCTGTATTAGTTAAAGTATAACAGTAGAAATAAAAACAAACCGCGCAGCTTCGTCCGCATATTTTTTTTCCATTTTTGTAACATGTTTATTGCTGTTTGGCTCCTATTAGTCGAAGCGTGATGTTATGTAGCTTATAACTTTTCTCAATAAATGGGCTATCCAACAGTAAGATTTTTTAAATGCGGGCCAGTAGTTCCTGAGATTATCGCGTTCAAACAAACAAACTCTTTACCTTTATGTATATATATCTATTAGTATAAAAAAGGCACTGTAACATCTAATATTTTATCACTCTTCTTAAAAATCAGTCTAAAAAATCGTTTCACTTCTTCTCATGCATCTTTATATTTACGAATATCAGTCTGCGCTCGTTCGACCTTCCGCAAACGTTTTCTGAGCATCTAAAAATAAAAAAAACAAATTAATAAATGTCACAATCGTACCCACAAAACTTGTTACAATAGTACCCAACGCACAATTTCGGAAACATCAGCCAAACAATCTACAAGAAGTAATCACTCATAGTTAACTACTAATGTTTAACTTAAAACAAAAAAAATACGAAGTAGAAGTATCTATCAGTATACAAAAAACAGTAATTATTTAAATAAATAAAAAAAACTTACTTTTGACTGTTGAAAAGCAATGTGGGCTCCTGCTTAAGGTAACGTCGCGCGCTGGCAAACGCAATGCTAAGAAACGTGTACAGACTTGCAAGCTCTCTCCCCTTGCATAGCAGCGAAACTATACGCAATCTTGGGAAGGGTTCCCAACATTCCGTATAGTCTCGATATTATGATGACTGTCACTACCGTACCCAGTCTAATTTAATAATAATAATAAAAATGATTTATTCACTTAGGAAGCAAAATACTACACTTGTGAAAAGTCGATTCTACATTTACTTGTAATGCCTGTTCGCAAAAAATAGGTAAAGCCCGAGATAAGAACAAGCAATAAAAACTCGTGGCCACTCTTTTCAAATGCCAATGTTTACAATGTTTCTCTGTTTATAACCTGTATATGCAGGTAAGGTGCTGCCACCATATTAGAGGACTGATGCAAAAAAAAGAGGTCAATAATATTAGAAGAATACACGAGATTGGATACATCAGCCTCAATGGGCACAACATAGTAGGAGCATCCACTTACGTTGTAAAAACTTTATGTGCATAAATAATATAATACCCTATACCCTATATAGTATTGCACTAGCCAGCAAAGAGTGTATGTTCATGGCACTACCCCCTTTGGTTGAAAAAAGGAGTTTTTCGGCAATAACTCAATGACTATATATCCGATCATGTTGAAAATAATTTTTGTTTAAGTATTTATACCTTACCGTATTGGTAACTTTTTGATTTTTATAATATTATTTGGTCATACGAATCGAAACACAATTTATGCAACTTTCAGAGCGATTATTTCTAAACCTTAAATAAAACCTTAAATGAAACCTTAAATAAAACCTTAAATGAAACCTTAAATGAAACCTTAAATGAAACCTTAAATGAAACCTTAAATGAAACCTTAAATGAAACCTTAAATGAAACCTTAAATGAAACCTTAAATGAAACCTTAAATGAAACCTTAAATGAAACCTTAAATGAAACCTTAAATGAAACCTTAAATGAAACCTAAAATAAAACCTTAAATGAAACCTTAAATTAAAACCTTAAATGAAACCTTAAATGAAACCTTAAATGAAACTTTAAATGAAACCTTAAATGAAACGTTAAATGAAACCTTAAATGAAACCTTAAATGAAACCTTAAATGAAACCTTAAATGAAACCTTAAATGAAACCTTAAATGAAACATTAAATGTTTTTAAAGGTCTGTCGAATAATGTGCCACAAGTTGATGATGATGTTAACAAAAATGACAGCTTCTGTTACATGTATGGAGTGCCCCACTAAATATATTTATTTTTATTATTTAACTATCAAACTAAGTAGTGGCTTCTACAAAACACCTATACTCCAAATTTCATAATTATTCATTGTGTAGTATTTGTAAATAAAACGATAAGAGTTCCGGTTTTGCCATTTTGGCTAAGGAACCCTGAAATGTATTATTACTGTAAACAATTATACTACTTATATATGTAAAACTATTATGGCTGTAACTTTATAGTTCCCAATTAGAACTATGAAATTTTAAAGTTTAGAATAGAACATTGTAACCCTAACACCGATAATAAAACACACAGATAAAACTTTAATTAGTTCAAATGCGAATTCAGTCCAGCAATTAGCAAAATTTGGAACTGTTCCAAATCGTACACCCTCTTACAGCTAATGCCTGTTAAACTGATACAGCACTTTCTTTATGTGATAATTGTTGCGGGCACTATAGCGTCATTAGTAGTTTGTCGCGTCAACTTAAGTCATTCTTGTACATTATGTCTTGTTACTCTGAGCTTAAATGTTACTTAATATTAATTACTGTCTGTATCTTTTCTAAAGAGGAAAAGATAGATTTAGAATTAAATAGAGTGTCATACTGTGTAATAGAACATTATTATATTAATACTAATCTATAATAATATTATAAAGCGGAAGAGTTTGTTTGTTTGTTTAAACACGCTAATCTCAGGAATTACTGGTCCGATTTGAAAAAATCTTGTTTTTGTTGGATAGCCCATTTATCGAAAAAGGTTATAGGCTATATAACATCGCGCTACAACTAATAGGAACGGAGTAGCGACGAGAAAAAACGGGAAAAATTTACGCATACGAAGTTGCGCGGGACAGCTAGTATCAGTATAAAAAGCAGTCACTCGCGATTTCATTTTTTATATTTCACTAATGACTCTGGCCACGCTTCGCTCTGCTTTTGTTTTTTTTTTTTGGCCAGAAATTTCGCGGTCGTCCGAGAGCTAAAGTTTAATCCCAATCTGATCAATGATTTCTAAACACAGTGTCCGTATATCCTACAGACAGGCAGACAAACATTAATTTATAGATTTATTATAAGCAACATCACATCGCCCGCGTGAATGTTTTTAATTCGCTTGCGATCAAAATGCTGAAGCATGTGTTTCTTAAGACAGACAGACGAAGCTACTTTCACGTTTAATGTGAAAGTGGCTCTGTCTGTCTGTCTGTTACCTTATTACGTTTAAACCGCTGAACGAATTTGATGTTTGGTATGGAAATAGTTTGAGTCCCGGGGAAGGACATGGGATAGTTTTTATCATGATACTGACCCGGGCGGAGCCGCTAAAGGTAGTACAAAATGATGACTTTCGCAGTAACGAATAAACATTAAAATGAGGCTGCTTCTGTGGGAGTGTGTCCAACTTCTACGCAAGAAGTCGGAACACCACTTTGTGTGATCCACAAATTGTTGTTCCGAGTCTGGCTGTACTTTGTGTCCGTGACTTTATTGTTTGTAAAATCCCCCGCGACACAGGGCTTGTACCCTACTACGTCGTACGTCTTTAATAAAAGAAAAGAAAAGAAAACGAATACAAATTCGAAAATTGATTTGTGATCAATGTTTATTTTTTACTTCGCGGTTATTATTGACTTCATTTTTATTTTTTAAGCAAATATCATATTACAAAAAAATATAATAATATTGTCTATTTTTTGTCAAAATTGTATATAATTCAAAATTGTGTGCCACCACAATAATATTGCCAAGCGTAAAAGTTAACTGGTAAATAAATCGTCGATGTTCCGCTTGCATTCCCTAAAGATATGCAAATTCAATTTTGTTCAGACTTGTTACAAGAATACATAAATCATGGTGGAGTGCGAAGATCCTGGCTTCGATTACAGGAATAAGTTTCGACAAGCGCCATTAGTCGTTCAGTAATCGCAAGACGATGATGAAGCAGCGATATGTTATTGGTTTATCGTTAGAAGTAGCTGGCGATAATATAAAGCTGAAGAGTTTGTTTGTTTAAACGCGGTAATCTCAGGAAATACTGATCCGAATTTAAAAAAATCTTTTACTGTTGGGTAGCCCATTTATCGACAAAGGCTATAGGCTATATAACATCACGCTACGACCAATAGGGCCGGAACAGCAATGAAAAATATTGCAAAAACGGGGAAAATTGACGCATATCAAGTTGCGCGGGTCAGCAAATCTACTGATAAAAAAACAGCGGAATCTTTGGCACTCAGCAGCGGAAGAGAAGTGAAGAAAGCATGATAGGCCTTAATAAAGGAGTGTTATTAAAAGGAAATGGGTATTTTAAACCTAAAATTACTTGCAATAAAAGTAGGTAATGTGAGAGAGTTATTAAACTGATGGTAGGTATACAGACCTGTCATTATTTTCAACGTTTTATTTTTACAGTGAGCAAATGTCAATCAGAACACCTTTATGTTGGACTCGAATCGAATAAAACATAACACTTGTTTATGGCCAGAGGTGTCCCTTGCGGAATGGTTTTCTTCACCTCCGGTGAAGTATTGTTCAAGAGCTAGCTATTTAGATAAATAAACCATATCTAATTACTATACATTTATATATATCCTACAAAGTGCGAAGACTGGCAGAAGGCGAGAAACCCAATAATGAGAAAAAGGTAGATATTAAGTGTTCATAATATCTAACACGATGTTAGAAGTCAGTAGCAGTAGTTTAAATCAATATACTCAAAAACTTCGAAATCTTATTTAAAAGATTTTATTTAAAATTACTTAATAATATTGCATAGCCAACAAGAATTAACAACGGCAAATGAACAAAAATTACTGCTTCAATAGAATCACTCAGAGTAATTGGACTGTGAAGGAAATAAATGGTTTAAAAAAGCAATCAAATTATCTGCTTGAAAGCAGGAGCTCTTTGAAGAATAAGCTCATTTTCTGAATCTGGTTGCGTTTGCAGAGCCATTATACAAGGGAGTAAAGGAATGAAAACTAAGTGTTATTAGTATATCTTTAAAAGCCAAACATCTATTTAACAGAAAAGTGTGTCCGAATCCAAATCATTGACAGAATAATCTATCATATAAGTGTTGCATTTGGTTGAAAGTGAATAAAAAGTTCCAAGTGATGTAAAGCTTATTTCAATTTATTTTTTGGAGGGGTGGCTGCAGTGGTGGCAGTGGTAGCTAGTGGTATTTGATAATTATTGTTATCGTTTTAGTTCTAAAATCTAAATTTCTGGGGGCCGGATAATTTTGCAACGGGAGGATTTCTATTCTGATTTCAAAATATTTTGTTGTTGCTTGCTAAAGGGCTAATAACTTCAAAAATTTTATTTTTGGTGTAAAACATTTTACACAATAGGTCTTGCGCTTGTAACTTTATAGCATAGGTATTTCGTTCAACAGCCTGTGAAAACCGCGCTGGCGTAATTAAAAAAATAACACTTTATTTATTATTATTACACTTATACGAATTTGAGGGTTGCCGCTTAATACATGAATTTATTACATTTCATTGTAATATAAATCATAACTCAGTTAATCAGACTTCATTAATAAGGTATTATCTGGCGTGTTAATTAAATGAATATTGCAATAGGTACTCGGCAAAATTTAAATAACGTGGCAAATCATGCATTATTATATTAGTTAAATTTCTGCGAGTTTTAATGTAAGTACAGTACCTACCTGAGGTACTGTCACAAAACATCGACATTACAGAAGGAACGCTTGAACTTGAACTGTCATAGGGCGACTTGGTGTGTACCTCCGTAGTGTTGTTTTGTTTCGCAAATAGCGATACTAACACATTACTGTGTTGATAGGGCCGTGATTTAGTGGCGGACGGGCTGATTAAGATATTTGCGAGGTTATGTAATGTTATCACTATCGGTCCATAGATTGGGGACCGTTTTCGAAATATGTCATACTTTCCTTGCCTTGGAGAGCATGTTCAGCCGACGGTTCTGTGCCAAATCTCTTTTCGTACGTGTCAAATTTGCGCCCTACCGGGTAATAGGAGTGAGGTAATAGAGAGTGCACTTGTATCAGCGCACACACGCATGCACTATAATATTTCCTTGATAGTTTTTTTTTTTTTTTTTTTAATTAAACCATGGCTGCCACAGGTGTAGTTGGCTAGTCTTTGATGAGATTGGAAGCTGTAACTGATATCGGTTAGGAGATCATTGCTATTATCGTGTTTCGATTGAAGGGCACTATAGCAAATATGATTCTGAGCAAATGACTCATGATCCATGAATTAATATCTTAGAATGAAGAGCATGGTGCTGTGAAGAATTTGAGTGGAGCTGATGCTGCGTACTGTCAGAATCCTACTCTGCTTGTTTCTTCATTGATTAGTATACAACGTGTACCACACATCGGTGTGATCAAATTTCAGCAGCGGATAGTGTACGTTTTCAGTATCGCACCTATCATGGCGCGATATCCAATTACATTATTATTACTTAGTTATAGCATTTTCTTTTTCTCAAATTTCAGTATCGAAAGGCAAATGAAATGAAATGGCGAAAGGAAATGTTATACTTCCCCTAGTGCAAAATTCGATCGAATTATTATGGCACAGAACTTTTTAAGCATTATTTTTTTTATTAAACTTTTAAATGAAACATATGAACAAATTATAAATACAAATTTAGCCATTTCCGATTTTGGTAAAATTAAATATTAAATGCTTATAAATTGAAAACACGCACACACACTATAATAGCCACATAAACAACTCATTAATCTTGATAACAGTCAAGATCATTAACGTCAGGTAAGCATCTTTTTTTCATATGACAGCCTCTCAAATAACTGCATCTACAGTTGTCAGTAAGGACGCAACGCTACTCGCATCTGTTAAAGCTCTTTTGACGATTTTAGTAGACCTACCCTCATATTTGACCACAGATTTATGTTACACGTTGTATAAAGGTTCATTTCCGTGCATCGCGGCCGATCGCGAGCCGCGCGCGGCTTACGACGAACGGCTGACGCGCGCGACCGATGCGACAATAGTCAGAGTATGAGAATGTATGGTGCCGTTACCGAGGTAAGCGACAGACGCGCGCGGCCGACGACTGTCGTAGGCTGCGCGCGCACTCTGAATATTGTCGCATCGGCCGCGAGCGTCAGCCGCTTGTCGTAAGCCGCGCGCGGCTCGCGATCGGCCGCGATGCACGGAAATGAACCTTAAAAAAACTTTAGACCAAACCAATCTGAGATTCCGTGTCCCTTGCGAGTGCATGTTGTACGTAGCTTTCTTTCTGCACTTTCTGTTAGTGGTACAGTTTTCTCTTTTATTTCAAAAAGCTGGTATGTTTTTTTAGAATTAATTTGATGCTTTTTGGCACGGATCATCAAACAATTTTCCCCTTGAGCCTCTAAAAACGGTTCATTGCTCCCCTAATTTAACGAGTTTTGGATAAACTGTTTTCTTTTGAGATTTTTTATATAAAGGTAGCTCTGTAGCCGTCTAATTAAATTGTTTGCGTCTTATAATATATTTTTTGTTTAGATGAATTTTAAGTAGTTTGTTAATTAGTTTTAAGCTTTCGCGTTGCATAAATAAAAAAAATCAATGCGCATATTTGAGGTTATAGCTTATTTGACGTTTCTTTATTTAACAATATAATATAATCACTTGTCTAAACATATATAGGGAATGTAATAATAATATCTTGGGACAAATCACACAACGCTATCTGATCCCAAACTAAGCAGAGGTAGTGCTAATGAAATTAGACAACTGATAAACATACTTATATATTTCTAAATACTATAGATAAATAACACCCTGACACAGAATAAACCATCATGCTCATCACACAAAGTTTTATCCTGGGCGGGGATCGAACCTACGACTTCCGGATTGGCAGTCCGGATTACTACCCACTAGACCAACAGATCAGTCGTCGGCCACGATCCCACACACATATTAATAAGATTATTAGGAAGGGATCCACCGCCCACCCTGTTATTATTATTAGGGTTTGATTTTACCACTACTGAAGTAGAAATTTAAGATGGATTTCCGCCATGTTATCTATACTAATATTATAAAGCTGAAGAGTTTGTTTGTTTGAACGCGGTAATCTCGGGAACTACTGATCCGAATTAAATTCTTTCACTGTTAGATAGCCCATTTATCGAGGAAGGCTATAGGCTATATAACATCACGCTACGATCAATAGGAGCAGAGCAGCAATGAGAAATGTTGCAAAAATGGGGAAAATATACGCAGACGAAGTTGCGTGGGACAGCTAGTCAGTTATAAAGTAGTTAGTTCAAAATTCCTTGAACTTGTTACTCTTTGTGACTTCATGTTTGTTACCTACATATTTATAGCTAAACCTTTAAATGTACCTACGTTTCTCGTAGCGGATAATTAATCACTTGAAATTCAATTCAATTGGAATGGCCAGTAGGTAGTTCCACTACCAGCAACTAAACCGATTAATTATAGTTGTGCAGAATGGAACTCGATGAAGGCGTTTGTTCCGTTTGAAGTAACTTGTGATCCAAGCAGAATTAGGTAAAAATTTGTTTATTATACATTTCTCCCTCTAAAGCCACCGTTTTCATTGCGCTGCTGGTATAAATAAAAAAAATGTTTGCTGCTGACATAAGTATTTTAAGTTGGTCTCAGAAAATTAACTTTTTAGGTTTTAGGGACTAACTTCAAAATTAGATATATTTCGGACCATGATCGGTGCAATTCGATCGAAACGTCTGGTAAATAAAAGGTTCGTACCTTTAAATAATTCACTCTATTAAGTCCCGAAATATATCTAATATGTATTAAAATCGTGAAAGTTTAAAAACAATAACATAAAAATGTTTATTTATTTTTTATTGTTGTACATACCTTTATTATTTCTGTTCCGAGTTCCCTCAATTTCTCCAAAATCCCTAAATTTAATGACAATGGCATCAATCTCAAAGGTATACTCCCATAAACACATTTATTTTCGAATCTGTCCAGCCGTCTTCGAGGAATCGGGTTACAAAAACACACATACAGTCGAATTGAAGCCTTTTTTGAAGTTGGTTGAAAATACACCTTATATGTTTTTTTTTATGGTGCATTTCGGAGGCAGAGTACGCACTACTACTAATATAGTATTATATTGTCTTTGGTCACTACTATTAAGCATAATGACTTTTAATACAAAGTACGACTCAAGAAAAGATGATGGACCTTGTAAAAGATGACATTACGAGAAAGGGAGTGAGTACAGAGATGACGTCTGATAACAGTGTGTGCAGGCAAAATAGTTATTGCACTAACCAAATAGTTGGAATAAGAGGCGGGAAGATAAAGACGGTGGCCATAGTTTAGAGACATATGTACACTGAATGATAAAGAAAGGATACGTTAATGAATTCCTAACATAGCCCCGGTTTAGAGACCAATTTTGACGCATTTTTAAAATGCATTATACACTAAATGTCACATAACGGGTCGACACATTTTGAAAATTATGATTTCCAATAGGTACGTACCTAACGCGTCCTCGGACGAGACGGCAGCGTAGAACCACCTTAACTAACTACTTACTTAACTAATTAAAACTAACTAATAATAGTCATAGCTCAATGATTTACTCGATGTTGGTTGTTCATATGTAAATAAATAGTAACAACTAGTAATCAAATACAATGAAACCCTCTCTGTCCTAGTTTGTAGACTTTAGTTCAGTAGAACTAGGATACAAGACACTCCAGAAACTCCTTTTAAACTCTCGCCTTTAGTTAAATAAGTCTTAAGTAGGTACAGCAATGAAAAGGGATCTCGAAGCTCACAGTTTACTTAAAAAACTAGTAGCTAGTTATTTTAGGTACAAAGTTTGCGTTTAAAGCTAATTTAACAATTATTTTGTTATCTTAAGTTAAGGTCTCCGACCGAAACCGTTTTGGGCAATTTTTATGGGGTAAGAGGTGAGGCTAAATGTCACATGTCTAGGTTAGCTTTAAGGGTATCTATGTACAGTATATCGGTGGTTTATGTATAAGTATATGTTTGAGTTCATTGCCGTGTTTTGCCTTTGATCTGGAAAGAGTGGCGCGCTTTGGTCAACGATTTTTGCTTCACGTAAGTTACCAAATTTTCATCATCTACATTTATTGAAGCGCCACTGATCACAACAATTGCGCCTCACATACTCCACCACTCCACTCGCTCTACACTAGGGTTGGTGATCGATACAGTGTAGTGGGTTGAGACCAATAAACTGTTATTTGTAAGTCATTCAAATATGACTATTGCTAGAATAATCCACAATTTTGGCTTACCCTTAAGGTTGTAAAATTAACGTTACTGTATTGCTTCTGAAATATACTTACCTACATAAACTTATATTAACCTATATTATGACCCATTGCTGGGCAAGGGTCACCCCAGTAGAACCTACATATTATAGATCCTGAGGGTATTTGCCATAATCGAGTGGTTTGGCGATCGCAGTAGGCTTTAAAGTACGTAGAGGACGCTGCTGGCCGTCCTGCAAGGTGAAATCCCTTAGTCGCCTTCACGACACCCACGGGAAGAGATGGGGTGGTACTATTGGTAAGCTGGTACCACACGGCACTTGAGACCAATAATGGTAATGACCTTTATCTATAGATATATAATCACTTGTCCTGACTGATTCATCAACGCAGAGCCTCAACCGCTAGGGTTACAAACCTAAAATTTTAGTAGTTGATGCCTTGTATGTTGTAGACATCCACTAAGAAAGGGTTTATAGAAATTCATTCCCTAAGGGGGTAAAATAGGGTTTCTACGTTTGTATAAAGTTTCATACAAACCCTATTTTACCGTCAGTTTTAAAGTCAGATCGGTGAAATTTTGTATTAAGCATTTGGTTTCAAATAAAGAAACACGTTTTTCGGCGTTTTTAAAAAATCAACCTCTAAGGGGGTAAACTAAGAGTTGTGAGTTTGTGTGAAACTCCGTCGTAAGATAGTATGAAATTCCGCCAGTTTTAAAGTTAGATCTGTGAAATTTGGTACGTAGATTTTTGGTACAAAATACAGGAACAAGTGCGTCAGAGTTTTTTGAAAATCAACCCTGAAACCCCGGGGTAACAAATTTGTATGAAACTACGTCAGTTTTGAAGTTAGATAGGTGAAATGATCAGGTTAGCTTAATCGTTTAAAATAAATAAATACGTGTTTCAGCGTTTTGATCGAAAGCGATAAATCTACCCCTCAGCTACGCGGGCGAAGCGACGGGCGACAGCTAGCTGTAGATACGAAGTTCGCCGGGACAGCTAGTCTACAACAAAGATTGCCAGAAAGAAGACTATTTTATCAGCCTCAAGTGCACGGTTACGGAGATCTAGGACAACATAGTATTTTCCAAAATGGCGGCACTTCCACCTTTCGAATTTGTAAGTATTTTAAGTATTGCATTTACATTCAGTACGTCATACTGAACCTATTTATAAAATAACACCTGCAATTTAGTCCTCTATTTCCTGTGTTATATCACAAGCGTTGTTTTACATCCTAACTGAATTTAGAGATTTTATTTTGATGATTTTAAAAGAGTGATATGAAAATTTACGTTTTCACACAATATTGTTGGTTTAATGAAATAAAGTTATAATTTGAGTTTTTCTTTGAAAGGGAGATCGAATTTACAGGGATAATAAAGTATTGCCTCTGAAACGCAACAAATGTGTTGTTAGTATACCTATATTTAACACTAGCGGAAGCCTCGCGGTTTCACCCGCGTAGTTCCCGTTCCCGTGGGAATACAGCGATAAAAAATAGCTTTTGTCACTCGGGGATAGTGTAGCTTCACAAAGATGAAAGCATTTTTTAAATCCGTCCAGTAGTTTTGGAGTCTATTCAATACAAACAAACAATCAAATCTTTCCTCTTTATAATATTAGTATAGATATAGATTAGTAGTGTAAACACGTCTAAATTTCGGCAGATGTGTACCTTTGTATTTTTTAAAATAGTATTTGTCTGTATAGTTCAAAAGATAAGGGGCACAATTTATGAAACTTTTGGAGCTCTTGTTTCCGAAAATATTCACTTAATCAAAAAGGTTTTTTAGAAAGCACTTAAATATTCGCTAATATTTTTTTTTCAGCTTCTGTTTCGTTTATCCCTCCCCCCTAGAACTAACTATCAAACTAAGTAGCGGCTTACACAAGACATCTATACTCTAAATTTCATTCATTTATACTGTGTAGTTTTTGAGTAAAATGCCTGTGACTTATATGATTGAATTTGATAGGTTTGAAAGGGGCACTATTTATGAAACTTTCGGAGCTCTTGTTTCCGAAAATATTCACTTAATCAAAAAAGTTTTTTAGAAAGCTTAATTTTTTTAATAGACCTGTCGGACGATGAGCCACACTTAGATAATCGCTAATATTTTTTTTCCGCTTCTGTTTCGTTTATGATCCCTCCCCCCTAAAACTTACTATCAAACTAATAAGCGGCTTACATAAGACACCTATACTCTAAATTTCATCCATTTATACTGTGTAGTTTTTGAGTAAAATGCCTGTGACTTAAATGATTGAATTTGTTAGGTTGATAAAACTTATGTTTCAAAATATATAATTCTCCTTATATATATCTACGTTGTAAAACTGTCGTTACACAAGCCCACTCACACTTGACAGATTTTTTATTAGGTCTCCGGTAGATGTGTCTTTGAGTACGAAGAAGTAAAGTCATTAATCGCAGAACACTCTTTGTCCACAGTGAGTGAAATGATGACATGAAGACGCGGTCTGGCTTTTATTATCGTTCAGTTGCTATCATTTATTAATGTAGAGTCCCTAGTATTTTCTTAACTGTAAGAGATGTAGCGGTATCATTTATTGTAATTAGAATTTATGAGTAGGATTATGAACCGTAATTTGTTGTTTTAGATCTATTAAATTGGTTTCGTCTACCATAAAATTTTCAAAATTCAAAATTCTTTATTCACTTAGAATGCAAAACAACTCTTGTGATACATCGGGATTCTACATGTACATGTAATGCCAAGTTCTCAAACAATAGGTAAAGCCGGAGAAAAGAACCTGGCAATAAAAACTCACGGCCACTCTTTTGAAAAAATTGCCAATTTTACAATGTCTGAATGTTTATAAACTTGATCTGGGGGTAAGGTGCTGCGACTAATATACTATACACCATGATAAAGGACTGATGCAAATTGTATAATCAAAAAGTTTAAACATGAGATAAAGCAAAATCAGCCTTAGTGGGTACAATATAGTAGGAGCATCTACTTACTACTACTATTACTACATACCATCTCAAAATGTTTGTCAGTGGAGACCCACGACTACTGTGTGAGCTGTATTTGATCCAAATATAATATAAATATACTTAAATTTGTTCTGAATGCACCTGATTCGGAACAAATATTTCATGGTTAAATATCGTTGTTTGGAAAAATCTTAGTGTTCAATATTAAAACAAATATTTTTTTTTATAAAGGATTAAAATAATGTCATTAAATCTACACTAATATTATAAAGAGGAAAGATTTGTATTTTTGTACGTAACGAATAAACTCAAAAAGTACTGGACCGATTTTAATAATTATTGTTTTGTTGGATAGCCCATTTATCGAGGAAGGCTATATAAGAGAAATGTTGCAAAAACGGGGAAAATTTATGCATACGAAGTTGCGCGGGACAGCTAGTATTTGATATAATATCAGTCTATTAGGTAAACATCTTAAGTTTGTATAATTTTTCCGTAAAGAAAGAGAATCATTTCGGTACCGGTGGCTGAATTACCAAAGACTTCTGAGTAGGTACATATTACTACATGGAAGTCAATGGCTTAATTTGGCAACACCAAGTCGAAAGCAAACCCATACAAACTGAACAAAAGTAGGCAAACATTTTATCTCGAGCGTGTGTGCAATATGTGTCAAATTGTCAATAACAAAGCTAATACTGAGAGTGGCAGCCTGTGTTACGAGTGACGAGCTCTTCCTCAACAAACGACCGAACGACGTGCAAATGTGAGGGATGACGTCATAAATCTTGCTACGTTACGCACAAATGTTCGCACTCTCTTGCTGATATGAAAGCATTATGTATTTGCCTATTAGGGACGATGAATTGACAGAAGTGTGGATAATAATCTTTGGCGATTAGAATGCTCTATTTTCTGAGCTGTAAACAAAAAGGGCCCAACTCGCGAGCATGAAAGGATAGAAAAAATTGAGTAATCTAGTAACGTAGTCCAGATAGGTGGTTCGATTCCGGCCCCGGTTTGGCATACGGTAGTCTCGGGTTCGATTCCTGGGTGTGGACTTCAAATTTTTCTATATTTAAAAAATGCAATTGTTGAATTTATAAAGTAAAATAAAGTCTAGGTGATGAGAGTTATGTTAATAATATTGATTAACATAAAACTATTAAATTCTCTTTTTAACTGGAGACAAATCGAGTTAATTAATCCATTTTCTTTAAACCTTTGATACCTTTCAATACCTAGATGACCTTGTGTTCTGAGACCTTGTGCAACTTTAAATATCAAGATTTCATAAGAAACTAAACATATTAAGAATCAGATATAAGAACAAAAGTTGCTAGTTGAGATGTAAGGAAGGAACCTAAGAGTGATAACTAGTATATACATTAACCAGCACATTTATAAGCTGCAGACCTATCATTCAAAGAAGTGTTAGCTAATTAGTTACATTTAAAAAATACTACGCATATTTGTCATGATCATGTCATGTCACCCGTACCTGGCCTGAAGCGATATAATAAAATGTCACAAACCTGACTAAAATGTTCCCGAACAGTTTTCAACAAATAAAGACATACGCAACTGAAGAAAATAAAACATTCAACATAAAATGCGAAACTAAAAATCTAGTGAGCAAAATGTTATACGGAGTATTATGTACAGAACAATAGGGGTGATTATTAAAACTGGGATGTGTGTCGTAGTTGCTCCGTGTCGTAACATGTATTGAGATATATAAAATATTTAAGCAACAAGACTTTACCCACAAAAAGAGTGCATTATTTCCAAGGTTTATGTAAATTATGTCTGTGAAATTCCATTTCATCATAACTTTAAAACCTCTGAATAGATTTAGATGTCTGGGATATTGTGACATTACGACGTTTACCGACAATTCGACCGTTTTGCAACGTGGGTCTAACCAGTCAACACGTGACAGCCGTTAAAATGTCGCGAAACATTTTAAATCAAAGTTATTTTAAGCTTAAGATTAAGACCCGTAGTCTATAAAGTTGTAAATATACAACTAAATAGACAACAAAAGTTTCGCAATTTGTACAAATTACTTTACAAATCGCGAAAGTTGAACATGTAGGATAGATTGTAGTTTAAAACATGTCATCCATCTCCTTTCTGCGTCAACCTTGATAAATATGAGACCGTACAATGTTTTACATAATAAATATCAGGCAAGAAGATCGCTCATTCAAACCGAGGCTATATCGAGATTGATACACAACATTTATTACCATTGCAGAGACCGTTTTTCCTCAACCAATATATTTGCGTCTCCCTCAGATTCCTTTTTGGACATAAATTTTCTGTAGATGAGCAAACAAAATACTATAAATTATTGGCTATAAAAGAGAATGCGAACGTCATCTATTTCTTGTTGTTTTCAGTTTGCATTCGAGAAATTAATGTTCACGATCCGATATACTACCCTGTTCTTAGTGCCCTACCACCGCACAAATATAGTAGTAACTCAATTGTGACGCGATTGCTCTGTTTAAGTACATACATAATACTAGATATAAGGAGATTGACATATTCGTCTCTTGCGCAGTCCGGTAAAAATGAATTATTACGAGCTTGAGTGTAAATTTGTGATTCAGTTAACCATCATAATATAAAGTATCATACTTGATAAGCAATTCGTTTTAGATTTACTTGCTATATTATCAATTTTAAATTCAAAAATCATCTTTTATGTAGAGGTTATTAAACAGTTGATGAATATATAAATGATAAAGAAAAATTAATTTCGTGGCTTGCTTCTTGTTAATTTATTAAGTTTGGGTGTATTTTTTTGTCATTTGTTTTATTTGTAACATTGATTAAGAGCATAAAATGACTTTTGTAAGTAAAGATTCTGCGTGACGAATAAAGGCCATTCTTTTCTTTCTTTGGGTATCAGATATTAAGTTTTATATTTAATTATTCGTTACAAGTACTTTGACGAATATTTAAGCACATATAGTTATTACCTTTGTTATAAGTAGATGCTCCTATTATGTTATACCCACTAAGACTGATTTTAGTTTATCTCATGTTCCATCTTTTTAATAATATCATTTGCATCATTCCTTTAATATAGTATATTAGTCGCAGCACTTTACCCCCGTTTCAGGTTTATAAACACTTAAACATTTTTTTGGCAGGTTATTTTATCCAGCTTTGCCTATTGTTTGCGAACTTGGCATTACATGTATATGTAGAATTCCGACGTATCACAAGTGTTGTTTTGCATAAACGTTTTTATTGTTATTATTATTAATATTTTGTTTTTTTTTCAGCTTGTTAGCCGGGTTTTAATGTCAGATACGGGTCGTAACCAAGTAACTGTTGTGTTTCTTGAGCGATAAAATCAGTACTCGCTGGCGGTGGATCAAGTGCTTTAAAAAAGAGAAAGTATTCGCGGCAAATTTTGATAAGCACTCCGGTAAAGATTTCGATTAAAATATTCGATGAAGGTAGTATTTTTTCACTGGGATCTTAGACTATTACCTGCTATTTGTACTTTATAAGTTGGTGCCGCCCCAATAGGATAGATATGAAGGTGTCATGACTCGCGCATGAATGATTTATTGATAAGTAATATGGACTAGCTTAACTCATACAATACACTTTGATAACAATAGAATAATGTATTGCTGTCGATTTTTTTTGTACAAATTAGAATACGAAAATTACACCACATTTCCATTCACACAAATATTAATTATTCGAAAAAAAAAGCATTCAAATGTCCAATTCCTTTGTTACGACAAAACAATAGAAAAGTATTCAATGTACTAGGGAATTACAAAAGCTTTGGGCGTGTTTTCAGTACAATCAACTCTACAGGGATTACTGCCTAAGCCCGCGCTCAAAATATATATAACATATTATAATGTTAAAAACGTTTTTGAAGTTTAAGTTTCAACCTTCGAAACATGATATGTGTTTTAGTGGAGAATCCTGTTGTCTAATGTTTAAACGTCTAGGTTTCTACATTTTGTCGTCTTTCCAATTCTATGCGTTTTCTCCAAAAACGCAGAGATTAAATTTGGTTCAATTCAATTTGTTCGCATTAAAAATGAACAGCAATAATGCCCAGTTCAGACTAGGCTAGTAATTTAGTGAAGTGGCGGGTTATTTTGCGACTAAAATACACGTTACTGCTCAAAAACCGTTCGCACTACGACCGTGTACAGTAAACAAGTAAAGTATGTTTTGTAAGATGAACAGACTGCAACGGAATAAAATGAATAATAATAATAAAAAACCTTTATTCACTTAAAAAGCAAAATACTACACTTATGAAAATTCGCTTCTACATTTACATGAAATGCCTATTCGCAAACAATAAGTAAAGCCTGAGAAAAGAGCAGGCAATAAAAAATCACGGCCACTCTTTTAAAATTGCCAATGTTTACAATGTTTCTTTGTTTATAAACTATATATGCACTATTAAATTAAACACTATATTAAAGGGCTGATGCTAAAACAAGAGGTCAAAAATATTAAAAGAAGAGCATACATTTAGAGCATATATTTAATGAAGCATATGTTAATGGACAGCCATTAATATATGCTTTATTAAATAATGAGAAGACGTGGCATTTTAATATTGTGGTTAACGGAAAAGTGTTACAACACAGTAGATGACTTCATGAGTGGAAAATAATTTGATACACCTTTCTGAATATGTTTATTAACAGCCCTATAATGGCATTTGTAAATTTAAATTATTTACAAATACAAAAATTGCATTTATGAAAGATAGAAAAAATTGAATCCAGACCCAGGAATCGAACCTGAGACTTCCGTATGTCAAACTGGGGCCGGAATCAAACTCTCTGGATTATGTTACTAGACTTAACATTTCTCTATCCTTTCATGCTCGCGAGTTGGGCCCTCGCATGCGCCATCTAGCCGGTAGTCAAAGAACTATCACGGCTTTTGTTAATGTTTCATTACATCGGTTCGATCCCCACCCAGGATAAAACTTTGTGTGATGAGCATGATGGTTTATTCTGTGTCTGAGTGTAATATCTATAATATGTATGTGTTTAGAAATATATAAGTATGTTTATCAGTTGTTTGGTTGTCCCAGTACAAGCTCTGCTTAGTTTGGGATCAGATGGCAATTCGCAGGTCAATAATTTTAATCAAAGTTGTATGAACTATTTATTTTCCTCGTAAGCATTTTTTGTACCAAATTTTCTGCAAATAAAACGATTTAATTTGATATGTTCTAATAAAAAAAATATGAGTGCAAAAATGGATTAACAGAAGAGATGAATTAGGTGCTATGAAATGTTTTCTGAAATAATTATCATTAGAGGATCCCAATTAATACTTTAATAGATTATTAAGAAAAAAAAAATTGTAATTTTAGATGCTGGAGTAAAAAATCACAATTTTATTGTGATTTTTT
Organism: Herminia tarsipennalis; assembly: GCA_945859575.2. Classification (NCBI taxonomy): domain Eukaryota; kingdom Metazoa; phylum Arthropoda; class Insecta; order Lepidoptera; family Erebidae; genus Herminia; species Herminia tarsipennalis. The sequence goes on from OX243851.2 coordinate 5,730,323, forward strand.
ACTCCAGCATTTTTGCCAATAATGAACTCGACTGATTTCCACAGTTCAGACTTGTTTAGCCGCTAAATTAGTGAGCAGTGATGCGGGGTGGAAGGCGCTACTTGCCACTTATCATCTGTCAAAATTGAACAAAATGGATCGACTCGACTAAATTACTTAGTAATCTACTTCACTCATTTTTTGGTGTTCAAACACGTTTAGTAAGTAAGTTTCTCGCCATTCGACTAAATCATTAGCCTAGTCCGCACGAGGCATTAAACAATCCAGTGAAGTGATCAGCCAATTCACGTATTTAAAGCAGATAGATATTATATATATATATATATATATATATATATATATATATATATATATATATATATATATATATCTCGCCCTTGAAATGGTCATTTCGTAGTCCAATTTTATGATATAAGTATATCAACAATTATTTTACTGCACTGTACCGTACGTTACAGTGCTGTTCCGTAGTGGTAGCGTTGATACATCTAGAGTTCGACGTCCCAACTCAGGCATTAATAAGATACGGATTTATAATACAGTTATACGGAAAATTAATGATATTAAACAATTAGATACTTGTTTTCTTTGAATGTGAAACGTTAAACACTCGTTAAATAGTTCTGAAAAAATAAAAACACCAATAAATAAGGAATTCCCTAGAAATTTAGATGTTGTTGTTATAAGGGTGAAAAAATATAATATATAAAACTGTCAGGAGGAAAAATACTTTTAGAGCAAAGTCCTCAAAGTAAAGTTATAAAGTCGAAATAAAAACTCACGTAAAAGCTTCGTAGTAATGATCTTATATACTTTAAGGCTTTATTCACACGGGATGACAATGGACGGAAGCGGCATGGCGAGCACTTTCAAAGAATTTCAAACTTTATCCACAAACTTAAAATACCATTATCGCCTAAAAGATCAAAGAGGTGTAGCGTGGTGGCGCGCAGCGGCGCTTCGAGCAGCTTCGCGGGAAGTGTATGACGACCGTACCGGACGGACGCTGGAACATGTGAAAGCTGCCATCCATCGCACTACACATTGCGTGGGGTACTCGGCGTTGGACCGGATTCAAACCGGAACGTATGCAAGGATGTAATACTAGTCATATTTAAATTATGTAGATAAAGTTTAAAATTCTTTGACACAGAAAGTGCTCGTCACGCTGCTGCCGGCCGCTCGCATCCCAGTGTAAACAGAACCTAATATTGCTGCGTGGGGCATATGACCTTGGCAACATAATTTAATTAGTTTGATGCCAAAACTCTTAACTTCATAATCTTGTAATGCGCTGTAATTTATTTCTTTTCTTTTCGTATTTATTAAGTAATTATACTTAAAAAAGATAGCTGTCTTCGTGCTTAAATTATGAGGAAAATGTTGTAAATTTTCTCGTCGACTCTGCCTAGATAGGTGTGTGTTTAGTGCTGAAAAATGGTTATGGGGTTCATTCAAATTGGTGAAGGCTGTAAAGTTAACAGTCATTGATAGCTTGAAAAGAATGTTTTGGAGACCTCAGATATAGAAGTGCAGACTAGAACGTTTATATAACACAACATTCGCAAAGTATTCAAGATTAATATACACAGTGACAAAGAAAGATACTACCAACATATTTGTTTTGTCTTTGTTATTATTATCGTTATACACTTTATTATTTTTCATTCTTACATTTTAAATGAACTACATTTTAAACTTTTCTATTTTGTCTATGTCGTTTTATATATGTTAATGAAATCGAAATGTAAAATTATAAAAGTAAAATGTAAATGTATACCAAATAAATTGTGAGAGCTTGTTATAAGCATTTTTTTTATCGTTAATGTGTAATTTAGTTTGCTATTTTTTATTTTAATAAAGTCTTACAGACTGTAAGACTTTATTAAAATAAAAAATAATAAAATAAAATAAATAACAGCTTATTATTTTATCGTCTTCAATTTGCTGCAGAAGCCAATTTAAAATACAATAACATAATTAGTGCGTCTTATTTTAACCAGTCGTTTCTTTAAAAAAAAAAAAAAACAAACTTAAAGACCGCAAAATATAAACTACAATTTTGAGATCGCTTGGCATTGACATTGTTTTAATTACGAAACAACTTTAATTTGTGACCCCGATGGAATTTCTTGGGCTACTTACCTCCTGTTAGTTAGAGGTTTTAAAATATTATTTGTGTCTTTTTTACGTCCATCGAGGGTTTTTTCAAAATTTTTATATTTTTATTATCAAACATTTTTTTTAAGATCACTAGCCATGTAGGATTGTGGTCCCACATTACTAGCAATCCTGTTAACCCCTCCAAGGGTTCACGTTGGTTGGTTACCTTACGATTGCGAGACCAATGCCTTAGCCATTTGGCTACCGCCGCTCAAGTTCAATGAGTATTCAGTATTTTTTTCCTATTACGACTGTTTCTGTTGCTGACAGTACTTCAAAATAAAGATACAATATCTACCTTGGCTGTGACAGGCAGCCAGTGCAACTATCGCGAAAATGAATATAAAGACATTGAGGAAAAATGGCGCCGTCTAGCGAAGTCGTCCCTAAATAAGCTCTGTGTATTTTTTTAAATTTAATTATAGTTTTAAGTGTTTATACTATCCTTATAGGTAGTGAAAATAATAGTGACAACTAGTGCCAGGTGTACAAACGTTAACCAGACTCTATGACAAATATTTCCACAAAAATAGAAATAACAAACATTAAATAGACTGTCCCTCAACTTCCACATTGTCCCACTTTACCAAACAGTGCAGTGCTAGTAAGGACAAATATGGAATGAAGTGTCGACAGTGTTTATAAAATTGAGTTAATAGCAAAGAAAACAAATAGTGAGTAAAAACTTTAAAAACCATTTTCTCTGATATCAACGGAAAGTTTCAAACCCGACGCCAACGCGACGCTGACTTTCGCGCATGCGCGGCAACCGTCACACAACACCCGATAGCTGATTCTGACCCACGGACGCAACAATACTTAATACGATTTATTATTTACTTATAAATTTGCATATATATATATATATAAAATATTTTCAAAAAACAATACAATGAAAAGGACACAAACTCGGTCAATGACCGCTACAGCTGCTATCAAATGCAGTGCAAATAGTACTACAAACTCTATAATAGATTGCGCTACTAGGAGTTCAATTGAGTTAAATTGCACTGACTGTAGTGATGATAACTCGAGTTTCTCACCCCTCGATGACACTACCAACGATCTACCAAACTTATCAGGCGACGAAAGTGAACAAATACGTGAGCTTAAACATCAAATCGAAACACTTACGACAAAATTATCGATAGCAATGGAAGAAATTCATACTTTACAAATGGAGAACCAGGAGCTTCAAAGTAACCTAAAGACAAAAGAATGTAAAAAAATAAAAACAACTCCAAACCTCTACCTGCAAAAATTACCATCGATTCGACTCCTCTCTCACAACCAACCCAGATTGAATCTATGAACATCCAAACTAAGGAACAAAAAGAATTATTGGTCTCAGAACCTACTAAAATACTAATACAAAATAAGAATAAGATATGTATTTTAAGCTCTAATAACACTAACAAAATATTATCAATTACTGAAGCCAATTTAAAAAACTTTGATTTATGCCACTATATCACACCGAATTGCGGAATTTTACAACTCATTGACAATATTCACTTAAAAGTAAACGGATTTACAAAGGAGGATTACTGCATAATTCTTATCGGATAAGAAGACTTTCGCAGAACATATAACTATTGTGATATTATTATACGCCTGAGAGAAACATTGCAAGCCTTACAATTTACAAATATCGTATTATGCATACCAACTTACAAGTATCATAAGTACTCAGTATGGTACAATTGCCGAATTGAATCCTTTAACAATTTACTATATCTAGACATACAAACTCATAAATACGCTACTCTATCTGACTCAAACTTGAAATTAACATGCGATTTTTATATATTTTCTAAATACAATGGTTCGTTAAAAGATTATGGAATGAATGCTATATTTAAAAATATAGCATTAGCAATTAACAGTTCCATTAACTATTGTCAACGGCAAATGAGCATCTACTATAAGGAAAATGACCCACCTACCATGAATACAAATAGTTCGAAGTTTTTTCTATTATAACAATATTCACATCATGCACCAAAACATCGCTGGTCTTCTAATTAATCTGCCAAATTTCAAGCTTGCATCGTGTTATTCAAGAAACCAACAAAAACGCGGAGGTGCATGTAAACTCATAAAAAATAGTTACGAATATAAAGAATTGTCTAATATGTCTATTATAGGAATATTTGAATATTGTGCAATAGAATTGAGTAAGGAGGGATTAATAATTGTTTGTTTAAAAAGGCCACCAAATATGTCTAGTATTAACATATTTTTAGAACACTTAGACATTCTATTAAAGAAACTATGTACTAATCTAAAAAAAAGAATTGTTTTGTGCGGGGACTTCAACATAAACACCCTCAAAAGGAATAGCTTTACATTCGATTTTGAACATTTACTACTTAATTATAATCTTAAATTATAAATTCATCAGCTGAAAAGACCAAGCAGTGGTACGTGTCTAGATAACTTTGCTCATAATTTCTTTAGGGGGTGCACAAGTGAAGTAATCGATTTTGGTCTATCAGATCATACCGCTCAAATCCTAAAAGTACAAGTAAATAAAACATGTGTATTGAGCTCTTGGCACATTCAAAAACGAAAACTTTCCAAAGAAAACGTAGCATTATTCAAAAAACACCTTCAATGTCTAACATTCTCAGAAGTGTTCGAAGCCAATGATCCAAATGTAGCTTATAATATATTTATTGATTTCTTGAAATTAATATAATATGACTTATGTTTACCGATACAGCTCATTAAGGTAAAACCTAATAATAAAATGAAATGGATCTCGAGTGGAATAAGACTTTGTAGTAGGAAGTAGGAAGCAAAGACAATTACTTTGGATGTATTGAAAAAAAAACAACTCTAAATAATAAAAATACATTTCAGAAATACTCACAAAGACTCAGAAAAATTATAAAATTGACACAAAAGTCACAAATTAATTATCTATTAAGTAAATCAGAAAACAAATCCAAAGCTTCGTGGAAAATAATAAATAATAAAAAACAAATTGCAGTTTGCAATTATAGAGCCTATTTTACAAATTTCTAAGGACAATTCGTTAATAAAAAACCCTAAACAAATTGCAGAATCTTTTAACGATTTCTTTATAAATCAAGTTCATAATATACCTAATCAATCAGAAGTAATTGTAGGTATAACAAAAAATTCAAGTTCATTATTTATGGCACCAGTAGTTCCACAAGATGTCGTGCGGATAATAGGACAACTAAAGAATAAAACAAGTTTTGGTCATGATGGCATATCAACCATAGCAATAAAATATGTGTCTGATATTATAGCTTTACCTCTAAGTCATGTTATAAACTTAATTATAAGCTGTGGTTATTTCCTGATAGCCTCAAAACTGTTATTATAAAACCGATTCATAAGAAAAATTACCGACAAGTGGCATTAATCTCAATATTCTCAAAGATAGTTGAAAAAAATATTTACCAGTCTATGTATTCTTTTCTAACAAGAAATAATATATTTTGCGAAGAACAAAAGGGCTTTCGTAAGAATAAAAATATTAACATGGCCATATACGACGTTTTAAAAATAATTATGACTAGTGACTAGTACGTTGTTGAAAGAAACCCCGTATGTGCAATTTTTACTGGTATGTCAAAAGCATTTGATTTTGTAAAACACGACGTACTTTTAAACAAATTAAACGATTACGGAATTAGAGACAACATATTAAATCTGATCAAATCATACTTAACCGGTCGACAACAAATATGTAAAAAAAGTAAACGAGAAGTTAAATATCTTTCAAATAGCAGGGAAATTAAATACGGTGTGCCACAAGGCAGTGTGCTTGGACCATTATTGTATCTCCTAAACATAAACGATTTGCCTCGCCAAGTTTATCAACCAATGTCTCTTTTTGCGTCACATTTAATGACTACAGTACTGTCATCCACAGTACTGTAGTCATTAAATGTGACGACAAAAGTAGGTATGAACAAGATATAAACAATACATTAAAAACAATAATCAATTACTTTAATACAAATAATTTAGTCATCAATATTCAAAAAACTAATGTCATGAATTTTCACCAAAGAATACAACCAGAAAACATTGTCACGCAATATAATGGACAAGTTGTAGAAACCACAACAGTTGCCAATTTCTTAGGTATAAAAATTGACAGCCAATTGACATGGAAACATCATGCAGAGAACGTGTGCCAAAAACTGAGCAAGTCCGCTGACTTTATAACCTTTCAAATAAAACAAATATAAATACTTTAGTAATTGCATATCATGGTATAGTTGCGTCGGTACTTAGATTTGGTGTCATATTCTGGGGTAATTGTAGTGAGAGAGAGAGGATATTTAAAGCCCAAAAACGATGTATAAGGTTAATGACCGGCCTTAAATCAACAGGCAGTTGCCAACCTATGTTTAGGTCCCTAAAAATTTTAACTTTACCGTCTTTGTATATTCTGGAAGTATCATTATTTGTTAAAACAAATACTCACTTATTTAACTTAATCGCTAAAGACAGAATACGTACAGCACCGTTAAGATCTAAATATAAATATAAATTATCTACAAGTCATTATAATACGGCTTTACTAAAAAAGAGTATTCTGTGTATGTGACCTGTCATATACAATAAATTACCACAAAATATGAAAGAGGCTCAACTAAATATTTTTAAAAGTAGACTAATAAAATTGTTAATTGATAAATGCTATTACAATATACAAGATTTTTTAAATGATAATTTGTATTAGTTCAGCATACTAAGTCTCTCAACAAATATTATTAGTGCGTATGACTACCTCATTTTTATTTATAATTTAATTATAATTGCATAAGATAAATTTGTGTCTTAGCTTATAAATATATTTGTCTTCTATTTTTATTTTTTGATTATTTGATTACGTTGTTGTTGTGTATTACTTTATATTTTATTTTCTTAAAAAAAATATTTATTCTTTTAAAAGTGAAAACTAGCATATAAGTAAATTTTTGCATGCCTTATGGTGTACCATAAGGCATGCAAAAATTTAATTTATACATTGTAATGTATTGGGACTAATTTGTGTTAAGACCTTATTTTGTACACCTACATTGTCAATCAAATCAAATCAAATCATTTATTTGCATAAATGATTTGATTGATTTGAGGAAACCTGAAATCATAGATTTAGCAATTTAAGCGTTGTAAATTAAGCGCAGGATACTGCACTTAAATTACTAAGATCTATTTAAAGCATTAAACTCACCATTTTATGAAAAGGTATCCAATCATATGAAAAATGGCAAAAAAATATACTGAACTGAATGTATTATGTCATTTGATATGCTTGCCAATCACAGTGTGACGAAAAAAACATATTAGGTATATCATATGTAAATATTTAAGTAATTTATAACGAATGCATGACTAAAAATGTTAATTGTACATGGCAAAACATAAATAAAGATTCATAAAAAAATTAAAAACAAAAATACAACATTTATAATTACTTCAATCACGCATATACCTACTTCATATAATTTTTGACGTGATAACGTTTTATAAAACGGCAACCGGGAGGGCACGTTAATTGTTACGTTATTGACTGGTTGCTAAGCAACAGCGAATGGTGATTGCAACGACATGACATGTGATACAATTGGAACTAACGTTTTTGATTGGTGGCTAAGCAACGCGTAATGCGATGTCATCGATGTTTTCTTAAGACGTTATCATGTTACGCACGCTTTCTAGGCCTCTTCATCGAAGTATTTTAAAAAATAGACTGTTTTACTTTATGGTCTCTTTCACTTTGTATTTCGAATTCCAATGATTAAAGACAGACACTTTGTAGGATTCCGTTGCCAAAATAGCAAATACGGAATTCTTATAATTTTGTCATGTCTGTCTGTCTGTCCGTCCGTATATCACAGGCATTTTACTCAAAAACAACACACACAGTGAAACTTGGTCTTAAAGAATACACAATAAAACTTAATACATAGGTGTCTTGTAGAAGCCGTCACGTAGTTTAATAGTTAAATAATAAAAGTAAATATTTTTACACTCCGTACATGTAACAGATGCTGAATTTTTTTATATACTAATTTTATTGGTACTTTAAAATAACATAGTTAAACGTCTAAACTGTTACTATGGTAATATTTGATATTAACACAGGTAGAGACTAGTGCAAAATCTAGATAGTAATAATATATTCAACTTTATTTTACTCTCGTGCACACCCTAGCTCATACATAGCTCTATTGTAAAGTAAGTAATGTCACGAACATAGAGACAATCACATTTTATATTTACATATCAAAAGAGAACTGTTACAAAGGACGTCAGATGTACGTAAGAGCCTTCTTATTATTCTAAGCTTAAAAGGATGTAAAGCTGTATGTAGAAAAGGCCGAATTTAATTTATTTATTTTCAGTCTATAATTTTTTTTAGAACATAACGCTTGTACACCACAAAATACCGAGTGTACAGAACTTTCATACGTACTTCGTATAGGCAATGCAAGCAATAGTCATCGTTCAAGGGCACGGAATTACAGACCGTTTCACGCCGATACGATGCACTCGAGCGCACGTTTGCACTCTCGATATTTTGTGCCAATACGTCATAAGAGGTCATTAAAGACTACCAAAAAAATAAAGAATAAAAAATCTAATATAATAGATTCAAATGTGGTCTTCTGTAAAGGTTGAGCGTGGGCTGCATGAAGGGTCCTTTGTTCCTATCAAAGGCGGGAGAGCAAGCTGGGAAAAAGATCAAATCAATTCAGATGGTTTTCTTTTATACAACGAAATGAAGAGACGGTGATGGTAGGCGTCACGCTAGCCCATAACAGTATCAGAGCCACACAAATCATTGTTTTATCTATATATTATCTTCTTATATCTTGAGACAACTCACACAACGCTATCTGATCCCAAACTAAGCAGAGCTTGTACTATGGAAACCAGACAACTGATAAACATACTTAAATATTACTAAATACATACATATTATAGATAAATAACACCCAGACACTGAATAAACCATCGTGCTCATCACACTAAGTTTTATCCAGGGTGGGGATCGAACCCACGACCTCTGCGTAGCAGTCGGATACACTCTCACCGCGCCACAGAGGTAGTCATAGATTTGACAGTTTGGCATAGATCTGAATGATACTACTAATAGATACCGCGCTCATCATCCGAACCTACTAAAAGATTTTGAACTGATCGCAGGTTTAGAATGCAAATAAAACTTTTTTTAGGGTTTTGTAGCCAAAATGGCAAAACGGATAAGGGTTCCGTTTTGCCATTTTGGCTACAAAACCCTAAAAAAGGTTTTGTCATGTCCGATGTTCTATCTGTTTGTCCCTCCCTATCACGTTTTACTCAAAATCTCTTATTAGTATCATATTTCTATTATTTTTAAATATTCAATGTCGGTACTAATATATTGGTTTCATTCCACCATTAGTTTATCGTGTATTGATTTTATAAACTAATTAAAATAGATGGAATAAATTATGCAAATTGATTTCCTGTAATCCATTGAGATAATATTATGTATTGTATTGCTTCAATCGTAATTAGATCATCAATTTGCTATGCCATTAATTATAATTGATCACTAATAATAATTATCTCAGAATATTCAAATATCGCGTTTGTAAGTTAGTTCCAGTAGTAGTAACCAAACTTTACAATTTCTGCCTAACGTGTTTTAGTTTATTGTTTTTATTAACAAAGAAATAAATTCTTAATTACTTCTTCTAACATCAATCCGTCTGCGGGCCCACCTTTTGGAATCTGATCTTAAACGAGTTGCTAGACATGTCCGACGACTCACCCGGGGGAGGACGCCTACGCCTCACATCGTAACCTCACCACACTCCAACACAACATCAACACCAGTCTACAGACTATCCTCAAATGAGGCAACTCGGCCAAGCTGACGATCGCCCCATAGAAAACAATAGCACTGGCATTCACAAACAAAACACGCGTCTTCTACATCACTATGAACAACACACACATTCCCTTTAGCCGCACTGTCAGAGTTCTGGGTATCATCAGTGATGACAACCTACACTTTACAAAACACATCGACTACATCACTACCAAAGGACGTAAACTTCACAATAAACTCACCTGATTCGTACCTGGGGTATACATTCACACGCACTATACACGGGGTAGGTCGAACATATCATATATGCTATGCAGCCAGCATAAGGCAAAGAGCACTAAAATAACAAACCAACAGAAACAAGCTATTTTTCCTTCAACAAGGATTTGCTTTGAAAATCACTAAAGGATTCCGCACCATAAACACCGTAAACGCAATAGCACTAACCAATCTCATCCCCCATTGACATTAAAGTAAAAGAGTGCGCCACCGCGGAAATAGCTCGAATCGCTGGCTACACCGAATACCACCCCCATGACATAACACTCGACCGACCTACACCCAGCACACCGCATTTCTCACCAATACCACACAATAGATACACAGGAGAAACACAACAACCTACTCACAAACCAATTACATGCACACCATATTTACACTGACGGCAGTAAACTACGAACATGTTGGTGCTGCCTTCATTGTGCACACCCCACACAACACAATCATCACAAGACACCACAGACTACACACCTCATGCACTGTCTTTCAGGCCGAGCTAAGGCACTCCCACGCAAATATACACAGAAACGAACTGGCAGACATTGCTGTCAAAAACGCTGCAACCAAACACGTTCCACCCACATTTACCCACTTCCCATTGAGCTACGTTAAATGCCAAGCCAAAAATAACAGCTTGAAACCTGCCACGGAGATGTATTATAGTAACCATAAAGGCATAATAAAAATTTGGTGCCCCTTGCTCTCCCATTTACACAAACTTGTCAACACTACTGGTCATACATTTGCACTTACACAATTACTCATTGGACACGGATACCTCATACAATACCTACACTGCTTTCACATAACTGACAACGACACATATCCTTGTGATAATAACACCACCCAAACTTTGTGTATTTTAATGCCTAAAATACACAAACACACGACTACACTACGAACAACACTGTCACTACAAACAGCTCGTACCCTACGACCTAGACTCCATACTCACCGACGAAACAGCGACTAACACCTTCATGATACACATAACACACATAGTAAACACATAACCACATTCACACACATACACACAAACAATTTGTAATTAAGATTTGTATCATATAGCTGCAGAGCGCATTGCGTCGCAACGGAGAGGACTCCGTCGCGGTTTTAACCCCGGGGAGATTATAAAAAACATCAACTTCCAGCCGTATAAGTCACCTGAAAGTCGATCACTCACACATAATATTCTTTGAAGATAGTATCTCAATGTAGTTCCACATTATGAATAACCTACTTGAAGTCAAAATATTTGACCTTGATTTAGATCGGACGTATATTCATCTCTTTCACCTGAACGGATATCGAGACGTCGTAAAAAAGACAGATAGATAAAGGATATACCTATAGATACAGGTTTATGTCCGTAGCAGATGTATTAACTCTGAAAGGTATCGGCACCGTATCGCCTCGCCGTCAACTGTTCCCGAGGCGAGGCGATTACGTTACTTATCCGATTAGTGTGCGTTGCAGTTTCATGCAATAATAATGCTTTAAACATCAATCTAATATGTTAGGAAATTATCCTTGTATCGCGATATTATTTTTCAAACCCAGTCTTGAAACAACAGTTAATGGCATACGTAATTGATATCCATTACTGGAAGAAAATCTGCAACACTTACATATCAACCCATATGATGGCCCACTGCTGGGCACGGGTCTGCCCTGTAGAACCTACTGGTATGTAGATCCTGGGGGTAATTGCCATAATCGCCACGCTTGGCAAGCGGGTTGGCGATCGCAGTAAGGCTTTAAGTACGCAGAGGACGCTGCTGCCCGTCCTCCGGGGTGAAATCCCTTAGTCGCTTTGACGACACCCACGGGAAGAGATGGGGTGGTACTATTCTTAAGCCGGCACCACACGGCAACACTTGGTTCACCGTTATTGGCTTGAGTGCTATATCACCCATACAGTCATAATTCTGCAAGATAATGGTCTTATTATCTAATCCGGACTTCATCAATTAAGATTAAATTGGATTGAAACAGTTACTCAAGTTTAATCGTCCAATTGCAAGTGATTGATAGACAAACAAGCATATATTAATATAATTGCCTATCTGACACATACATAGTCCTTATAATAAGTTATGTGAGCAGTATTAGATTCGATTCCTGCCTAGATCTTAAAAAAAATGTATAGAACGAAATCATACAAAAGATGCAACTATTGATATTTGCCTGGACCGATAAAGTTGGATTTACTTTATAACGCCTTATTGGAGTGCCTACCAGTGCAGGAGTGCACACTGTTACATTAGATGTTACAGAGTCAAAGCCAAAATACTTTATTCACTTAGATTACAAAATGCAACGCTTCTGAACACCTAGCAAAATTTGAAATAGTATGAGGGTACATTTAATGGCAACTTCGCAAAAGGCAAAACCATTGAGAAAAGGTCTTGACAATAAAAACTTACGGGCACTTTTTTTAAATGTAATTTTTACAAAAGATAAAAAAAACATTTGAATCTATACTAATATTATAAAGCTGAAGAGTTTTTTTGTTATAACCCGATAAACTCAGGATGTATCTGAATGGGTCTGAATTGAAAAATCTTTTACTGTTGGATAGCCCATTTATCGAAGAAGGCTATAGGCTAAATAATATCACGCTATGACCAATCCAATCTAAGCGTGCTGTTGTTAAGCAGCAATGAAAAATGTTGCAAAAACGGGGAAAATTTACCCAGACGAAGTTGCGCGGGTCAGCTAGTTGTTAATAAAAAATCCTTATGTTATCAATGACAAGGCCGACCAGTTACCCCAAATAGCACCTGTTCACTAGTATGACGCATGGGTCAGCTATCATCCCCTTTGCCATATTGGAGTGAAGGAAGACGACCCGGCCTACACCGCCACCCCAAGCAATGACATTTTAGTGAGCATGACGATCCCTGACATAGAAACTCACAAAAACAGAAATATCATCGCTGAAGTTCAAAATCGTCTGTGATCCAAATAAAATTTGTGCCGAGTCTGTTACTTTGTATTAAATAATTGTATGTTTTTAAAGTCTCCCGTGACACAGGGTAGCTAGTGCTTGTGTAGGGTTATATAAAAATAAAAAAATCTCGTACAATTCGGTCAACCTATTGTGCACAATTCTCCCGTTTCGATAAACCAAATCCTATCCTCCGCTCAAATTCCTATCATTCTTTTATTCGGACGTGCCACAAGAAGACTTTTGTAGCCATTCTCTAAGGATATCTTCACGAAAATTGCAGACAAAAATGGTGTTCGAAATAAAATGTTACATAAGTAATTTCTGGATGGAAACTTCGCTGTCTGTAAAAGCGTACAACATTTGCGAGTAGAATTTTTAATAGAATGTGAATAAATCAAATGCGAAGTTACAGTGCAGAATCGAGTACGTGCAAAAGTATTTATGGTAACGAATACAAACTTTAAAGACGCTGGTTCAAAATCATAGCAGGCGAGCGAACACTTTCATTGATTGCCAGTTGTTTTAAAGCCAGCAAAATGACGTAGGATCACTGACCTCTATATTACTAACTAGCTGTCCCGCGCAACTTCGTCTGACTAAATTTTCCCCGTTTTTGCCACATTTCTCATTGCTGCTCCGCTCCTATTGATCGTACCGTGATATTATATAGCTTTTAGCCTTCTTCGATAAATGGGCTATCCAACAGTGAAATAATTTTTCGATTCGGATCAGTAGTTCCTAAGATTACCGCGTTCAATCAAACAAACAAACTCTTCAGCTTTATAAGATTGGACAGGCTACCACCGCCAATAGACGTCCTTGATTTTGACATTTAGACGGTAATTTGACAAAATCAAATGAAAGTCTTAAACTAGTGTAACAAGTTTATCAACAACGGCCCTTTGTCATAAATATTAAAGAAATCACAGGTCAGGTATTTGATTCGGCATTTGAATTTGCGATCACTTTTTTTTTTTTAAGACGTCTCCCGCGGTAGGGTACAAGCCCTGAGTCGCGGGGGACTTTACAAACATACAAGTCACGGACACAAATTACACCCAGACTCAGAACAACAATTTGTGGATCACACAAAGTGGTGTCCCATGTGGGAATCGAACCCACGACCTCTTGCGTAGTAGTCGGACACACTCCCACCGCGCCACAGAGGCATTCGAACTTTGTACGGCAGTCCAGCGTAATACTATAGAAGTTAGTGCACAGGATACTTTTGAATGGGTCTATGAGTTCGAGATTAGCGAGGTCAACCAACATTATCATTATTTGTATCGGTAACCACGTCATGCTACCTCGTGTCTCGATTAAGCTGTCAGTCCTTAAAACCTTATAATGTTTTTAAAAGACCTGCCGAAAGATGTGCTACACTTTGATGATTGCTTAAAAATAAACTGTAGCTAACAGAAGCTACAGTTTTTTTGTGTGTGTGAGTTCACATATATTGAGTGCCCCCTCCCCCCCTAAAAATATTTATTTTTATTTAGATATCAAACTAATAAGCGGCACCTTTTCACCAAATTTCATCAATATTCATTGGGTAGTCTTTGAGTAAAATGCACACATTTGTATGTATGTCACAGATACGGACGGATGGACATGACAAAACCTGGGTTCCGTTTTTGCCACTTTGGCTATGGAACCCTCAAAAGATGGGAAGACGACATATGTAGAACAGCTGGCCGCATATGGCCGCATATGGCAAGATCAAGAGAGGTGTGGAAACTATTGTAGGAGGGCTTTGTCGTCCAAGAACAAGCTGTACAAAAATCGGTTGGGGTTTCTAGCTTAAGTATAGATTAGGTAAATTTATAGCTATAAGTAATAATTGTAAAATTTTAATACAGTAATAAAGGCTATTTTTATAAAAAATATATTATATAGATTAGACAATGGCACAGGGATGAAATTCGACCCCATGATCGAAATCTGTTAAGAGATTATATGGTACCTATTTACTTTTTACCACGCTAACATCCCTACGGGCAGAGCTGGGACAAAAGCTAAGTAAAAATAATTAAGTACTGAGCACAATCTTTCAAACTTTAGAAGCTATATTATAAATTGCTTGAACTAGTTTCGCTACATATAATTAAAATGTCGTCTTTCAAGAAAACTCAGCAATTAAAATCTAATTGAGTCTGGAAACGCTGACTCTAGTTAAGGAAATTATTTCGTGATTTCATTGAAACAAAACTGCAAACCGAGGTCTGTCGTTTGCTTTTCGAACTATTTACATTTTCAGAACGGCTATTATAGAACGGCTTATAGCAATTAAACAAATAATAAAATATTTTGGGACAACTCTAGGCAATCTGATTTCAAACTGGGCAACCAGATAACTGAAATATAATTATGTTCAGTTAACTGGTTGCCGTAGTACATGCTCTGAATGAGCATGTACTACGGCAACCAAATAACTGAACATAATTATATGCTTCTAATGAAATACATTTTACATATATGGGTAAGTAAATTACACCCAGAATTGGAATAAAGATTTATACTCCGTAGGAATCGAACCCATGACCTCTGGCTTAGCAGGGAGGGGGGGGGTCACTAACCACTAAACCAACTTACAGGCCAGTGAAGTAATAAGGTGCCAATTTAAACTACGGAAGACTAAAAAGTTCGCAGCTCCCATTTCGTTTTCAGCAAGTTCCTTACTTAATAAATGCTAGCAGGAAGACATAAATAACAGACCAACGGTCTGTGGGTTTCGCGCTTGTAAAGTTCACTTCCCCAAGAAGTAAATTTCGTTTTAGAGTTTTATCGTATATTTTATGAAGTTTCTTATGACAATATTAACAGCATGCATGGTGTGTATGTAATATAATGCACATACGTATAAATGTTGATAAACTTTCACGATTTGTACACATTATAAAAATATATTAATTACGGGTCTTTATCGCGTGAATAATTGCAATGGCCGTGATCACGGCCGTAGCAATACGGTCGAAACGTCCGGCAATAAATAAGATATTTTACCTTAAATTATTCACGCGATTAAGACCCGTAATTTATATATTTTCATAACACATACGTATATTAGTCACGCTGAACGTAGGCGTTGATGCATCAATACGCACGCGGAACCGACGCATGTCGTCGCTGATCCGTCAGCGTCACTCAGAAACGTTACATTTATTTACATGCATATTGATGTTTTGGCGCCAATGATCAGCATGGCTGCAAAACCATCCTAAAGTTTGAAAATTGGTGCTCAGTACGAATATATTTTTCAAGTAGTTAGTATTGTTGTCACACGTAAACTCATTTCACAACGCGCACACACGCACAAACAAACACACACACACACACACACACACACACACACACGCTCACACACCTTTCCTCCTCTTGCATAGTAGACCTACATTGCGAACTAAGAATAATATTAAGATATGTGAACACCATTTGTCTAGAGCTGGGAGAGGCTGGTAATCTGTCATACAGGTTTTCCTAGTACGGATACCAGTCTCTCACACAGACTTACTCACTATTTATGTGAACCTAGTGTAAGATTTCTTATTTTTGTTACAATTACCCTGTGTGAGAGAGAAATAAATAAATATTATTATTATTATTATTATTGTTCTTCCGTAGTCAACTTTTGTCCTCGCTCTGTCCTTTAGGACGTTGGTAACCGTGATAAAAATAATAATATATTGGAATAACGCTGTCTGATCCCAAGCCTGTACCATGGCAACCAGACAACTGATACATCACATCAAACTAATATTATAAAGGCGAAAGTTTGTGAGTGTGTATGTTTGTTAATTCTTCACGTCTAAACGGCTGGAGCGATTTTAATGATGGAGTTAGCTGTCACCCTGGATTAACACATAGGCTAATAAACTGTGGATAACACTCATTTTAAAGATATATAAGTATATGTTTCAGTTGTGTATTATTGATAAATAACACCCAGACAAAGAATAAACCATCGTGCTCATCACACAAAGTTTTATCCGAGGTACCTAATATTTCGAATAATAATTTGTTTTTCTTGCGCGTGGGAATCGACCCCAAAATCTTTTACTCAATCCCACTGCGCCATCAAAGCAGTCATAATAAAATTAAAGAGTTTATTTGTATGCGCACGTTAATCGTGCAAGATTTGCTTGAGGTTTGAGGAAGGTATAGAAGCTACTTTTATCGCGATCCAACACACGAGCGAAGTCGCGGAATAAATCTCGTTAGTTTATATTATACTAGCTGACCTGCGCAACTTCGTATGCGTAAATTTTCCCCGTTTTTGCAACATTTCTCGTCGCTGCTCCGCTCCTATTAGTCGTAGCGTGATATTATATAGCCTATAGCCATCCTCGATAAATGGGCTATCCAACAAATAAAGTTTTTTTTCAATTCGGACTAGTAGTTTCTGAGATTACGGCGTTCAAACAAACAAACAAACTCTTCAGCTTTATAATATTAATATAGATTATGTTTTGTTACCATTGTCAGGCTATGTTACTCAATAAATAAATAACTGCTATGAATCTTGGCACTTAAGCCAAGTTCTACTTCTAAATTCCTGTAATTTATAGCATGTTTGAAGGAAATTTATATGAGTAGGTAGCTAATAAATTTCATAATGATTTATCTAAGTTATGGAACAAAAAAGTACTTTGTTCAAATACGCACAATTAATTTGTAGAAGAATAAATAAACAACTGGTCCTTTGGTCTAGTAGCACATAGTGATTAGTGACCCTCACTGTTAAGCCGAAGGTCGTGGGTTCGATCCCCACCCAGGATAAAACTTTGTGTGATGAGCACGATAGTTAATTTGTGTATGGGAGTTATTTATCTGTATTATGTAAAAGCTCTGTTTAGTTTGGGATCATATGGCATTGTGTGAGTTGTCCCAAGATATTAATGCTGTTAAAGCCAGAATTCATTAAAATCCCATTAACAGGAAGAAAAAATCTAATCGCGAGAAATGAAGATTTCCGCTAGGACTCTGTCGCGTATTATAAAATAAGACCTGAAGCTCGGTGCTTATCGTCGATATACAGGACAGTGATGGTTTGGTAGGGCGTGTCTTATCAGGGCGTCACAAAGCTACATTTTTGTGAAAAAGGAGTGAAAACTTCAGCCAAAGTGTATCTAGAGACAGTCTTGGATGGTGTTGTGAAATGGTAACAATACACTTTTTAAAAATATACCGTGGACTTTTTAGCAGGACTCTGCACCTGGTCACAAGGTACGAACTACTCAAGCCTGGCTTGAAACCAACGTTCCGAACTTTATAAGAGCTGAAGACTGGCCCTCATCTAGCTCAGACTTCAACCCCTTAGACTACAAATTATGGTTAGTTTTTCATGGCTTGCTCTTAAAAAAATATCTGGAGCAAGCAGTGGCCAAATTTCCCATGGAAACAGTGCGTAAATCTTTAGTATAAAAGCCAAAGGTGGCCATTTTGAACAGAATATTGTGTTTATTTTTTGCTGAGACTTTAATAAATATATACATACTTATAAGTTTTAGTAATATTACATTACTTCATTTAAAAACAAAATTATTAACATTTGTAACAGAACTTATGGCCGGACTAGGTATAATAGCTTTGATTTCTAATCCCAACGATTCAGACCCAACCTAACGTGACAACATAAATGATAGGGGCACTAAATGTGCCTCATGTCCTCAAGGATTTGACTTTGAGCGTAACAAATGGTCGCTGATCAATCCATTTATACAATGAAACGATCTCGTATCGAGTGTTTGTGATAGCGAATGTAATTTGTAAACGAGTAATTTACTATACAACGTTTAATAGGAAGGTGTGGTCTTGTTTCATTAGCAGACAGTATATGGCAAAAGTAATGCATCTTTAATGGTGCCATATTTAAAGCGTTTTGTACTGCCTCTGTGGCGCGGTGGGAGTGTATCCGACTCCCCACCCAGGATAAAACTTTGTGTGATGAGCACGATGGTTTATTCCGTGTCTGGGTGTTATTTATCTATAATATGTATGTATTTAGAAATATTTAAGTATGTTTATCAGTTGTCTGGTTTCTATAGTACAAGCTTTGATTAATTTGGGATCAGATGGCGTTGTGTGAGTTGTCCCAAGATATTATTATTATTTATTGTAAGTTAAATTTCTGTAATCCGTCGTGAACCCACTCCTAACACAAGCCACTGAGCTTAGCTGGAGGCGTTAACAGGATTACTAGTAATGTGGGACCAAAATTCCACATTGCTAAAAATCTTTAAAAAAAAAAATCTACACCTTGTATGTATTGTATCTTGTATTTCGAAACTAAGTTATGATTATGTCGGCTACGAAATTAACTTTTGAGAGGCAGTGTAGAGCTGAAAGAGCTTGGAGGTTATATGCTTATAATAAAGTAACTCTAAATTAAAGTAACGTGTTAGACAACTGTAGTAAAGGGTTAAAAAGTCCCTACTTATGAAAAAGTTTAGAACCTCTGAATTATGAACGACAAACTTTTTATATTAACAACAATTTTATTTGAATAAATATGAAAAGATCCTTAATTTTCATTTTGTGGTTGATTTAAGGCAAAACATTTATTTTATTTATCCCTTGTTCCTGTTTTCTACGAATTCATTAACCGAATAAAAACTTCGACTAACTTTTGTTGGAGAATTAGAATTAAAATGTTTCATTTTAATCATTCCTTTCGGAGTAAATTATGTCTACTTGTGTGAGAATGAGTTTAATCTTTTCTTGTCGGCAATTAATCAAATGTGGTAAATGCTGCAAGAGATCAAAATTGACGAATTCAAGCTATGGTGTTAACTTATCATCCGTACAGTTTGGTGAATAATGCATTAGTAATATTGGTCAGATATTTTCATTATTCTAAGGCAATATATTTATTACGTAATAATATTTAAAAAAAAAATTAACACATACAGAGGTACCTAACCTGTCCGTGCGACCCCCTAAGGTTCACATTGAAAATCAGCGCTGTGATGTGGTTCGCCGCAACACAGGAATACCCTGAGTGTGGACCTATCTGACTCAGTTTCTTAAGTTAAGCTAGTTTTAGGTTTAGAATAAGGTAAATGTTATGGATCTTCGAAAAATAATAAAAATATGTTTACCTACTGATCGTGACCACGATCGGTGCAATTCGATCGAAACGTCGGGTATTTAAAAGGTACCGTGCGTAAAGGTACCGTATGTACCTTTAAATAATTCACGCGATTAAGTCCCGAAATATATCTAATAGGTAAAATTAAGTTTGGATATAGGTCACGACCTAGTTTCTGGAATTGCACTTTTTTGATAGACTCATAATCATATCTTGAACTTTCTAAAAGAATATAGGCATCTTTTTAACTGCCTTCAAAAAGGGTGGTTCTCTCTTTGGCCCGTGTTTATGTATTTTCGCGATTTTCTCGAAAGCTATTGATCCGATTTAAATGGGGTTTTCGGTATTCGACTACATATTTATCTAAGAAGGTTTTAGTGTAAAAAAAGGTTGACTTAGCTTATAAAACACTAGAAATATAGACTAAAACATAAAAAGTTATGCAGATCAATTTGCATTCGGTGATGTGCAATAAGTCGGTTCATTTTTATTCTTAAAAAAGTTTATATGTTACTATATTACTGCGATAAAATAGGCAAAATCCAGGCTGAACCCAAGCAGGTCGCAGTATAAGTCACTAAAAAATAAAAATAACATATTCTAACATCTATATCTATACATATAATATAACATATAATAAAACTGTAAATTTCACGTGTCTGTACATGGGCGAATTTAGTGAAAAAAAATATTAGGAAATGTTCGAAAAGAGTATTCAAACACTTTGCTGCATTTTTAGAAATGTCTGTCTGTCTGTCTGTCTGTCTGTCTGTCTGTCTGTTTGTTTGAACACGCATCACGCAAAAACTACCGTACAGATTCGGTTCAAATTTTGCACGTGCAATCTAATAGATGCAGATTAACATTTAGGCTATAAATTATCACGCTTTTTCCCATAGGAGCTAAGCAGTAAGGGATAATGTCTGTAGCTATTTTTCGTTATAAAACAGTAACTACTAGACGGATCTTTATGAAAATTTGCAGTTTTATAGTAAATACTATAGGACATTATTTACACTATGAATCATTACGCTAACGTCTATGGGGAACGAGTAGCAACGTATTTTTTGTCCCACCATAATGGTTTATCACAAAATTTTCCACAATTAGACATTATCTATAATTGTAACCAATGGAATACACAACTTCACGCTAAAACTAAAAGGAGCTAAACACAACATTGTTAAGTTTCATAAGAACAGTCATTTTGACGTGGCAAGTAGCGAACAGTATAGCCTCGAAGCTATGCTAGCGGACTTTGACGACGAAGTCCCGGGCTCGAATCCGATGTCTGATTATGTTCTTTTTGTATTTTTTAAAATTGTCTTTATCCTTTTTTAATATTTTTCTCAATGTTTTAGTTATTTTTTCGACCGTAAGTAACTTATTTACTTTGGTTATTATTTTTTTATATTGAAAATCAAGTAAATTATGCACGTAGGTAAGTTAATTATAGGTATTGCATGCACTGCTGAGAGTAATTAATTAATCGTAGTAGAATTGAAACTCAATATTACATTATAATTAAAAAGTATTCGACATTTTCCAGAAATGATGTGTTCGTCTAAAAAAAAGACATTACACACGTAAAAAAAAAACATGTAGCGCCATCTATGAAATCAAATTGTTCACCGTGATCAAATAATTCCTTAATTGTGAAAACATTTATTAGGGTATAGGTGCTTGAGATGCTGAGTGGCAACATTCTTGAAAGTAGATGGCGTTGTATTCAATAACGTTCTATACTTAGTAAAAGAAGTTTTAAAAGAAACACATTGCTATGATTTTTAGAAATGTTTGTCTGTCTGTCCGTTTGTTTGACCACGCATCACACAGGTGCATCGAGGATCATGTTTTGGGGTTATGGTTGGAGATTACGTGTTCATCAATTCAACGATAATGAATGGCTCAACATCGGTCAAGTGTGAGTAGTTCGGGTGACGGGAGGAGGGGGGAGGGGGGTCGTTGTTTGTCAACCGTACCTTTAGGGATATCTGCCATTTTCGCCGGCATGACACACATGACACGCTCTGTGTTTGCTTACTAAAGTGTTACAGCAGTTTTATTATTAGTATTGCGTTGTAACACTATATGAAATACACCCCATTTTTAGCCAAAATGGCAAAACAGAACCCTTATAGTTCCCTTATGTCCGTCCGTCCGCAGCTTAACTCAGAGACTGTTAGTGCTAGAAGGTTGCAACTTTTGCATGAATAAATTACTAACGCCGATAAATTGAAAGAACAAAATCTTGAAAATCATTATTTTTTTAAGGGTACCTCTCTTATATGTAAAGTGGGGATGTGATTTTTTTTTCACCTACCCCATCGTGTGTGGTATCATTAGATAGGTCTTTTAAAAAGCGTTTAGGGTTTGTGAAGACTATTTTTAGATTTAAGGATTCCTTTGTGTATAATATTAGGCTTTATAGTGAACATTTTTGTTAGAGTCAAGTGCCTGCCAGCTAAATCGTTGATGTTGGGTATGTGAAAAAATTCAGGGTAGTAGTATAAACACTAAAATTATAAGCAAAACTATCACAGTGAAGTACTTAGGCTTTACAAGTTTACGATCACATGAGAAGTAACAACATTTTCGTACAAAAGCTATTAAAAATTATTAGGTAATAAGTAGGTATAACGTTGAAAGAATGAAACAAAAACAACAGAAAACCCACTTCTTAAGCCGCACACCAAACTAACTATCTAAAAGAATAGAACAGATCGATTTTTATTTAGTAAGTATTTAGTCAACAGGACTGTTTCCAACATATTTACACAGAAGTTATTTCGTTACCTAAACTACCTTAATTTAAACCCGACTTTCACGCGAACGAAGTCGCGGGCACAGCTATTATGAATATATACCTATATATATTACGGGTCTTAATCGCGTGAATAATTTTAGGTTAAATACCTTGCTTACCTACGTTTAATATGCATGATAGTATAAGTATAATTTAATTTAAAGTCATCAAGTATTAAAATAAACTTAGCACTAACCAGTTTTGAAAATATATGGCGTTTAAATACAAATGAAACAAAATCAGGTAAATTGATTTAAAAAATAAATCTGAAATTCTTACGTAGAGGGATATGAATTTATGATGATCTTAATTAACGACAGGTTCATCATCATCATCATCAGCCTATCGCAGTCCACTGCTGGACATAGGCCTCTCTAATTGCTCGCCACTTTGTTCTATCCTCGGCTACGACAGGTTGACACACCTATTTTTTAATTCACCAATGTAGACATTATAAAGAAATAAGTTTAGTATTTAAACTAAACGTTTCTAAAAGATATACTAATTGAGTATATCTTTTAGAAACGTTTGAATGTTATCTGTTTGTTTGAACACGCATCACAGTACCGCGGGAATGCAATGTTTTAAAAACAGGATATTTTTTTAAAACTTATCTCACACTAGCCCTATTTTGCGCGAGTACTTGGGTGGTTTCGGGCTTCATTTAACCCGAAACCGATAATAGTAATATTTGATGTGATGCAAATCATTTTGGTAAAATACTATTATAATTTGTCTTCTAACCGTCTGGCGCCATAAACTTTGTCGCCCTTCATTTTGCTGCACTGGGCATTTGCTTGGCTTGCCTTGCCATAGGTCGGGCCCTGATTAGAGCTAGGCCCTAATATCCATAGATGCACAGAGCATTGTTGAGCATGTTTCCAATATGTTTTATACAGAAGTTAAATTGTAACATAAACTACCTTAATATAAACCCAACTTCCACGCGAACGAAGTCGCGGGCACAGCTAGTTAATAAAATATAATTATTGGTTTACAACTTAAAAGCTATCGCAACGCCTGCCCCAATAAATTCTTGTACACTGCCATTATCGAGTGCTATCTATCTAAAAGTGCAGTACAAATAGCCGTAAGTAAGTACATTTAGAGGTATTGTTCTCTCCTCACTGTCTTTAATTAAGAGACTCTTTGGAAAAGTTCAAGTGAACAAGACAATGCCGGCCATTAAAAGAATTCTGAAGGAAATTTAAACGAACGTTAAACAGTATTTTAGTCATGTCTTTGATTCAGTGGTGGATCCAGTTTGTGAAGGAAAGGGGGAAGACCCTGAGTAGGATAAAAGTGCTTTTAGTGCTTATGACATAAAAATATATTTTGAAATACTCTGTGGATTGAAGAGAAAAAATATCTTTAGATCCATATGTGCTTTTATTTCTAGAGAAGGGATGCCTTAGGCACTAAAAGCATACAAACACTGGTCACGGCAGTCATCAGATAATGTTGCCTTATTCTCCCCCCCCCCCTCTCCCTTCTGAGTTATTATGAAAAACAATAAACCTTAACAAAAAACATGTACATAAAATTAGGCAGCAGATACATACTAACGTTCAATAATAATATTTTGGGATAGTACACACGGTCATCTGGTCCCAAACTAAATTGTACTGCCGCATAATGTTTACTTATAAATAAATATTTATGCAGCAAATATCACCACTTTTAAATAACTGGTTAAAGAGCACTACTTGTACTCATTACAATTTATGTAAATTATGTAATTTATATCTTCTTTATATACAGAATGATTTTTAATATGCTAATAATCTCGCACTCTTGGCTTCTTTGCATTACACCAAATAAATTCGTAATATAATTTTTGAATTCACCACCTACCACCTACTTTTGTCATGCAACTATTTACCACACATGTGAGAGTCCCAGGAGTAAAATCGATGTTTCTTTGTCAGTTTTAGGGCCTTACCTCACAACAAACAACGATTTATTCCAGTAAAACAGTGGGTAGGTGGTTTTAGGGTCATAATCCCAAAAACAAGTAGTGGGTGATTAATGGTATAATATATAAAATATCTTCTAAAACTGATATTACAAAGTTATTTAGTGTTATTTAATGAAACCACGACCAGGGGCGTATTAGTATATTACAAATCACATATTGTTTTTCCATACGTGTGTTTGTTACCTAACTTCTCCTAAAAGGCTGGACAGATTTGGATGAAATTTTGTGTGTATTTAGACGGGTCCTTCGATGGTTTAAAAATACTATATTGAACCCGATCCAATAATAAACAAAATACGAGGCGGTACGAAGTTCTCCAGGGCATAGGTACCTATATATTTTGTGTGTGTTAAAATAATAATAACTTTTTTTTATATATATTTATTTTTATATACAGGTGTATAATATAATTAAATATGGTAGTTTCGTAGATTTAATAGTTAAAGTTAAACTAAGTATTGCTATTGTAGATTTCGTGTCTATTGGTCGTAGTGTGATATTATATAAACTATAGCCTTCCTCGATAAATGGGCTATCCGACAGTAAAATATTTTTTCAATTCGGATCAGTAGTTCCTGAGATTACCGCGTTCAAACAAACAAACTCTTCAGCTTTATAATATTAATACTGTTAAGTATAGATAACATACTACTACCTACATTATCTTTAATAAAATCTAGAACAATGTTACATTTGTTTTTATTGTTAATTACATAAAACTCACACAGACTTTCTTCCAAGAAATTGCGGAAGATAGCGTTTGTAGCATTCTTACACTACGTAACTTAAATAGAACAAAACCATTTTCAAGTAATGTCCATTTTAACCTGGTACGAGTTTAAGTTTCCCTAAACAAACTGCTACCATTTTGTATCCTGATGACTACATACAACAATGATAAAAGTAACGAGGAACGTAGTTATAATTTGAATGAGAAATGGGAGAAGAAGCTCAGGATAGAGCTTTCTTCAGGAATTCAGGTCCAAATTGAAAAAATATTTTACTGTTGAATAGCCCATTTTTGAGGAGGTCTATAGGCTATAGGCAACAATGAAAAACGTTGCGAAAACGGGGAAAATTTACGCAGAGAAAGTTGCGCGGTCCAGTTAGAATCCCTAATATAATGTAACGAATCTTCTTCTAACCACCTTCCTATTCAGTTCTGAATATTATATTAGTTATCTACCGTGAATTTTGAGGGCAGACTTAAGAGCAAAAGCAAGACCTCCTGTACGTCCATGACTGACACTTTATTTGTCAATAACGGGTTAAATATAAGTAGGTACTTGGTAAGATAGATCTTGTAACTACTTAGGTACTATTAGGGGTTACCATAAGCAAGGAATCACACCCATTATATTATCGACGTGAACGAACTACTAACACTAACAGTTCAGCTTAGCTGGAGGGGTCTACAAGCTTGCTAGTAATATGGGATCCACATTGCTGTTATCTTTGGTAAAAAATCAAACTCTGGGTTGATACCACGAAGTCTATTTTAGAATAACTCTCGAAACACGAACGCTAACCTTTCTGGAAGAGGAAAAATATTCTGAAATGAATAATAATTTTTATATAACCCACGTTCCGCGTGGAAATGTTCCCAACGGCACTACAAAATAGCGAGCTATATCATTAATTTGTATGCGGTGAGTGACACTCATTACATTTTGTCATCACGGCTCGTAGCTTGTACTTCACACTTACTTATTACCAATTCTACAGCTGCGGTTTCGATGTCTGTTTTAATTGGATTTATAGACAGACTTCGTTATTTAAAAATATTTGTATTTTTAATATTATTCTAACGGTTTTAAATTGTTAAACGCTCCGCTTCACTGCACCCCGCTTCACGTCAGTTAGAAACGCACTCTTAGGCCTTGTTTACGGAGACGCGCACGTTAGCGTCGCCAATGGCGTGACGTCTCGCATCGCGTTGGAAGTTTTTACTGTTCACGGAGAAGCGGCGCGTAAAGCGGCACTTATCATCGCAAGCATAAACATAAAGATATGAGAACGTATTATGATGTTGTTTATAGATATGCGAAGCTGCCCGCCACGGCCACCGCGGCCAATCCTCAAGCGGGTAGCAAAGCACTCGGCGGCTATTGCTACATCACACGCGGCAGGCATCGCTTACACTAGCGATGATAAGTGCCGCTTCACGCGCCGCCTCTCCGTGAATAGAAAATAAACGTCCAACGCGACGCGAGACGCCACGCGACACGCGACTCACAACGCCCCGAGTCTCCGTAAACAATGCCTTAGTGTCAGTAATTCCAATACTGAACTCAATGATTTCTGCCAAAAGTGAGCTGAAATGATGTACTTTGTGTGGATAAACTGGTCTGTATTTGTGACGGAAATGAGAGAGAGCCTTTGAAGAAAAGTCTAGCCACACAAAATAGCCTGTAGGTAGTTACTATTATTTTATACAGAATAGAAAAAAAAAAGATTTTCGTAGGCGTCGAAACTTTTATGAAAGAAGGTCAATCAATTCGGGGAAATTACTTTTCGTAACACTGGTGGCACTTTTATTTGGCATTTCAGATTTAAACATAGAACCATTTTAATTCCAATTCGTTACGAAAACTCAAACATCTGAGTCCCGTGGGTCTTGTTATTAGTGTTTGAAATGCTGACATTTTAATATTCGCTGAAATATTCATGTGGTAATGTAACATTCAAGAGCGATGACATCTTAAATCTTAAGTATCTTACTTTATGTAGATACAAAGAACTCTCATTTAATATGTTAATATTAGAGAGCCTTGTAATGAGCTTCTGTAACGTGTATTTAGAGAATATTACTGTTTATACTTACGAGTGTATGGAACGTAAACATGTGACTGAACTAACTACTACTACTACTACTTCATTATTTTAAGTACTTATGACAATTTTAATTAAAACTGTAAATTATAAAAATTACCTTATCTTTATAGAATTTTAAAAGCTACGGGTCTTAATCGCGTAAATATTTTATTTTAAGGCTAAATACATTTGTTTATTGCCCGACGTTTCGACCGTATTGCAACGGCCGTGATCACGGATAGACAGTCTACCCGTGACCACGGCCGTTACGCGATTAATACCCGTAACTTATAAAATTCTTTAATGTGTACAAATTGCGAAAGTTTACGAACATATACCTTATCTTTAAACAAATATCTATAAAAAAAGCTTTACAAAAAAAAAACAGAACTTCAATGCGTCCGGTAATAACTTTTTAAAGAGAAATGAACCGCCTGTTTTAGGTTATTTTTCTGGTGTTTAAAAAGCTAGGACAACAGCTTATACGCTAAAACTTTTCAAAAAGATATGCAGTGGAATAGTAAAAACCGCATCTACATTGGATCACTAGCTTTTGAGAAAATCGTAAACGTACATACATACTGACATACATTCCACCATTTTTGAAGAAACGTTAATAAAAACATTAATTGCTCAGCAAAGCATATAAATACAAGGTGATTTTATTTATGTATGTTTATTTTATATATAATGTTTTGTAATGATTGTGATGTTTTCAAATGATGATTTACTGCCTTAAATTAAGATAGTTTATTTGTTTAGATAAAATAGGTCAATCCTTCTGATACTTATACGCCACTCGCTCAATCTCCTGGCCTTTTACCCGACGAAGGAAGGGTTATGTTTTTCGCGCGTATCGTGTATGTATGTATTATGTATGTATGTAATATTCTTTATTACCTGACAGCTTACAATCCACTGTACGGATTTAGACAAACATGGCGGCTGTGAGATGTCAAAATAAAGAGGAGTGAAAAAAAAGTTGTTTTGAATACTGCAATATGGGTATCAAATTAAAGGGCTCATCTTAAACTAAAAAAGATAGTTAGCAACCATTCTTTTTTCAATTTTCAATACTTGACAATAGCTGTGATAAAAGTTAGGCAAAAAAAGATGGAAACAAGATCCCTTACTTCATTATATAATTTTATGCAGTCAGAGGCATTACTGAATCTCGACGAACTTAGTGGAAAGTGCATGAAATTATATAATTATGTAGGGGATTTTGTTTCCATCTTTTTTGTGTAGGCGGGTTTTTTTTATTTTTATAATTTGTTTTTTTCCCTGTTTGGTGTCAGCCAAAAATAGGGAAAAAACAGGTAAGAGCATGTCGAACCATGCTCAGTGTAAGGTTCCGCAGCCGTTATTACAAATAAATGTACTACAAAGGAAAAAAACAGATTTAAATATTTTCGCCAGCAGAAGAGCCTTTGTTCATGGTACTTACGCCCTTCTGTTGAGAAATGCAGTTTTCGCCAATATCACGATAACGGTTTATGCGATCGTGTCGAAAATAATTTTAATTAATATTTATCATAAATA
This sequence comes from Herminia tarsipennalis, assembly GCA_945859575.2. NCBI lineage: Eukaryota > Metazoa > Arthropoda > Insecta > Lepidoptera > Erebidae > Herminia > Herminia tarsipennalis. The sequence goes on from OX243851.2 coordinate 5,759,818, forward strand.
ATATTTTTTTCATCCAATTATGTTTACTTGAATCCGAAAATTTTGTTAGAAACCTTATTTTTGATTAAAATATCTGTCGAATGATGTGCCATACGTTATTGTTTGCTGAAAAAAACAAATTCAGCTTATGTTACATACATGGATGCCCACCCTAAAAAAATGTATATTTTTAATATTTAGCCATCACACTAAGTACTAAGTACTAAACCTTTTTACCAAATTTCATCAACATTCATTATTTAGTCTTTGAATAAAATGCCTGTGACATACGGATGGACAGAAAGACGGACATGACAAAACTGTAAGGGTTCCGTTTTTGCCATTTTGGCTACGGAACTCTGTTATTAATTGGTTGCTAAGATATCACGTTATTGACTGGTTGCTAAGCAACGCGAATGGCGATTTCGCCTGCTGATAGGCTGAAGAATTGTGGCTATTGGGCCCTGGTCCAATAAAGCTGTCATAGGCATGGTTGTTTAATACAATGTTTTCTTATGACGTTACCACGTAAAATCATCGTCTGTACTTACCTTTTTAAATCGAGCTTTTTAAATGATTGAATAGAGAACGTTTTAGTTTAAGTTTGCTATACATATATTTAACGTCAAGTATTGCAATGGATAGGTTTTTAAACTGCCCGGCTGAAATTTTACAAGTACATTCGAGTGAGCAATTTCCAAAGCAATTTTGAGTCTGCGGACGGTGTATTAAATATATTTCTTGCTCTAAAACCTCTAGTTTCGAGCAGCGAGCACTGATGCGATAAATGAAGATGCATAAATAAATTTCTTATAAATCTCTTTTCTCTTTAGGTATCAGAATTTTACTCAGTTAAGAGATTTTGAAATAGTGACGAAGTATTATAAATAAATTAAAACTTTTTATGCGACCATTTCAATTTTCGGTTCTCGGTGGTACCCTCATAATGTGTAAACAGTGCGCATCCATCGGCACGAAGTGCGCGACAGCTTTAACAGAGTGCTCACAATAACACACCGATGGGACAGCCCTAGGGATATTGTGCGGTAGCTGTAATCATAAAGTTATAAGTACCTACTAACATTAGTATTGAAAACTATGTACTAACTGATTATACGAATAATATAATAATAATAATAATAAACTCAACAAGGCAGCACCAAGTGAAGATTGTCATCGACCTAAGAAAATTACCCGGGCCATTGCAACTTACAAATCATGACACATGTCAAAATGAAAAACCCAAACTGAATACGCAAGGTACAAAAAACGCATGGATAGGTATAACGTGAACTGCATGTTCCAAAGGGACCAAAGGGCGTATAGAGATTGGCAGCTACCAGATCAATCAGATCAGAGCATCTACCGGATGCTGAAACGACAGACTCGTTTTGGCGCAACATTTTGTCGATGCCAGCTAGCTACACAGAGGGGGACTGGATGCGTTTACGTTGAACAAGCGTGCGAACTTTTTCCGAAAATGGAAGACGTCCACATTAACAGCTCAGACGTCGCCAGTGCAGTCCGTTCTTTTTCACGACGGACTGCACAACTTTTGGCTGTTTAGCATTTGGTTAGTTCGCACGCTTGTTTGACGTCACAATTCCCGCTCCCAGCCTTCATGATTAACTACCTGCTCCATTAGACCGGTAATACCTTGAAACCTAGTAATTATAGACCAATAACTTGTTTTTCATCGATCTATAAACTTATTATATCTATTCTGAGAGCTAAAATAAATAAACATATTATCACAAACTCCATCATGTGTACCTCTCAGAATGGATGTAGAAGTGGAGCCCACGGTACAAAGAAGCTTCTCCTCGTTGATATCACTATTTGCCGCAGCCAAAAGGATCTATCGGTATGTTGGATAGATTATAAGAAGGCGTATGACTCCGTGCCGCAAACATGGCTTCTTTCTAAGGAAGCTGTTCGCCCCCACCAGCTCACAGCTAATAGCGTTACTGAAAGTAGCTGAAACCTTTAGTAATTTTATTAGAATGGAATTAGGTGTGGACAAATTTGGAGTCGTTCATATAAAGCGAGGACGGATAGTGGAATTCGAACTGACTCAACTTTCGGATTCCATTCACCTAAGATCACTACTCGCAACTGAGACCTTTATGTACTTGGGTATGTCGCAGGCGCTGTGCATAAATGAAGTTGAAATGAAACAGCTGCTGCGAGAACGTTACTTCGGTCGCCTGAAAAAAGTGTTTAATAGCTATTTGTCAGGTGGCAACAAAATTCGAGCTTGCAACAGTTGGGTTATTATGCCACTTCTTATGTACTCTTTCGACATACTCAAGTGGACTCAGACAGAATTAGATCGAAAAGTCCGCACACTGATGATGTCATACCGAAAGCATCACCCGCGTTCATCGGTGATGAGATTGTATATCCCGCGGATGTGTAGGGGCCGGGGTTTGTTGAACCTCAAGTCCCTTTATAACCGCGAGGTATACAATCTCAGGGAATATCTCCTCCATATGGACCTATAGTCCTTGGTATTAGCGAACGCAAGGAGGTATGGCAGAGCAAGGAGCTTCACGGTAGGTTCTCTTGGACTCTTCATGGGCCCGATGTGGACCTACTAGCGTCCGTGGCCTGGCTACGATTCGGTGATCTTTTCGGGGAAACCGAGGGATTTCACTGTGCAATTGCTGACGAAGTTATCATGACGAATAACCGGAAATATATTCTGAGGGATGGCACTGTTGACATCTGTCGTGCCTATCACCGACCCGGTGAGTCCCTCAGACATATCGTTTCCGACTGTTCACGTCTTGCTAACAGTGAGTATTTGCACATACACAATCAAGTAGCCAGGATAATCCACCAGCAACTTGCTCTGAAATACCAACTTAAGGACGTTGAAGTACCGTACTACAGTGACGTTACTGAGCCGGTTCTTGAAAATAGTCATATCACATTGTATTTAGATCGTTCTATCATCACAGACAGGGCTGTTGTCACCAGTCGTGATTGTAGACAGATCGATCACAGTGTCGTGTAAAGATATGAAAAATAAAGAAAAAATTAACAAATGAAATATCTGGATCTGGCGCACGAGATTGTCGACATGTGGGATGTTTATTTGCCGATCATCGTTCATCGTTTTTGAGCGCGCCGCACATGCGCGTTGATGCATTTGTGAGCACACCCCCCTTACCATTATGAAAGTATTTTGACAGTTCGCACGGGCTTGTTTTTGCCAGATGATTAAAACTACATCAAAATTGGGTAATTGTCGTTGCGTGGTTCAGAAGGAGTTAGCGGATTTACACACAGACGTGGAAAGCGACTACCCGTGTGCTTAAATTACCACAACATAAGGATAAGAATATTCCCTTTACATGGAATATGTACAGCTTGAAAAGTATTAACCTATAAATGCATTTCGCTCTTCACTTCAAGTAGTTAAGTTCTTAAAACTTAGCCTTTAAGGAATGCGTTTATTTTCCTCAGCTGTGCTGAGCTGAATGCCGGTGCAGATTAACTAAGAACTAAATAAGTCGATTCTGCTTTGAGCTTAGCTTAACTGAAAGTTTTTGCTAAGTAACAGAAAAACGAGACGTGACTGCTCACTTGGTAGCCAAATGATTCAATAAATACAACAAAGTTGGCACTTGACTAATAAAATTATAGCTTGTATTGTCGTTATTCTCATAGTTCTACATTTACCTAGTCGTTAACTAAAAAAATTGTGAAGAACGTAGGTGAATGAAATTAGTAAGAACTAATCGGATAGGGTTGCTAAATCCTGCCTTTATATAAACTCACCAATATGGGAGATAAAAATCTAACTTTCTCTAAGCGTATGAGTAGTTTTTTTAATAAAGAAACGGCGTGATGGCGTTCAAGCATAAAGTCTATGCTTGAACGTCATCACGCCAAACACAAAAAGACAAATGATTTGACCAACATGGGTATTGATATTCGGCTTTTATCGACCACTAGCTTTAACCTGCGGCTGCGCCCACGAAGATGCTGGTTATCGCGATAAAACTATATTTTTTCGGGACTCAGATCACTTCATACCAAATTTCATCTAAATTAGTTTAGCTGTTTATGAGTTGAAACGTAACAGACTGAGTTACTTTTACATTTGATAAACACAGACATGCAAAGGCGTCAAACATAAACAACCCTTTTTTCGTCATAAGATTGAACTATATACTACATAGCTCTTGCTATCATCATTTTTATATGTTCGCATTTAACGAGTAAAAAGTTAAAAAGTACAATAAATATTTGACACCCGCAAAAATTGGCTGAGACGTCAGCCAGATTGCTATCAAACCAAAAATTAGAAGAAGAAATGTACTTGTCCATATGACAGTCGGTTACTGTCCCAGGCTAATGTCGTAAGAAATAATACATTTATGTGCAAAGTCCTGCATTAACTGAAGTGGTGTAAGCCAGTTGGCATCGCGCCAAATATTGCTATCGTCATAAATTGAGAACCGAAAGAAGAACAATTGTCAAGTGAAACAGTTGAGTTCACATTTCAGTTGGCATTTGAAATTGGAACAAAAAGACGGAATGTACGATTACACTTAGGTACTCTTTTAAGTGCTTAAATTTTTTTTCTAATGTTCAGTAGCTACATTATATCAAATAACTTAGTCTATTCAGATTAAGTATACTAACATGTAATTTAATGACGTAATTTTGTATGATTTTGAGAACTCAACATAAATTGTAAGTGAAATATGCCCCGGATATTACAAAATTACTAGTAGCGTTTATGTTTTACACTATCAATAATAATATCTTTTTAAGAAGGCAACTATTGCGTTATTTATGGGCTGTTTTTTGAGGGAGTCCCTCGCAAAACAGCCCATAAAGCTGAGCTAAGTATGGTAAAGTTACCATCATACAATTAACGTACCCTAAGCACCTACATCCAATACAAAATTCAATCTGGATAGAAAAATTAGTTCACAATAATTTTATCGACGAATTGGAACTTGCTGTTTTATGCAAAAATAAAATTGTCCAAGACAATTAAAACTAGGGAAGTTACGGAGGTGATTTTCTCGGAACTGAAGTCGGGGTCGGAGGTTTTATTTATTTAATTTTAATTTACAAATAGTGTGATTTAACGTACACAGGCAGACTTAATGTTAAAAGTATTCTCCACCAATCTACCTTTAGGTGAAGTAGCGATTTAAAATGTAGGTGCAGAATGTTGACAGATGATTAATCTAACATTAATACATAACAAGGATGCTAGGTCATAAGATAATACTAAAATAAGTAAAATAACGAAAACATACTATTTTAAACATATATAAATATACTTAATCACCTTTTTATGTAACCTTTTTTACAGTTCTTTCTGGTAAGTAGTAAATAATTAGTAAATTTTAGTTTTATTTTAAATTATTTATTTAAACTAATCTAGTTTTAATGTGAATTGTGTGACAATATTTCATTTATTGTCTTAATGTCCCTAATAAAAGTAAATTAATTTATACTTATAAATATACATGTAAATATAATACATATATTATATATTAAATATATAATAATAAAAGTTGCTAACGTTGTGAATATTCAGCTAAATCGTTAAAGAGAAGCGCGAGTGCCTTCAGGTTACATAAAAGCAATAAATTGTTGGTAGAACGAAGATTCCTACTATGGTTGGCACACATGTACTGAAAAGAAGAAGAAAGATATGAGGGGCTAGTTGGAGAATTAAGAATAGAATAGAGAGTAGTGAGAAAGCAAGACAAACTACGGCGCTGACGAATAGGGAGCCAATTTATTAGGGAACGGCAAGAAGACTCTTACGATCGAACTTACGAAGGCTGAAAATAAAACGTATGTAGTTCTTAAGAAGTCGATCGTATTTATTGAGAAGGTCAGCGTTCAGATTAGGATAGCATACATCACCACAGTCAATCAGGGGGATAAATCAATGTCTGAACGAGCATTGGTTTCGTTTTTTAAGGTAGACAATTTTTGAGACAATATAATGATCTCAGGGGTACCAGTAACCCTCTGACTCATACTAGTAACTTGAGCTTGCCAGTTGAAGTTAGTGTCAATAAGTAACTCAAATCCCTGACCGAAGAACGAACGAAGTATCAGTGTTTAACCAGCTTTAAATGCGTTGACTTCCTATGACAACGACACTTAGACGGATTTATTGTCAAGCCAAACCTGTCTGACCAAATCTTGATGGCATCCAGATCATATCATAGTGATGGCCTCAGATAAGTCATTCGCGCTGGCCTGGGCGTACAACTGAAAGTCATCAGCGTAAAGATGAACCGCACTCTGAAAAACTTTAGTCTTAGTCAGTTTGACATTGGTTTGTCGGAATCAAAGTCGGAGTCGTGGGTGGTTGGGAGAAGACGAATATGCTAATATAAGGCTTAAGAAAATAAGACGAAAAAGAAACATTATTTAGTAATATTAAATTTGTGAATTAAAAACCGCTCGGGCGGGACCAGAACCCCCGATCATAAGGAATCCGTGAGAATTTTTACTTCATACATTTATAATGTATAAATTAGCTTAAAAGAGCGGCCGCCGCACGGTAGGAAGCTCCGATTAAAACGTCCGATTTAATAGTGTCGGAGCCGAAATCGGAGGTGTAAAATCAATGGGAAGTTCCGACCTTTCAGAGTCTTTAACATCCTAGATTAAAACTACAAAAGCCTAAGAAATACAGCACAGAGAAGAGCTTAGTAAACTTATATAAGAGAGAGAGAGAGAGAGAGAGAGAGAGAGAGAGAGAGAGAGAGAGAGATAGATTATTCCTACAGGGTGTTATATTTGTTTTGTAATTGCAGTAGCATATATAAAAAAAAACATGATAGGCAAACCAAAAAACCTCAGTAGACAGAGCTATTACAATGGCAACAAGAGACAATTGCTAGCGTAATGAGATAGATGATAATGTTTATGTGCAAGAAGGCAAGCGGCAAATACAATAACACTGTGCACGTTCTAATAACATTCAAAGCGGAGCGTTTGCCGAAGGCTGACCTAAATTACGTCGTGCTACCACCGCAATACCGATTTTACTCTCTCTCGGAGTCAATTTTATAACATTTGGTCTCAAACTCTACCTAAACGAATACGTACCGATAGAATTGTTGGTTTCTAATCTTTTTAAGGATTTGGTTTCAATGAAACTTCTGAATAATTTCCCACGTACACTGGCCGATAGCTGTTGCAATTTTTTATTAAAATTATTAAACATAACAGTTTTATTTCAGAGCTATAAAAGTTGAAATCGGTTTGATTTCAACTTTTATAGCTCTGTCATATATTAGAGGGCTGAAGTAAAATAGTGACTAGTAATAGCAATATGCGACATACACCTAATTGTGACCTAATACACGCGGGTTGGAGCCGCGTGCATAACTAATATCCAACAAAATGTACAAATAAAATCATCTTTTATATGTATAGGTATGTCAATTTCTTTGACAAGCTATAGGTACAGATCAATCGGCTTCATGATTGATATGTCGTTGAATTTGTCTCAATAATACACCGTGAATTTTTAGTCGCATTTCAGCCGAAAAATTTGAACTCTATATAAATAACCTGGTCCAATATATATAATTTTTTTTTATAAAAAAATAAACCTTATATTGCCTAAAGCAATGAATGACATGTATCTTATGATCATAGTATCAATTCTTATTACGTGAAATCGAGAAGCATTACCACAAGTGCCCATTTAATTTCCGCAAAGGACATTTAATCTCATTTTTGATTCTGACATTTCTGATACTTTTTATAGATTATGTTATTGATACGGTATTCGTTTTTTAGATTATTTATTTTACTCGTAGTTTAATGTAATAAATAATAAACCAATGTCATAAAAAAAATATTTCACAAAAAGCAACTTCAATATGAATGCAACATAACTGTCCCGGTGCTCGTGGTCACTCAAATTGCCCGTTATAAGGTACCTAACGATACTTTTAAAACTTTTATGATGACGGACGGTATATTACGCTTGTCATAAAACGTCGACGTGTAACATTAAATAATTTCGGCTGAAATCCTGTTATAAATCACTTGAGAGTTTATATTGAGCTATCATACTTTTAGTGTTATATATAACTTTTACGTAACTGAATATTATTATTCAAAAGATTAAAACTCCGGCATTGAAGAATAATCGCCGTGTCATGGATTTTACTAGGAACAATAATTACTTGATTTGGTCCATGAAATACTATCCTGCGGGGAATGCTGGGCTTCTAGGAGTGTTTGGGCTGGCTGGAGTGAAAATAATTGACACAATACAACGTATGAACAATGGCCCAATCAAGAGGCTAAGTGTGACATTGCGGCCCCGTTAAAACAAACAAATATACTATCCTATACGAGAATCGAAGTATGAGATAAAAGTCATTATCAGCTTCCTGCCCTAAGCCCTTTAAAATGTCATTAAAAAAAAGCAAGTTTGTATTTCTTTCACGTAAAACTTACTGCAGATGTTTCGATGACTTATGACCCCTTACAGCTTATGAAAGCTTGCCTTACGATAGCTTATAAAAGGTCACTGAAGATGGTCGACCGGTTGATTTGCAAATTGGGAGTGAGTGACATTGAAATGTCTGAGAACCAGGCAAGTAAAAGCTGGACCATAATTAAGATTGATAGCTTGAGTATGCGTCTCTATTGTACTTACATAATAATGCTTTGCAAAAATACCTTGTAACATAAATACAGTTGTAATCTAAGAATTTCTTAGCGAGTCTTTTTACGACTAAAGAAAATGGTCGATACGTGTGGGGCGATAAAAGTGCACAAATGTTTTTCCTTATATCTCAACACAATGATACAAATAATCACTAAACAATGCGGTAGAGCTCTTTGGAGGCGAAGTAAATGGACTGGGAATAATGAAGTTGGCTAAAGCGAGCGGTGAATTAGATTAAGTAATCAATTCTGTGAATTCCTTTATGTGTTTGTGGAAAAAACAACACAAAGAAATCGAATAAACAACGGAAACGAATTGTTATGAGTGAGTTGTGTGTGTTTTTTTATTAAAAAGTATTCACTTTCCTTTGACTGCAGGAGTGTCAGCGATTGCTCGATTTTATGAGAAAAATGTGTGATCAATGAATTGTTGTTCTGTGTTTTCGTTTCTAACCGACGAAAATAAAACCCTTTTTTTATTTTCTTATTGTATGAGAGCCAAAATTTTAATTCTGTAGAATAGTTTTATATAGCATTATACGGACTATAAGTTGATGTTATGTATTAAAAGCACCAGAGCCCATTCGCGTGTTTGCCAATATGTTTAAATTTGACAAGTATTTATAATTGACCATATATTTTATGATGAACTGATGAATTCATAAGTTAAACTGGTGAGTTCATGAGGATCTCCTGGGGAATCAGATCTGAGGATCCTGATAGCTAAACTATTAGTATCGTTCGTACTGTTATAAGGTTAAACAGTGCTTGCGTAATTACGTGAATAAGCAATGCTATATCTTAATACGTGAAGCAAAAAGCTACCCCCTTTCACGACAATAGTGCGGACGGAAGAATATGAAATTTGGCAAAGGTAAAGTTATCTTTATAAAATCAACAAAATTGTTATTTATGAAGATACAGGCATTCAGCCTTGTTTTAAGGCAGCGTTTATAACTGTTAACTTAATATTATTTGTTTAAGTTATGTTAATGAAATGTCATAGTGCAGTTTTTATTGTAATTGTTTTATGGTGGTTAATAAACTATTATTATTATTATTTTGTGTCTTTGTTTTTTTTCAGCTTGTTAGCCGGATTTTTATATCGGTTTTACAAATGCGGGACTTGATGTTCAGTATGTAACTGGTGATGATTCGTCATTCTACATGAATTTCGTAACTATTCGGCACGTGTTCAAAATGACTGCTTTTTGTATGTTGATGAATGTATTTGGTGAAAGGTTATTATTATTACTATGGCCTAATTTAGACCAGTATTAAAAAATAGCATTATTATTCAGTTCTATACAATAAGTAAGAGAAACACAATTATATAAGCTCGAAGACATTGAAATGCAGTATAAACAAACATAATGGTTATCATTGAAAGCTGCGCTCCCGGTACTGCACAATGACGTCACATTGACGCTGCTATCTCGCAGCTATTGTTGCAGTAATGAAGCGCGCTGCTGCGGCCGACTCACTGATGACGTCGACCACAATGTGTGCTATATAGCAGTAGGATTTTACAACAACGGGCACATAATTATCTCTATATATAGAGCTAAGCGGACGATTAAATGGTTGTAACTCGTTGATATTCATATAAGTAATATTACAAATCTGAATGTTTGTGAGTAAAAATGGATTTTTATTACTCTTTTATGCAAAAGCTACTGAGCGAATTTTGATTAAACTTTACAGTTATGTAGTTTATGTATCATAATAGCACATAGGCTATTTAAATCAAACATAATACTGGCAAATCTCCGGGTTAAAGCTAGTGCATTTCGCTTTAATATATCTTTATTCTCTCATTAAAATATTTACATGTCACTGACATAACAAAACAATGTTATCAAAAGTAATTTGTTATAAACTAATGTCCTTTATCACTAAAAAGATATAAAAAGTGGACTATAACTTTACTACTACTTTAGTTTTTTTGATTGGTTTCATTTTAACTTTGTACTTAACATAAAACTTACGTTAAATATTCTTTCTGGTAACTTATTTTTTATTTATTTTTTTTATTTAAATTTACAATTAGCGAAACATCAGAGCTACTGTTGTCATTATTATCGCTGTGCAATAAATGTCTGTCGTTTACTAAAGACATAACAGTAACATTAGTGTGGGCGCTTGACCCGGTTGACCTCATAGTTTATTCATGAGTCAGTAGAAAAAACCGACCGGAAATTGTCCCTTGTTGACAGTATAATATAATGGATAGAATCAAGTATTTTATTATAATACGTTTTATGTTTTGGTAAATAATATATATTTTTTGAATATTTCTTGTAAAAATAATGAACATGTTAACTAGTTAAAAAATGTCCTGGGTACTATAATATTGTAAAAAATGTCTGGCACTCGGGGACTGCCGCGGTAAAGCTATTGCATAGCATTTTTTATCAACTTATGCAATTTTTTATTTTTATTTTTTATTTATGCAGTTTTGTTTTATTACATTTCGAAGCAGCTCGTCTCGTGCCAGCTTTATACAGTCGTACCATATACGTATACGTTAAGCGAACGCTCGGCCGAGCTACATGGTAGGCGTAGTGGGGGGTGTTGGGTTTTAATTCGTTACGGAATTTCTTGATTCGGTCGCCGCGCTCAAAGCCCGCAATAAAAGCTATGCAATAGTTTAAACATAAAAATATATACTTCATTATATTCATTTAATGAGTTTTGTAGGATGCTACGACAACTCTTAGTACGTAGTAGTCGTAGCTTCGTAGCACTGCGTAAACGTGTAAAACGATACGTAGCACGAAATTACACCTAACGTAGATGGTGAGAAACGAATATAATATCAAATGACTCATCATATTAATAATAATAATAATAATAATATCTTGGGACAACTCACACAACGCTATCTGATCCCAAACTAAGCAGAGCTTGTACTATGGTAACCAGACAACTGATAAAGACCAGAAATCTATAAAATACATACATATTATAGATAAATAACACCCAGACACAGAATAAACCATCGCGCTCATCACACAAAGTTTTATCCTGGGTGGGGATCGAACCCACGACCTCTTGCGTAGCATACACTCCCACCGCGCCACAGAGGCAGTCAAAATATTGCATTAAATGTACCATTATAAGGGATCTACGAGTAACGTTGTTTTTAAAATACTATTATTAAATTATTTAGTTCATAAGATAAACAGTATAGTTGGTCGATTGTCGCCTATCAGATCACCCTACTACATTTTGTACGGGCAAAATGTTGTGTCTGTTAATTAATAATTTATGTTATATTATATTATCCATGTCAATGTTGAAAAAACTATGATCATTGCTTAGTTAGACTTCGACCCTTAAAAATATAATGAATTTATTTGTAGCAAACTGTATTTACCCAAGTAGATACCTATCTACCCACAGTATCTTATAATAATATTGAGTTAAATGTTGATAAACTTTCGCGATTTGTACACATTATTAAAATCCTTTACGCCATGTATGTCTAATATGCAGTTCACCTACCTCGCGTTATGAATAGTCAAAAGAATAAGTAGGCATAACGCTAGTTAGACTTGCTTCGATATAGACCAACAGCTGTAAAGGCCAAATAATAACCAGACCAACTGAGATTTAGTCTTCTCAACACTTGGATTTGGTTAACCGGCTATTAGCTTGCACAAAGATTAAGTATTGATATTTGACCATGCTACTAGTCTCACGCAAAATTCGACCGGGTTGGTAAAACGCTATGTACCTATGCCTAATACGCATACGCAGGACTTTTTCGACACATGCCTAAATCTTCCTTGATCTACATCACTTTATACCTAACATTATATTATACAGGTCGATATAGGTAGTAAAAACTCTATAGTGGTTTTATAAGTATACACTTATGTAGGTACTGGCACTTGAATCTGAAATCTAATACTTTGATGAATCGACATGACGTGTGTCATTGCGGTTTTACCTATGGAATTTAATTTATTTTCCTTTATTGCAATAGGACGTCGTGTTTTGCATAAAACAATAAAATGAACGCTAATGAAGTAGTGTTTGTGAAAAATAAAAAAGGTTCTCAAAATCTATTGAAAGACGGCTACGGATATACATTAAATAAAACTAATAGAGATGAATCTTCACTTTGGCGATGTTCGAACCGGAGGGTTTGCAGTGCTTCTTTAAAACTCAATTCAAACAATCAAGTGGTAAAAGTCAGTCAACACAATTGTGACCCTAACCATGCAAAAAACAAAATTTCCATAATTGTGGATAAAGCGAAGAATATGGTGTGTCAAAATTTTGGGCCTGTTAACAAGATATTAGAAAATGTAATTTACAGGAATCCGAGAATAACACATCGGCTGAAAATGTTCAGGACTCTGTAATGGGAATCAATGTCAATATAAACGAGGCATCTCTTTATAAATCAAAAAAAGACTCTCTATGTCGAACAAGAAACAAATTTTTAAAACTTGATAAAACTAACAAATCTATCAAAGATATACAAGTACCAAATATTATTTCCGAAAATTTTTTAGTCTGCAATGATGGTGACGACGAGAATAAGATTTTGATTTTCTGCAGTTCATTTGCCGTGAATAAATTAAAAGTACTGGCAGATAATATAGACACACAATTTTATGGTGACGGCACTTTCAAATGTGTGCCAATATTTTATCAACTTTACACTATTCACGTTAATATAAATACAGAGAACAGCGATACTGTAAATATTGTTCCGGTGATATATTGCCTGTTGCCTAATAAAACGCAGGATACTTACATTAGGCTTTTCGAATTGATTAAAAGCAAAATTGGGATTAGCATAGGAAGGTTTAAATGTGATTATGAAATTTCACAGATTCAAGCACTTAAGATTGTATTTCCAGAAATAATAATAAATGGATGCTATTACCATTACTCAAAAGCGGTATTCAAAAAAGCTGAAAAGCTTGGAATCTTGAGTTCAAATATTGGGTATAACAAAACTGTTCTCTGTTCTTTACTACCTTTACTACCAAGTAATTATATAACTGAGGTTTGGCCAGAAATCAAAATATTAGCAGATGATAATGTTGTAAATTAAGGACGTATACCTATGTCCTATAGCAACCACAAACTTGTTTCTCTCTCTATGTCCTCGCTGTTGAACTGTAATGCAGTAGGTCTGACTCTTTTTGCCTTCCTCTGTTGTAACCTATATCGAAGTAGGTCTAACTAGCGTTATGCCTACTTATTCTTTTGACTATTCACAACGCGAGGTAGGTGAACTGCGTATTAGGCCTACATAGCGTAAAGGTTAGGCATAACGCGATAAAGACCATGTAAGATTAAGGCATAAAGCGAAGTAGTCCTCATCCGAAGTAAGCAAATGGCGACCTAGGCAAACATATACTTAGGCTAAAAGCTATTGAAAATGACATTTAGTCATAACGCGAGGTAGGTGAACTGCGTATTAGACATACATGGCGTAAAGGATAAAATATATATATTAACGTCGGGCCATAAACAAGGTATTTTACCTTAAATTATTCACGCGATTAAGACCCGTAATATATATATTTTAATAATATTGAGTTGTTATGGCTGGAGAGCCTTGGATTTACTCGAGCGTCGTGGGGACCTATTTGATTTTGAAAATAATCATTGAAGATAATCAGTTAAATTGTTTAAAATAAAATGTTTGGGATATATCCTTTTCTTCTCTTAGTCTTAAAAAAATCTCGCTCACATTAAACGGGGATGTAAAGTGAATCCATAATAAGCTGTCATTCAAAGGACTTACGATTGAGACTTTTTGACTGACTTTTCATGTGAAAGCTTTTTGAATATTTATAAAAAACATCGTCAGATTAAGAAAACCCTTCGACATAATCATTGAAATATTAGATCAGCGTGTTTAGGGTATCAAGCTGAACCATTTGTATGATAATCTAATGCGCTCGAGTATCTCTTTTTACTAAATATTGTGATCGATATTCTACCCAAGACGCGTGTCACTATATAAAGAGCTAATATTAGTAGGGATACATAACAGGGCACAAGGTATCCCCCTTATGTTAATCGACCGCACTCAAGTACTTAAATCCAAATTAGCTACTTGGGCTCCTCGTCTATTATATCCAGCACTAGCTGTCCTGCGCAACTTCATTTGCGTAAATTTTCCCCGTTTGTGCAACATTTCTCATTGCTGCTCCGCTCCTATTGATCGTAGCGTGATGTTATATAGCCTATAGCCTTTCACGATAAATGGGATATCCAACGATGAAATAATTTTTCAATTCGGGTCAGTAGTTCTTGAGTTCCCAAACAAACAAACAAACTCTCAGTTTTATATTATTAGTATATATTAAACCCAAGTTTTTACACATGATTTTTTATTCAAAGTAATAATTGTGTAGGAGGGTGGACCTTATAATAACTTTGTGAAAACGATATGATAATTTTATATTTTGAAAACAAAATTAAACAAAAGTTATATAAAGATAAAATTATCATATCGTATTTAAACATAAAATTATTATGTAGTATTTTATTCATAAAATTGTTGTAAGAAGCTTGTATTAAAATGCTTAAATTTAGGTATTTGCTTAGCTTTATCTATGCAAATATCTTAATTTAAGCACTTAGTTTTAGCTTAACTCGCATGGTATCACATCCGAATGCATTGTTATGGCGTATCATTATACGTACCAAAAGTCCAAGTAAAGTAAAGTCTAAGTACCCTACAAATTTAGATGATTATCTAAACTTGTAGGGTTCTTAGACTTTCCTAATAAACAATTGAATATTGATAATCAACATTGAAATCTGAGATTAACACTCATTGTCATATGTATTCAAAATTGACTCTTTGACGGACTGTTCGTTTAATAAAATTGCTGAATCTAGAAGCAAATTATCATTAAATTGGGAAATAAGGACTTCTGAAAATTCATCACCTAAAAATAGACAGTCAGAAGTGGGTTCACGTCGATAGTATTGATAATGGATTGGATTTAATCTCGCGACCTATCGATTGCGATTTAATCACTTGGCTACTATCACCCTATGATGTTATTTTGTAAAATGAAAGAAATGAAAGAAAAATACATTTATTGCCAACAGATGCAACAAAATGTGTACAAAAAGTAAAATGAAAATACGCAAAACAAGTTATAACAGGAATAAAATAATATATCATAATATATCTTGGGCCAACTCACACAACTTCACACAACTGTGTGGCTTTAAAAGCCACAGCGGCGTGGCCGAGTTCAGCTAGTTATACATAAAAACTAGCTATCCCGCGCAACGTCGTCTGCGTAATTTTTTCCCGTTTTCGCAACATTTCACATTGTTGCTCAGCTCTTATTGGTCTTAGCGTAATGTTATATAACCTATAGCCTTCCTTGATAAATGGGCTATCCAACAGTGAAATATTTTTTTAATTCGGATCAGTAGTTCCTGAGATTACCGCGTTCAATCTTATATAGATTTAAGTTTAGATGCGATGTGTTAAAAAAATACCACATCTATTTTCTAAGCCTGCAACCGGATTTAAATAGTTTGCGGTAAAGCAGACTATTAAAACGACATTTTAAAATCGATTGAGATGTTGTATACTTTGGATCGTACCATGTATCAATACGCCGGTGCATTTCAACAGTAAATATTGGATAAGGCTGCAGCTTCAAACCGAACGTTTGATATGTCGATGTTTGTCATTGAGTTATCATCGCGAGCGGCTCGATAGTTCTAGCGGTTTGGTGAAATTGTAAGCTAGTTGTACCTATGATGGCCTTCAATTGCAAAAGAAATGAAAAAAGAAATAGAGACTTTCGTCAATATTAGAGTGGTTAAATATCATTACGAATTAAATATTGATATAGATGGTAAATAAAACTACTGAACACTTTTACAGGGTCCTTAATTATGTTCTTTTTTTCTATTTTCGCGGCATGCTCGTACCAACTGGCGCATGTATGTTGCGATCAAAGATGTCCCTGGTTACTTAAATACTGCTTACTTATAATACTAATTACTTACGGATATTTAAAAGTTAAATACTTTTGATTCATCCCCTGGCAATTACGGTACGGTACGTAATATCTACGCGATTAGGACCCATCTTTAAAATATATAGTGCTTTTTTTGTTGTTTAGGTACTTATTGCTAAGTTTAGTGAGAAAATTATCTAGTAAAAATAATAATAATTGTTTAATGTATCTTTTTGTTTTTTTATGTTAAGCATCATGCTAGCCCATGACAGTATCAGTGTCACCTAAATCTTTGTTTAGCAAAGATCTGAATGTCACCGCACTGCGCTCCTCATTTATGATCTTATTTCGTAAATCTCATTTGCTCAATAATTATATTTGCTACAGTGCCCTTCCTTTGTGTTGGAGGGACTTAACACCTTGCCCTCCACAGTGGTAACCCCGACGTGTCTCAATCCCACATTGTTAGTTATCTTTAAAACAATTATAATAATACAATAATTGCATTTTTGAAAGATAGAAAAATTTGAATCCAGACTCAGGAATCGAACCCGAGACTTCCGTAGCCAAACCGGGGCCAGAAGCGCTTCTGGCCCCGGTTTACTTTATATCTGTTACTATTCAAAGTTTTTGTCTTCTTATTTGTAATTTGTTATTAGGTAGGCTATTGGTATTACTAGGTGGCCCAAGCAACTTCAGTTCCACGAAATTAAAAAAAAAAATACTTTACGACCTATGAAGGGTACAAAATCCGAAACAGGGTTCGGCTCTCCCAAAAATTTATATAGAAAACCTAAATATTTGGACACGAAAAAAATTATATCACTAGTCAAAGAGTTTTTTTAGTAAATGATACAAAAAAAATTAAGGATATGCCTTAAAATGATCCCGCAAATAAATCTTGAAGTTGCGGAAAAATGCAAAAACGAGCATATTCGTCATGGCGTTCGTAATCTACGAGTAACATATGTGCGAACGAATATTCTTCTTTATTTTTACCTATGCTCCTGCGCATTGTGAAGTAATGGTTGTGTGCGGAAGAGCGAGGCCGGCGATCGTGTCGCTGTGTACGTAGCGCAGTCTGGTTATTGTGAATTTTATAACACCCATTTTTCCAGGAGGCTAATATAATTCAATTTGATTAGATCCACAACTATTTCATTAAAAAAGTATTTTGTAGGCATTAAGTAGTAGATTTTAGTAGTTACATTTGATGTTTAGTATGTTAATTATGTCTACAGAACACAAATTATTTATTACTTCACATAATATCAATGAACAAAATTGTTGACATAGTAATATCGAAAAACTATAAAATACCTATAAAATGAAACAGGGGCAATCGTTTTGTTTTATCAACACGACAATAAAACTTTGAGCTTTCTGTGCGAACATTATTTATATGGAAAAGGGATATTTTTATTAATTTTACATAGTTGTCGTTTGGATCAATTTATGTTGGCCACTCGGGCAAAATGCTGTCTTTGTAACTTTGTTTGGAAAGCCTTTTTCGTGCACTGCTATTTTGTATGTATAACTACTCGTGATATTGGGCAGGTAGGTAGACGTACAGACAACTGTACGTCTACCTACGAACAATCTAGGAGATATATAAAAAAAATGTTCTGCGCGTTATTTAAAGTGCAATAACTCTTACATAACATAGTGAGTTTTATTGTTATAATTAGAAGACAGAAATAAAAACTTTTTTTTCTTTACACAGTAAACAAATCATATTAAACAAATGAGTAGTAGATACTAAAATGCATTTAAATCAATTACATCACCATTATCACAATGTATATAACAAAAGAAATACTCAACAGCATATATATTTTGTCTGCACCAGTGAGAACGACAGCCTCATTAAAGTTGAATAATTACAGAAATGTGCATAATTAACAAGACTCTTCGCGTAGCTGGAGCCACGAGTGAACATATTGTTTCTCGTTATTATAAAAATGCCTTCTCATTTCCAACTTGGTATGGTATGTTGTGTAAAAATGAATATAATGTGCTCAGCTGCTGTGCTTAGTTGACGTGAGCTCTTAATGCTGAAAAGTTACTTAATATTTAGTTGGTATGCTTCAGTTGCTTTGTGGCAACTCGAAGTCAAACTCAAATATCTTTATTTCATAAAAAAATGATTGTTTTAGGTCATCAGTTTGAAAGAAAAAGTTAGGCGGCAGTAGCAAATGTATAGTTCTAAGTTCTGTAAAAAAGACTGTCCATTCGGTTCCATACTGGAAAAAAAACTAGGTGTGACCCAATAGTTTCAGTTTAGTAGTCGAGGTAGATATCTTTCTTTTGTTCTGACTGAGGGGTGTAGGTACTTTATATCTGTTACTATTCAAAGTTTTTGTCTTCTTATTTGTAATTTGTTATTAGGTAGGCTATTGGTATTACTAGGTGGCCCAAGCAACTTCAGTTCCACGAAATTAAAAAAAAAAATACTTTACGACCTATTAAGGGTAGAAAATCCGAAACAGGGTTCGGCTCTCTCAAAAATTTATATAGAAAACCTAAATATTTGGACACGACAAAAATTATATCACTAGTCAATGAGTTTTTCTAGTAAATGATACAAAAAAAATTAAGGATATGCCTTAAAAGGGTACACCTATTATAGTAGAACTTTTTAAGTAATAATTTTATATTGCATAACAACTAATAGCATAAACTCTTTTCGCAGAATATCGTTTGGCATAAACTCATTTAGCATACATTGAAACCCATAATTTTGTAAGTCAGAATCATCTGTACGCATAATTTTGGTATCCATAATAATCACAATGTATAATCATCACATCGCAGAAAGTTCAAAACCAGATTCATCTTTTGGCATATATTTCTTATATTATAAATAATCAGTCGGATTACACAGAAGTTAGGTACCTTAAAGCAATAGGAGCTAATATAAGATTAGTTTAATTTTGTTTTCTGATTAATTTAATTGTTTTTTTTTTAGTAATTGTAATAAATAAAAGTTGATTTAATGATAATTATTTGGTTTTTATATCCTTGCCCATGAGAGCATGTTCGTTTCTGGCACTCGCCGGCCGCTGCCGCGGCACGCTCGCTTCGCTCGCTCGGCTCGTGCATAAGAGGTCACAGTTATAACCTAACCTAACCTACGCATTTTTAAAGAAGAAAGTAACCCAATCTATATTATTCTAATTGAAATTCTATGATCTTCATAGTTTGCGTAGTCAAATTATGCCAAATAATCTGTACTCTAAATGAACGTTGTGCTAAATGAAATTATACAAAATTTTAACTATGCCAAAGGTAATTATGCCAATAAAAATTCTACTATCTTAAATGTATGCCATTCTAAATTCGGTCATAAGCACATTATGCCTAAAAATATTTATGTCAAATATTTTTTATGCCTAATAAATGATCGACTAAAGAAGTTTCTGCGAAGTCAGTTATCCCAAATAGGTTTCGGAGTATCAAGTTTCTACCAAATAGACCGCACCCGCCTTAAAATGATCCCGCAAATAAATCTTGAAGTTGCGGAAAAATGCAAAAACGAGCATATTCGTCATGGCGTTCGTAATCTACGAGTAACATATGTGCGAACGAATATTCTTCTTTATTTTTACCTATGCTCCTGCGCATTGTGAAGTAATGGTTGTGTGCGGAAGAGCGAGGCCGGCGCGGCGATCGTGTCGCCGTGTACGTAGCGCAGTCTGGTTATTGTGAATTTTATAACACCCTTTTTTCCAGGAGGCTAAAATAATTCAATTTGATTAGATCCACAACTATTTCATTAAAAAAGTATTTTGTAGGCATTAAGTAGTAGATTTTAGTAGTTACATTTGATGTTTAGTATGTTAATTATGTCTACAGAACACAAATTATTTATTACTTCACATAATATCAATGAACAAAATTGTTGACATAGTAATATCGAAAAACTATAAAATACCTATAAAATGAAACAGGGGCAATCGTTTTGTTTTATCAACACGACAATAAAACTTTGAGCTTTCTGTGCGAACATAATTTATATGGAAAAGGGATATTTTTATTAATTTTACATAGTTGTCGTTTGGATCAATTTATGTTGGCCACTCGGGCAAAATGCTGTCTGTGTAACTTTGTTTGGAAAGCCTTTTTCGTGCACTGCTATTTTGTATGTATAACTACTCGTGATATTGGGCAGGTAGGTAGACGTACAGACAACTGTACGTCTACCTACGAACAATCTAGGAGATATATAAAAAAAATGTTCTGCGCGTTATTTAAAGTGCAATAACTCTTACATAACATAGTGAGTTTTATTGTTATAATTAGAAGACAGAAATAAAAACATTTTTTTCTTTACACAGTAAACAAATCATATTAAACAAATGAGTAGTAGATACTAAAATGCATTTAAATCAATTACATCACCATTATCACAATGTATATAACAAAAGAAATACTCAACAGCATATATATTTTGTCTGCACCAGTGAGAACGACAGCCTCATTAAGTTGAATAATTACAGAAATGTGCATACTTAACAAGACTCTTCGCGTAGCTGGAGCCACGAGTGAACATATTGTTTCTCGTTATTATAAAAATGCCTTCTCATTTCCAACTTGGTATGGTATGTTGTGTAAAAATGAATATAATGTGCTCAGCTGCTGTGCTTAGTTGACGTGAGCTCTTAATGCTGAAAAGTTACTTAATATTTAGTTGGTATGCTTCAGTTGCTTTGTGGCAACTCGAAGTCAAACTCAAATATCTTTATTTCATAAAAAAATGATTGTTTTAGGTCATCAGTTTGAAAGAAAAAGTTAGGCGGCAGTAGCAAATGTATAGTTCTAAGTTCTGTAAAAAAGACTGTCCATTCGGTTCCATACCGGAAAAAAAACTAGGTGTGACCCAATAGTTTCAGTTTAATAGTCGAGGTAGATATCTTTCTTTTGTTCTGACTGAGGGGTGTAGGTACTTTATATCTGTTACTATTCAAAGTTTTTGTCTTCTTATTTGTAATTTGTTATTAGGTAGGCTATTGGTATTACTAGGTGGCCCAAGCAACTTCAGTTCCACGAAATTAAAAAAAAAAATACTTTACGACCTATTAAGGGTAGAAAATCCGAAACAGGGTTCGGCTCTCTCAAAAATTTATATAGAAAACCTAAATATTTGGACACGACAAAAATTATATCACTAGTCAATGAGTTTTTCTAGTAAATGATACAAAAAAAAATAAGGATATGCCTTAAAAGGGTACACCTATTATAGTAGAACTTTTTAAGTTATAATTTTATATTGCATAACAACTAATAGCATAAACTCTTTTCGCAGAATATCGTTTGGCATAAACTCATTTAGCATACATTGAAACCCATAATTTTGTAAGTCAGAATCATCTGTACGCATAATTTTGGTATCCATAATAATCACAATGTATAATCATCACATCGCAGAAAGTTCAAAACCAGATTCATCTTTTGGCATATATTTCTTATATTATAAATAATCAGTCGGATTACACAGAAGTTAGGTACCTTAAAGCAATAGGAGCTAATATAAGATTAGTTTAATTTTGTTTTCTGATTAATTTAATTGTTTTTTTTTTAGTAATTGTAATAAATAAAAGTTGATTTAATGATAATTATTTGGTTTTTATATCCTTGCCCATGAGAGCATGTTCGTTTCTGGCACTCGCCGGCCGCTGCCGCGGCACGCTCGCTTCGCTCGCTCGGCTCGTGCATAAGAGGTCACAGTTATAACCTAACCTAACCTACGCATTTTTAAAGAAGAAAGTAACCCAATCTATATTATTCTAATTGAAATTCTATGATCTTCATAGTTTGCGTAGTCAAATTATGCCAAATAATCTGTACACTAAATGAACGTTATGCTAAATGAAATTATACAAAATTTTAACTATGCCAAAGGTAATTATGCCAATAAAAATTCTACTATCTTAAATGTATGCCATTCTAAATTCGGTCATAAGCACATTATGCCTAAAAATATTTATGTCAAATATTTTTTATGCCTAATAAATGATCGACTAAAGAAGTTTCTGCGAAGTCAGTTATCCCAAATAGGTTTCGGAGTATCAAGTTTCTACCAAATAGACCGCACCCGCCTTAAAATGATCCCGCAAATAAATCTTGAAGTTGCGGAAAAATGCAAAAACGAGCATATTCGTCATGGCGTTCGTAATCTACGAGTAACATATGTGCGAACGAATATTCTTCTTTATTTTTACCTATGCTCCTGCGCATTGTGAAGTAATGGTTGTGTGCGGAAGAGCGAGGCCGGCGCGGCGATCGTGTCGCTGTGTACGTAGCGCAGTCTGGTTATTGTGAATTTTATAACACCCTTTTTTCCAGGAGGCTAAAATAATTCAATTTGATTAGATCCACAACTATTTCATTAAAAAAGTATTTTGTAGGCATTAAGTAGTAGATTTTAGTAGTTACATTTGATGTTTAGTATGTTAATTATGTCTACAGAACACAAATTATTTATTACTTCACATAATATCAATGAACAAAATTGTTGACATAGTAATATCGAAAAACTATAAAATACCTATAAAATGAAACAGGGGCAATCGTTTTGTTTTATCAACACGACAATAAAACTTTGAGCTTTCTGTGCGAACATAATTTATATGGAAAAGGGATATTTTTATTAATTTTACATAGTTGTCGTTTGGATCAATTTATGTTGGCCACTCGGGCAAAATGCTGTCTGTGTAACTTTGTTTGGAAAGCCTTTTTCGTGCACTGCTATTTTGTATGTATAACTACTCGTGATATTGGGCAGGTAGGTAGACGTACAGACAACTGTACGTCTACCTACGAACAATCTAGGAGATATATAAAAAAAATGTTCTGCGCGTTATTTAAAGTGCAATAACTCTTACATAACATAGTGAGTTTTATTGTTATAATTAGAAGACAGAAATAAAAACTTTTTTTTCTTTACACAGTAAACAAATCATATTAAACAAATGAGTAGTAGATACTAAAATGCATTTAAATCAATTACATCACCATTATCACAATGTATATAACAAAAGAAATACTCAACAGCATATATATTTTGTCTGCACCAGTGAGAACGACAGCCTCATTAAGTTGAATAATTACAGAAATGTGCATACTTAACAAGACTCTTCGCGTAGCTGGAGCCACGAGTGAACATATTGTTTCTCGTTATTATAAAAATGCCTTCTCATTTCCAACTTGGTATGGTATGTTGTGTAAAAATGAATATAATGTGCTCAGCTGCTGTGCTTAGTTGACGTGAGCTCTTAATGCTGAAAAGTTACTTAATATTTAGTTGGTATGCTTCAGTTGCTTTGTGGCAACTCGAAGTCAAACTCAAATATCTTTATTTCATAAAAAAATGATTGTTTTAGGTCATCAGTTTGAAAGAAAAAGTTAGGCGGCAGTAGCAAATGTATAGTTCTAAGTTCTGTAAAAAAGACTGTCCATTCGGTTCCATACCGGAAAAAAAACTAGGTGTGACCCAATAGTTTCAGTTTAATAGTCGAGGTAGATATCTTTCTTTTGTTCTGACTGAGGGGTGTAGGTACTTTATATCTGTTACTATTCAAAGTTTTTGTCTTCTTATTTGTAATTTGTTATTAGGTAGGCTATTGGTATTACTAGGTGGCCCAAGCAACTTCAGTTCCACGAAATTTAAAAAAAAAATACTTTACGACCTATTAAGGGTAGAAAATCCGAAACAGGGTTCGGCTCTCTCAAAAATTTATATAGAAAACCTAAATATTTGGACACGACAAAAATTATATCACTAGTCAATGAGTTTTTCTAGTAAATGATACAAAAAAAAATAAGGATATGCCTTAAAAGGGTACACCTATTATAGTAGAACTTTTTAAGTTATAATTTTATATTGCATAACAACTAATAGCATAAACTCTTTTCGCAGAATATCGTTTGGCATAAACTCATTTAGCATACATTGAAACCCATAATTTTGTAAGTCAGAATCATCTGTACGCATAATTTTGGTATCCATAATAATCACAATGTATAATCATCACATCGCAGAAAGTTCAAAACCAGATTCATCTTTTGGCATATATTTCTTATATTATAAATAATCAGTCGGATTACACAGAAGTTAGGTACCTTAAAGCAATAGGAGCTAATATAAGATTAGTTTAATTTTGTTTTCTGATTAATTTAATTGTTTTTTTTTTTAGTAATTGTAATAAATAAAAGTTGATTTAATGATAATTATTTGGTTTTTATATCCTTGCCCATGAGAGCATGTTCGTTTCTGGCACTCGCCGGCCGCTGCCGCGGCACGCTCGCTTCGCTCGCTCGGCTCGTGCATAAGAGGTCACAGTTATAACCTAACCTAACCTACGCATTTTTAAAGAAGAAAGTAACCCAATCTATATTATTCTAATTGAAATTCTATGATCTTCATAGTTTGCGTAGTCAAATTATGCCAAATAATCTGTACACTAAATGAACGTTATGCTAAATGAAATTATACAAAATTTTAACTATGCCAAAGGTAATTATGCCAATAAAAATTCTACTATCTTAAATGTATGCCATTCTAAATTCGGTCATAAGCACATTATGCCTAAAAATATTTATGTCAAATATTTTTTATGCCTAATAAATGATCGACTAAAGAAGTTTCTGCGAAGTCAGTTATCCCAAATAGGTTTCGGAGTATCAAGTTTCTACCAAATAGACCGCACCCGCCTTAAAATGATCCCGCAAATAAATCTTGAAGTTGCGGAAAAATGCAAAAACGAGCATATTCGTCATGGCTTTCGTAATCTACGAGTAACATATGTGCGAACGAATATTCTTCTTTATTTTTACCTATGCTCCTGCGCATTGTGAAGTAATGGTTGTGTGCGGAAGAGCGAGGCCGGCGCGGCGATCGTGTCGCTGTGTACGTAGCGCAGTCTGGTTATTGTGAATTTTATAACACCCTTTTTTCCAGGAGGCTAAAATAATTCAATTTGATTAGATCCACAACTATTTCATTAAAAAAGTATTTTGTAGGCATTAAGTAGTAGATTTTAGTAGTTACATTTGATGTTTAGTATGTTAATTATGTCTACAGAACACAAATTATTTATTACTTCACATAATATCAATGAACAAAATTGTTGACATAGTAATATCGAAAAACTATAAAATACCTATAAAATGAAACAGGGGCAATCGTTTTGTTTTATCAACACGACAATAAAACTTTGAGCTTTCTGTGCGAACATAATTTATATGGAAAAGGGATATTTTTATTAATTTTACATAGTTGTCGTTTGGATCAATTTATGTTGGCCACTCGGGCAAAATGCTGTCTGTGTAACTTTGTTTGGAAAGCCTTTTTCGTGCACTGCTATTTTGTATGTATAACTACTCGTGATATTGGGCAGGTAGGTAGACGTACAGACAACTGTACGTCTACCTACGAACAATCTAGGAGATATATAAAAAAAATGTTCTGCGCGTTATTTAAAGTGCAATAACTCTTACATAACATAGTGAGTTTTATTGTTATAATTAGAAGACAGAAATAAAAACTTTTTTTTCTTTACACAGTAAACAAATCATATTAAACAAATGAGTAGTAGATACTAAAATGCATTTAAATCAATTACATCACCATTATCACAATGTATATAACAAAAGAAATACTCAACAGCATATATATTTTGTCTGCACCAGTGAGAACGACAGCCTCATTAAGTTGAATAATTACAGAAATGTGCATACTTAACAAGACTCTTCGCGTAGCTGGAGCCACGAGTGAACATATTGTTTCTCGTTATTATAAAAATGCCTTCTCATTTCCAACTTGGTATGGTATGTTGTGTAAAAATGAATATAATGTGCTCAGCTGCTGTGCTTAGTTGACGTGAGCTCTTAATGCTGAAAAGTTACTTAATATTTAGTTGGTATGCTTCAGTTGCTTTGTGGCAACTCGAAGTCAAACTCAAATATCTTTATTTCATAAAAAAATGATTGTTTTAGGTCATCAGTTTGAAAGAAAAAGTTAGGCGGCAGTAGCAAATGTATAGTTCTAAGTTCTGTAAAAAAGACTGTCCATTCGGTTCCATACCGGAAAAAAAACTAGGTGTGACCCAATAGTTTCAGTTTAATAGTCGAGGTAGATATCTTTCTTTTGTTCTGACTGAGGGGTGTAGGTACTTTATATCTGTTACTATTCAAAGTTTTTGTCTTCTTATTTGTAATTTGTTATTAGGTAGGCTATTGGTATTACTAGGTGGCCCAAGCAACTTCAGTTCCACGAAATTTAAAAAAAAAATACTTTACGACCTATTAAGGGTAGAAAATCCGAAACAGGGTTCGGCTCTCTCAAAAATTTATATAGAAAACCTAAATATTTGGACACGACAAAAATTATATCACTAGTCAATGAGTTTTTCTAGTAAATGATACAAAAAAAAATAAGGATATGCCTTAAAAGGGTACACCTATTATAGTAGAACTTTTTAAGTTATAATTTTATATTGCATAACAACTAATAGCATAAACTCTTTTCGCAGAATATCGTTTGGCATAAACTCATTTAGCATACATTGAAACCCATAATTTTGTAAGTCAGAATCATCTGTACGCATAATTTTGGTATCCATAATAATCACAATGTATAATCATCACATCGCAGAAAGTTCAAAACCAGATTCATCTTTTGGCATATATTTCTTATATTATAAATAATCAGTCGGATTACACAGAAGTTGGGTACCTTAAAGCAATAGGAGCTAATATAAGATTAGTTTAATTTTGTTTTCTGATTAATTTAATTGTTTTTTTTTTAGTAATTGTAATAAATAAAAGTTGATTTAATGATAATTATTTGGTTTTTATATCCTTGCCCATGAGAGCATGTTCGTTTCTGGCACTCGCCGGCCGCTGCCGCGGCACGCTCGCTTCGCTCGCTCGGCTCGTGCATAAGAGGTCACAGTTATAACCTAACCTAACCTACGCATTTTTAAAGAAGAAAGTAACCCAATCTATATTATTCTAATTGAAATTCTATGATCTTCATAGTTTGCGTAGTCAAATTATGCCAAATAATCTGTACTCTAAATGAACGTTATGCTAAATGAAATTATACAAAATTTTAACTATGCCAAAGGTAATTATGCCAATAAAAATTCTACTATCTTAAATGTATGCCATTCTAAATTCGGTCATAAGCACATTATGCCTAAAAATATTTATGTCAAATATTTTTTATGCCTAATAAATGATCGACTAAAGAAGTTTCTGCGAAGTCAGTTATCCCAAATAGGTTTCGGAGTATCAAGTTTCTACCAAATAGACCGCACCCGCCTTAAAATGATCCCGCAAATAAATCTTGAAGTTGCGGAAAAATGCAAAAACGAGCATATTCGTCATGGCTTTCGTAATCTACGAGTAACATATGTGCGAACGAATATTCTTCTTTATTTTTACCTATGCTCCTGCGCATTGTGAAGTAATGGTTGTGTGCGGAAGAGCGAAGCCGGCGATCGTGTCGCTGTGTACGAGCGCAGTCTGGTTATTGTGAATTTTATAACACCCATTTTTCCAGGAGGCTAAAATAATTCAATTTGATTAGATCCACAACTATTTCATTAAAAAAGTATTTTGTAGGCATTAAGTAGTAGATTTTAGTAGTTACATTTGATGTTTAGTATGTTAATTATGTCTACAGAACACAAATTATTTATTACTTCACATAATATCAATGAACAAAATTGTTGACATAGTAATATCGAAAAACTATAAAATACCTATAAAATGAAACAGGGGCAATCGTTTTGTTTTATCAACACGACAATAAAACTTTGAGCTTTCTGTGCGAACATAATTTATATGGAAAAGGGATATTTTTATTAATTTTACATAGTTGTCGTTTGGATCAATTTATGTTGGCCACTCGGGCAAAATGCTGTCTGTGTAACTTTGTTTGTAAAGCCTTATTCGTGCACTGCTATTTTGTTCGTATAACTACTCGTGCTCTTGGGCAGGTAGGTAGAGGTACAGTTGTTCTAGGAGATATATAAAAAATATGTTCTGCGCGTTATTTAAAGTGCAATAACTCTCACACAACGTAGTGAAAACAATAGTACATTACATAAAACGGTAGGTTCAATATGATACTGAAATTCCAAACAACGGGCACAAGTCGAGTCGATTCAAAATTCGTCATATCTAGCTATCACGTATGGAACTTGAAGAAATGCTGAAGAATGAGAAATGCAATGCAAAATGCAACAGTATGATTGAACACCGGGCACAGTTCCTGGTAATACCGTTGTCACATGTAGTGACATGAGATTTCTCATTTGATAACCTATCCGCAATTTTTTTGTTTCATAATAAGCTACCTACTGAACAGCACGCACACAAATACATCGTTAACTACTTGCATAAGCGTTGCTACGAAAATTGCTCGAATAAAAACTAAAACTTTTAACGCCTGTACGGAGGCGAGCAGAAGCTAAGGCGCTAGCACTAAGGAACAATCTCTGTATCATGGGTGACAAAAATACACTATCATAGACACAAGGTACACTCAGACTCGGAACAACAATTAGTGGATCACACACAAAGTG
This sequence comes from Herminia tarsipennalis, assembly GCA_945859575.2. Taxonomy (NCBI): domain Eukaryota; kingdom Metazoa; phylum Arthropoda; class Insecta; order Lepidoptera; family Erebidae; genus Herminia; species Herminia tarsipennalis. Next base: position 5,789,042 of record OX243851.2, read on the forward strand.
GTGTCTCTTGTAGGAATCAAACCCACTAACTCTTACACAACAATCGCATGCACTCCTATTGCGCCATTGGTGGTTGGCTTTGATTCTAAAATACGCACATTTTCTCACAATGTTTTTCTACTCCGGTTATATAGGTGGGTATAAAATAACTCAAGACTATACAAAGTAATTTTTGTCCGTATAAACCTCTTGCCACCGTTCCTCGTTTTTATGAAGACGTAAAATATCCTCGACCACCCATGAAAAGGCGACACTTGACAATTGTACCGCTCACTTTATCGCACGCACAAGCTTAGAATTGCCGAACACAATTTATAGGGCCACTTAAAGACCTTTGTCGAAAGCCTGAGAGTGACAAAAATGTGTTACAGTAAAAATATATCGTAATCGAAGCTTATAAAATATTATAGCATATAGATTTCTTCGATTTTAGTTCTATGAAGCTATATTATTCATATTTTTTAAAAAAGGTAATCCTAACCTAATACGCAGAACATTATAGAAAAGGTCTGACATGTGAAATAAAAAAATATTATGGATATGCTGAATGAATTTTAATCAAACCATCTGGCTTTATCCAGCTTAAGCTTATAAAAGCCAGATTCAAATCACATGTGTTTTGGTTACAGTCGCCAATGTTCCCAAAGTTGGGTTAAAAAAAGTTGGCTACCGTAATCCGTCACCGGAATCAGACCCGGACAATTCTACTCAATCGCCTCGCTAAAACCTGGATTAATTAACCGTTTGCCGCGTAAAAAAAAAATTAGTGAGCACTAATAAAATGATGCATTAATTTCTTAAAAAAATGTTGTGTGTCTTGTTACGTAGCCCACGTGGGGTACGTGTGATGTGTTTGTGCACTAATTACAAAAAAATACAAAATTCCAACAGGGTTTTCAACTCGAGCAATGCTGCTAAAGACTAGTAGGATATAAAAAGAGGAAGAACACCCATTAAAACTTGTAAAAGTGTTGAAGAGTGACATTATAATAGTTATACTGTCGTCAGTTGGACAGTTGAAAGTTAAAGCTCTATTAGGACGCCCCTGCGGCTACCAACTACATTCCTTTATACGCTCCGTTTTATTCAAGCACTACTTAGTTTAACCTATAAACGTTAAGTAGGGAGGTATAATAGTATGTTGGTATAAAATCTCAAGTGCTTTGAGGAATGTCTCGACACTTATACTGGTGCCTGCCTTATTTTTCGTTTATTTTTTATTTGATTTCTACCTTTTATTTAAGGATAAAACACTAGGGGATATTTTATACAAATAAAGTAAAAGAAAATACATTTGTTATACCTACTATAAATGAAAGTTATAGGTATATCAAATATTTTGACTGGTCTGTTGGTCTAGTTGTTACTGATCCTGACTGCTAAGTCACCCAGGAATAAACTTTGTGTGAAGAGCACGATGGTTTATTCTCTGTCTGGTTGTTATTCATCTATAACTAGCTGACCCACGCAACTTCTTTTGGATCAATTTTCCCCGTTTTTGCAACATTTTTTTTGATGTTTCTCCTATTAGTACAAGCGTGACATCACGCTTGTACTAATAGCCTTTCTCGATACATGGGCTATCCAAGATTAAAATATTTTATCAATTCGAACCAGTAGTTACTGAGCTTATCTCGTTTAACCAAACAAACGCTTTAGTTTTATAATATTCGTAAAAATATGTAATGTATTTATAAATATGTAAGTCGGTATGTTTATCAGTTGTCTGGATACCATGGCCATAGTACAGGCTCTGTCTAGTTTGAAATCATGTGTGAGTTGTCCTAAAATATTATTATTATTTGACTATGATCTATGGATCTATGAATGGATATAATCTTGGAACGGATATCTAGATGTCGTACTCATAGAGATGGATGGGACTTCAGTGTATATCGAGGTCAATTTTGTCATCAAGTAAATTATCAGGTATTTATGGAGAGGTCCCTGAATCTGTGGCAATCGAGCAGATCGAAATATCTGCAAGGTTAAGCAACGTTACCACAGTCAGTTCATAGATGAGTGACCTCACGTCTCCGTGACTCGGAGAGGACATTAAGCCGTCGGTCTTGTACCCAATCTCTCTCTGGTCGTGTCGGATTTCCGTCTCATTGAGATATGAGAGTGAGTGAATAGAGAGTGCACTTCTGCACTATAATATATCCTGCGTAGTTAGCTAGTTTCAAAAAGATTAGCCCCGTAAGCCATCGGTTAGGAGATTTATAGGGTGTACCTACACATTAGACATTGTTTTTGAACAAAATTACATTTGTGAATAAACCCTTACAACTACCACAAACAAACAAGATACATACTAACACACAACAAAGTACACTAGAGGAAAAAAAATCAAAAACGTAATAAAAACTTAAATCCATAAAAATATTTGTTGTACCTTATATGCATAAGCCATTCATATTTCATATTTCGTCCTTCAGATATACATCAACGCTATAATAACATATTATATTCATGGGTAATACTCTCTCGTCGCAAAACCTTTTAATTAAAACGGTAACCGTAATCTGAAAACTGAATTAAAGTACCAAATATGGATTTAGATATTATGATGTCATATCAGGACAGACATACATATACTTTTACCACCATGCGAGACAGGTTTATCTTTCCGCTTGAAAATAAACTGCAAAATCCTCCTTTTTCCCCTTCTACGACGCAAGCACTCGATGGATGCGAAGAGATTGTACGTAATTCCTTTTTCCTTGAGGGTGAAAAAGTGAATTATAATCGTGAGAAGCACGCACATACACCACGTTATCGTAAAAAAACCTATAGCAGGAAGCAATTCGTTTTATTAACTGCCATAATAAATTACATTCTCAGTACGAGGTATCAAAATAATAAAATACAAATGAGCATTTTATTGTTTTTCATTACATGTAAATCTTTTTTTATGTACCAGTCTATAATCTAAACCAAAAAAGCCGCCGTAATTGTAATGACTGTCTTCTTAAGGGAGTTGAAAATAGATAACAATAATCCATAGCAATAATGGGTTGAACATCGGGTAAAATAAGGACTATACCATAATAATTTATACCTCACCATTTAAAACGTCACGTTTTCCCAAGATGTCATAATTTCATAAATATAAAGCCTTCATAACATAAAAAGTAATAATATATCCCATTTCATGTTCAACACAAAATCTTCAAGGGTCTCTTGGGCCCATGTCTACTTGTAAGCCACCCAAAGGCCCGACAATTTTCCCAACAATGACGGACATGACATGAAAAGGAAAAACAAATAAAAATAACAATCAAATTAGACGATGAAAATAAACAATTGCCTAAACATTAAACGTAATGCGTACTATTAAACCGAGAGGAAAAAGGAAATTGATGCGGAAGGGCGAATTAATGCGACCAACTGCTACCGGGATATAATCATATTTCAAGCGCTAAATGTGTGCGCTTCTCACATATTGCATTTGCGGGCAGTGAACAATTCAATGACGAAGTCACTGAGTTTACTGAAATTCATTTTAAACAAACATATACGAGTGTAGAACCTTCTTGAAAAGTACGGTGTCTCATGCAACCGTTTGGCTTTAAAACAAAACAAGTTGATTCAAAATCAAGGCGTTGACTAGAAGTCACTAACCAATAAACCAACAAGGCAGTCAATACTAAAAATACAATAAACTAAAAACCTCATAAAAAGTCTTGTCCTCAGCAGTCGTAACCACTTCCACTCCAATCATTTTCGTCATATTATGTCCCTGCATATAGACTTAGTGAGTATTACAGCAACCATCTTTCTTGTTATCCCTGTCTCAATTAGAAGCAAATTACTCTTTCCCTCTTAAAAGGTTCGCGCTACCATTACATTATGATCCATTAAAAGTAATACCAACGAGCGTGATGGTAGATGTTCCCAATTTAACGCAAATTAACCACGGATATGTGCTTACCCGAGGATATTAAGCTATAAGTGGAGTTATTAATGTGTGCATATCGTTCGTTACATGTTAGTTGTGTGGGTATTATGGTCATTATAAGAGAAGCTTTGTAGATTATAGCTATATTTCCTTATATTTTTTTAAACTACTGCGATTTATAAAGTCTTCATAATATGAATAGAAGCCAAATATTTTTTGAAGTGAAAACTTTTTTAGCGGCGTCGTGCAATTTTGAAATGGGTAAAAAATGTTAAACTCGCGTCAGGATTACGTGACCCTGATCGAAAATTTGTAAGACTGAGGGAGAGGGCAGGGTGCTTGCGCGACTGTGCGTGTCAATTTTTCTGAGAGATAAACTTTTTAATTTGAAAAAAAATGACAATGACAACGAGATGGTCGTTGTTTTTGCCATTTTTTAATTTGTTATGTTTGTGTACGATAGCACAAAAGATAAATATTGTATTTAACCACATAAATGATAGTGCTTTTATACTGTTAAAAAAATGCACAACGTTAATGTTGAAGGTTTCATTTCTGCCGAAACTCCCGGGGTGCAACCCATTTTTTTTTAGATTTTTTGTCAGATCGACTGTTTTTCTGTCTATCTGTCTGTACGGTTGGGGTCTCATATAACTAGTAATCCTGTTAACCCCTCCACCCTCAATGGCTAATTAGGAGTGAGTTCACGTCGGTAGTATATTGGATAGGGTTCGAACCCGCGACCTCACGATTGCGAGTCCGATGCTTTAGTCATTAAGCCTACCGCTGTCTAGAAGTCGAGTCATGCAATTTTTTAAAATTCATACGGCTTTAACTTTCACCTGGACGAAGTTGCGGTCAATAGCTAATCCAATGATAAAGTTTCTGCATTAAGGTCGTGTGAAATTAGACAAAATTACAATCAAATCAGGACACCTCAATGGAATCTTCCTGATTTTGTATACCTCTTTTATGTAGGTACTGTAATAAGAAAAAAAAAAGTATTCAAATCGTTGTCTCTGAATTTAAGGAAATGAGATACAGGAAAACTATTCCTATAAAAATGTGGTGTAGTCTATTTTAGGAGTCTAGAAACGTGTTTCATTGTTTGCCCAAAAAATGTTTTTTTTTTGTGAGACAAATAAGTTTTTATTAGTTGTTGACAAGGTTTAAATGATGCCCTTACAGGCGTTATGATCGTCATCTTGGTGAGACTATATCTTATTTATTTGTAGGTAGGTATGTTTACGTCAAAACACTAAGTCGACAAGTAACACCGATACCACAGCTTTTGCCCACAGTTGTTTTGGCGTAAGTAATCTACGACATTGGCTAATTATAAATACATTATAGCTTTGACCATTGTTGTAAGTTGTAAGTGGATATATTATATTTCATGTATCAATTTTTAAGCTATTGCATAGCTTCTATTGCGGGCCTTGAGCGCGGGGACCGAATCCAGAAATTCCGTAACGAAAAAACCTCACGCTCGCCACTCCGACGGGCACAGCGGTGACACTTTTTAGTTTTGCCATCTATCGATGAATAGCAGAACTTTTAATTACTTTTTTTTTAAATTTAAAAAGAAAAAAAAAAAACATTTTATAATAAAAAAAAACTTAAAAAAATTTTTTAATGCTTTTTTTAGAAAAAAAATTAAAGAAAAAAAAAAATTAAAAACATTTATTAAATTTAAAAAGAAAAAAAAATAAAAATAAAAATATTTAATAATAAAAAAAAACTTAAAATTTTTTTTTATGCTTTATTCAAAAAAAAAAAAGAAAAAAAAAAATTAAAAACATTGTTTTTTTTATAATTCAAAATAAAATAAAAACGTTTTTTTTTTTTTTTTTTTTTTTAATTTCTTAAGTTGATAAAAATGCTATGCAATAGCTTTACCGCGGCAGTCCCCGAGTGCCACACATTTTTTAATATTATACAGTATTACTCCCATCTGACTTCTAATGTGGTGTTTAATTTACTAGCTGACCCGAACAACTTCGTCTGCGTGGATTTTCCTCGTTTTTGCACAATTTAAATTGCAACTCCGCTCCTATTGGTCATAGCGTGGTGTTATATAGCCTTCCTCATGAAATGAGCCATTCAACTAAAAAAAAAGAAATTGTTAATTCGGACCAGTAGTTCCTGAGATTATCGCGTTAAAACAAACAAACAAACTCCTCAGCTTTATAATATTAGTATAGATAAAGATTTGGAAACATTATCGGTAACTTATTCCAACACTTACTTTAGGGACATTGTAGTATTAGCTAGATTTGCCACAAATATCATTCAATAATAATAATAATAATAATATCTTGGGACAACTCACACAACGCCATCTGATCCCAAACTAAGCAGAGCTTGTACTATGGAAACCAGACAACTGATATACATACTTATATATTTCTAAATACATACATATTATAGATAAATAACACCCAGACACAGAATAAACCATCGTGCTCATCACACAAAGTTTTATCCTGGGTGGGGATCGAACTCACGACCTCTTGCGTAGCAGTCGGATACACTCCCACCGCGCCACAGAGGCAGCACTTTGACATTCCGTTTTTGGTCATGTACTTTTGCCGTTGACTGTACAAAGCACAAGAGTATAAATCACCAAACATTACTTAGAACATGTTCACACTTAGCTATACTAACTATATATTTTTTTTTATTTAAAAAAGATAACTAGCAATGTGGGATTGTGGTCCCGCATTACTAGCAATCCTCCTGTTAACCCCTCAGCTAAGCTCACTGGCTTGTGTCACGTCGGTAGTATTATGGATAGAATTCGAACCCGCGACCTCACACATGTTATATGTGATTAACATTACAACATAAACTGTAAGTACTTCTATAAAATATCAACTTACTCTGTCATAGCTGTTATTCAATGTACAAATACTGTTACATATACTGCAGTTGACAACTTTACAGTGGAGTTTAGGAATTCCTCATTAATGTGGTGTGAGGTGGTGATTAGGTCAACGATTTATTAACAAGTTAAATATATTCATCAGATATTTTATTCCACAGTAAACAGAAAGAAATATCAAACATCTAAATTAAATATTATGGTTATTTATTTATACCCTTGATAGATAATGGGTATATTTATATATAACCACCAGCTGTCCCGCGCAACTTTATCTGCGTAAATTTTCCCCGTTTTTGCAACATTTCTTTTGTCTTCTTTCAAAAATGCAATTATTGTATTTGTAAAGTCTTTGGCAAGAAATGCCTATAAAAATTACTTCAATATTCGGCCTGCGTCATCATAATTTGTTAAAATGCTCTCTGTAACGAAGCAATAACAAAAGCCGTGATAGTTCTTTAACTACCGACTAGATGTCGCTACGGGGGCCTAACCCGTAAGCATTAAGAGATAGAAGAATTTGATATCTAGTAACATAATCCAGATAGGTGGTTCGCTTCTGGCCCCGGTTTGGCTACGGAAGTCTCGGGTTCGATTCCTGAGTCTGGATTAAAATTTTTCTATCTTTCAAAAATGCAATTATTGTATTTGTAAAGTCTTTGGCAAGAAATGCCTATAAAAATTACTTTAATGTTATATAGCCTTCCTAATTGGGCTATCCAACGGTGAAAGAATTTTTCAACTCGGATCAGTAGTTCCTGAGATTACCGCGTTCAAACAAACAAACAAACTCTTCAACTTTATAATATTAGTATAGATTATGTATTAAGCGCATAATTTCGCGTAATGGACTTGTGAACTGGCCTCCATTATCGTGTCATCTTACACCTATGGATTACCTCTTCGTCGATAAACTGCAGACGTTGGACCACGTGGACAAAAAAAAACGACTGACTACGCTCGCGACGGTCCTTATGCCCGAAATAATTTTTGACATAAAACTATCTTTTAAAAAAGCCAACACCGTAGCCATCAATATTATTTTTACGTGTTTTATTTTATTTTAAACATGTATACCTCTAAAAAAGTATCCCGTTACATGTACAATTATAACCTATTACAAAAGTTTTTGCCACAAAAATATGTACAGAATTATGAATTGGAATTTAAATCAAATCTCGATCCGTAAGTAGGTGTGTGGAAGAAACACAAAAATATTATTGTTAGTATTTATGTTTGAATATTACAAGGTCTTTAACTAAATTTACTACAATATTATTGATAATAAAACGAACGTACCTCCTTTTCAATTACATGTAGGTTCTCTTCTCAAAATCAAGAAGACTGTAGTACCGCAGAGGTGTTACTATCCTGGCCATTAAATTCGAAATTTAAAAATGGAATAAAATAAAAAAAACAAATGACTGTTGGCGTTACTTCATTAGCAGTTTTGTGCTCCATGCGCCACATTTTTTTCTTCACTTCTTTTAACTTATCTGAAAAAATATATAATTAATGTGATGGCGATATTGTGAATATCAGGTAAAAGAAGGCAACGATCAAGTCATCATCAGATCAGAGGTAAGTTATTGTAACAATGAATAAGGATTTATAGTCATACACCAAAAAAAATGTCACTGCTATTTGCGAACATTTTATAGTCGCCATATATTGATAAAATTCATATCGCAAGAAATATTTTATAGCAATTAATTCAGTTAATTTTGTAAATAATGTGTAACTTCGCGTCGGCACAACTGCGTGCCGACTGTTGTCAAATTATCTCGTGACTCGTGTTAATGAACAAATGAAATTAACCTTGTCTCTCACATCTCTAACAATTTCATCTCAATTAACTACATTTTCCACCAAATTGAGTTATGTCATTGTTTCTCTGTAGTGTTTCGGATAACTTAGTGAATTTGGGTGTAGCTACAAAGCACTTAGAGAACCTAATTTCGGAACACATTTGAAACAAAGTGGTCCGAGATTTGGTGTCCGTGCGATGACTATGTGTGCGTCGTTTAAAGTTTCCATAAGCTCGATATATTTGTATACTTTTTATATTATTTTACGTTAGCTGTTGCACGCGATTTTGATGACGTGAAATTTTTCAAAATCCACGTATAAACATTGCATATGTTCTATTCTAGACTATAATCTATTTTGACCCACATTTCATCCAAATCTATTCTGGCGTGATTGAGTAACAAAAATCCATCCATCCAAACTCGCATTTATAATATTAGTAGAAAGTAAGGTTTGAAGTTTAAAAATGTAATCAGTGAGTCACTTTTTACTTTAAATTAACATAGACACTATAGTTTTTTGAAGTGAAAACTTCTTTAACGGCGTTGTGCACTTTTTGGGATGGGTAAAAAATGTTAAATTCGCGTCAGGACACGTGACCTGATCGAAAATTCGTAGGACGGAGGAAGAGCAATGAAAAACTGCTACAATATCATTAGAATACGAAAATAAATTTCGCCACCACATTCACAATGTTTAAATAGCTCAGGTGGGAAATCGGGCAGTCCAGAAACCAGAAGACCCCAGTTTGAGCCCGAGTAACGATTATTTTTTTCCATTTTTTATTTTAATTTTTGATTTTAGTTTTTTGATTTGGGATTTATTATTTCATATTTATTTTAATAATATGTTAGTAAGATAAAAAAATATTATTCAAATTTCATTAGTATGTAATATATGTAATGTTCAAGTTTTCACTTCTGCCGGAGTGCAACCCGTTGTTTTTTTTTATATTCGACGTTGCCAGAGCAAGGCACATATATCAATTCACTTCTATAACATCTCTATTTATTATTATATACTAAATAACTCACACACTAGACAAAAATTCATAGAGAACTTCATTACTGACAACATCAGCCCATTTATAAAACTAACTTTAATTTGTATGTTGAGAATTTGTAGATCAACGTGCGAGAATCGAACTAAACGCTTGAGAGCCGAAGTGTTAAAGGTACAATTGAATACTTCGGCTCTAAGGCGTTTAGCTCGATTCTCGCACGTTTATCCACAAATTCTTATTCCAAGCCTAGGTTTCTCATAATTGTTTGTAAGTTCTAACGACCCTAAGAATATCCAATACTTCGAGAGTTGCTATTGTTTTAGGAATTGGAATGTGAAAGAGTTGTAATTATTCTCCTAGCAACTAAACTTTGATAACCAGCTACAAGAAAGGTAATTTTTTCGTGTGTAGAGTGTGAGGATCCCCCGACCAGGTGAGGTGATCATGCCTGGTGGCCGCAGCCCAAAGGTTAACGTTGGTTGAGCTGCCATCAGTCGACCCGTGACTACGACCGGTGCACATCGATCGAAACGTCGGGTAAATAAAGTACCTTTAAATAATTCACGCGATTAAGTACCGAAATTTATCTAATAAGAATTGCATGTATTATTTCGTAACATAAAACTATTATAGTTAATTGCCTACACACATGGTTTACATGATTTCTAGAATCTCGCCTGTACTCATCAGTGTGCTTCACCACAATGTTGTGGTGTAGTCTTAAAAGGTTGTTTTCAAACTTTTATTTGCGGATTAAGTTTGAAAATTTGTATTGAAAGTTGGTTCCCGAGGCGTGAAGTTTCTTAATTGATTGGCAGTTTAGAGTTCCAAGTTCTGTATTGTTTGTCTTCGAACTTCACGATAAATATAAAAAGTTGCCGTTGTAGACCTCTTTCAATCCATACCACTTAATATTACAAATGTAAAAGTAATTTTGTTTGTCTGAAATAATGTATTAGAGGATTTTATATGACAAGATCGATAATCATCAACAACACAATCAACATTTTCATAAGATAAATATATTTTTGACAAATAGAAATACATATAAAACAAATAGGACTTGAAAGCGTCGACTGCTTCTTCACCGGACTGGAACCTTTGACCATGAAGACTTTTCGTAATTTTAGGAAATGTAAAGAGATCGTTAGGACTTAGGTCAGGACTGTATAAAGGATGGTCAAGAATTTCTACTTTTTCCTGCTTCAAAAACTAAATCGTTTGACGAGCGCTGTGTGAGCTTGCGTTGTCGTGGTGCAGAATGATGCGTCGCTTTGAGTTTGATTTTCAAAGTTCGGCGATGACTTGTGGTATACCACTCTGCGTTAACCGTTCTACGATATTCAAGTGCAATAGTCGCAACATGGCCGGTTTTTCCAACGACCGTGGCCATCATCTTCTTAGAAGTGCTTTGAGAACGAACAACTTTAGTCGGCTTTGGCTCGTCTTGAAAGACCCAGATTGTAGATTTTTGTTCGGAATCAGGAGCGCAGGCATAGATCCATGATTCGTAACTACTGATGATGTCGTAGACGTGATTTAACTCACCGCGGTTAAACCTTTGTAGAGTTTTGGTACACCATCTGACGCGGGCCGCCTTGTGATAGTCGGATGCGGTATCCAACGGTAAACTAGCTTTCTCACACCAAGCGCTTCATGCAAGATCTGGTTCTGGATCTGGTTGTCCTCGAGATGCTTAATAGAGCCTCTATCTATCGATATGTCACATGACGATCTTCGAGAATTAGTTGTCTCACATCAATGATGTTATCTTCAGTGAATGTGGATCTTAGGCATCCTTCGCGAGATTTGTCACTAACACACTAGTGTTAGTCAATTCCAGCGTGGACATACTAATGTCCACGCTGGAATTCTAAATACCAGCGTTCGACAGTCCGCAGACATGGGGCTTCATCACTGAACACAGACGTTAGCTCTTAAAAATACCGAAGCCGTGTCAGGCCTCTTCTAAAGTTGTAGAAATTTATTGCACGGACATTTTCCTTAGAAAGATTCATTTTCGTACGTAACCTGACAGGTTCCAATCGACGCTGTGACTAAACAATAGCATTAATCCTAATACTTTTAAATGTTTTGAGATTCAAAATTGAAACACATTTGAATATAGAACAGTTCCAAATTCAAAATTGACGAATTTGGAATTGGAAATATGGAAACGACAGAACTTAAAAGGCAAGCCTAGTATAACCAACAAATAATTAGATATAAACCTGAAAAAGAGCAGATGTATTTTCTTTCGGAACAAAATCCGGGTCCAAATCCTCTTTTAAATTCAACAATGACAAAATAATTTAAACCCGAGACCATCAAAATGGCAGATTTTAATAAGGAATTAAAGGGTTGAGACGCCTGTCTTCATTAATATTAATGAGGAAACCTCGCTCCTAATCAATATGAAGACTAAACGTTGTTAGAGAGGATTTATTACCCACAATTATTATTAATTGCCCGTTGCAGAGTTTCATAATTAATCTATTTTGTTATTAAGTACGTCCTAGGTTTGATAAGCCGTACTTCAAAAGCAATTTATAATTGTTAAGAAGGGAAATTTAAATCAAAATGATTTTATAATCTCTGTAAGAACATTTATGTAGGTGTAACTTCCTTTAACCACTCTAACTCAGTGTATAAATCCAGTAGGTGACCCAAGTTTTTGATTTGATTGGGTAAGACCCAAACCTCGACGGCAATCGAGGGTGGTGGGGAGTGAGGGGAGAGGAAGAGGGAGGTAGGGATATTTTTTGAGGGCTTGAACCCCGTAGCGAGCGAGCGTCGGAAAAAAAACATTTTTTAACGAAGTTGTGATGTGTAACATCTAAACCTTACGTTATTTCAATTGAAGACAAATTGACTTACAATAAGACAGAGTTATACTCATTTCGGATTTAATTAAAAATCTGTAGACGCAGTCAGGCGAAAATATAGTCTGTCACCCTAAGTTTGAAATTAATTTGTACGTTATAAAACAATAAGGTTAATTTTCCCTTAAAATCGTATACTGCTAATTGCTAGTCTAAACCTTAACGTAATTTTAGTTAAACACGAAGTTTTGTCAAAATTGATAGATCACTTACTTGGTCGACTTAAATGTGGTCTGTTACCCTAAGTTATAAGGTCATTTGATCGTAATAAAACACACGGTTCATTTTCCCCTAAAATCGTTTACTGCCAGTTGCCCGACTCAATCATAACGTCATTTTGGTAACACACGAAGTTTTGTCAAAACTGTTTGACTACTTTCTTAGTCGACTGTACGTACAGATTAAAATATAGGCTACCGTCAAATGTACTTTATTATATACAAACATCAAAAGTGTCTAGGGATCAACATATATTTTTGCAATAACTTTTCTCCTGATTGATTTTTTTTTTTTTATTTCTTTAAGGATTCATCAAATAAAGTGTTTTCGTTTGTCACAGTAACGATAAACCAAGTCACCTTTGCATTAATAAAGAAATTTGCCATTTTCCTAATAAAGGGATTTTTGACATTTGAACCACTAACATTAAAGTTCGAAAAAAAGACTGAAATAACAGTTTTCTTTAAAATTTTATTGGGTAACTTAAACAATTAATAATCCGTGTTTCTACCGCGAACACTAACAACACAAGAACATCGGTTTGGCATACTCAAAATGAGTTCATCCAAATCACGCTGTGGAATGGCCGCCCATGTTCGTTGCAACAACAAAAAAAGGTCTTCTTGCGACTGGATACCCTCCATATTCGGCAGAGCTCTTCTCTGTAGCATATCCCATGCATGCTCAATCGGGTTCAAGTCTGGCGACTGAGCAGGCCAGGGCAGGACATTGATGTTAGCTGCGGCGAGAGTCTGTCTTACAACTCTTGCGGTGTGCGGTCGTGCATTATCATGCATTAACTGAAATAAGGGACCGATTTGCACTTGTAGAGGAACGATGACGTCTGATACAATCGTCTCAGCATAAATTTGAGCGTTGAGGTTGCCTCTGATCCAAATCAACTCAGTTCTTCCGCCGATCCAAATACCCGCCCATACCATGATGGTTCCGCCACTATAAGGATGGACTTCCTGGCAGGATTTTAATCGCTGTTGGCGTCCAGGGGTTCTCCAGTGTCGTATACGTCTTGTATCCGGTCTCATACCAAAACGAGACTCATCAGAAAAGCACACGAAACGCCATTGTTCTTCTGCCCAATTTCTGTGTTCAAGAGCCCATTGATATCGAATCCTACGATTGTGCATTGCTATAGGTGGTACCCGTAGCGGTCTTCGGGAATGAAGGTTCACTTCATGCAAGCGGTTTCTGACTGTTTGGTCGCTAATTAAGTTCCCTGAAGAGTGATGAAGCCTCACGGCTAACATCATGGCGGTTATTGTTGGACCTCTTCGAGTTAAGATTTGAATGTATCGGTCTTGTCTCCGTGTGGTGCAGCGATACCGTCCTCCATGGCGCTCAGCCACGGTACCAGTGCTTCGGTAACGTGTCCAAAGTCGACTGATAACACTCTGACTTGTATTCAGAGCTAAAGCCACAGTACGTTGCCGGGAACCAGCTTCTATCATTCCCACGGCTCTGAGCATTTCTTCCCTGCTTAAATGACGTCGCCGCTCCATAATAACGTTGGTTTTAATCAGTAGTAGGGAAACAGTAGCACTAATAATGTCTTCAATGCGTTGTATGTTTTTATAGGGAAAATATTGACAGCTGATTTTCATCTTTTACTCGAATTTGATTCACAGTTCCTGATTCAAATTATGAAATGCACCAAAAAGGATCCATATAAATTTATAAAATCATAAATTTATTACAAAGCCACATCTCAATCTCAAGAAATCCGCATAAAAATGCTTGATCCCTAGACACATTTGATGTGTGTAATATTTTTTATGGATATTTCTTACAGAGGTGCCGTATTAGGAAAAATTGTGCAATATTTGCAACTTATTCAGTTCATTTTTAGTAGACTTCAGACAGAATGTTTTTTAATTTAAAATTATTGAAATGAGCTTGTATATTTGCTATATAAGAGCTTAGATATCTGTAAGTATACTATGTTTGCCATGCATTCCTCTGAGTCTATTGATCAGAATGTGACTATTCTTTTTTTTGGTGCACATTTACTCCAACTTAGGGAACACTTCAAGTTTCGTGAATATCATTTTCGTACATGCCATTTTCATATAATACGAGGGTCAAACTGAAAGTTCTTAGAAAATCAAAAACTGATTACATTAGCCAGTTATTAGTTTTATTATATCTTTTCAAAATATTGTCCATTCACGTCAATACACCGCTGCATGCGATGGAACCACTGGGAAAAGCACTTTGCCCACTCGTTCTTAGGGGTCTTTTCAATGGCATCGCGATACGCAGACACCGCTTCTTCAGCATTCATAAACCGCTTTCCTTTAAGTTTTTCTTTAATTTTTGGAAATAAATAAAAATCACAAGGCGCGAGGTCGGGGCTATACGGCGGGTGACCCAGTAATTCAACGTTTGATGTCGCCAAATAGTCGATCGTTCGCTTGGCGGTGTGCGACGAGGCATTGTCGTGGTGAAGGAGGATCCTACTGCGAGGTCGTTTCTCTCGAACTTTTTCCAAGACAAGTGGCAAACAATTGGTAGTGTACCATTCTGCAGAAACTGTTTTTTGATCCTCTAACACAATTGTTGCGAAATGACCTATCCTTCCAAAGAACGAGGCCACCATTTTTTTTCCCGCACTTCGATCTCTTTTCACTTTAGTTGGCAACTCCTCGAAAGGAAACACCCACTGAGCAGATTGTCTTTTGGTTTCAGGATCATAACAGTAAATCCAGCTTTCGTCACCTGTTAGTATGTCGAACACAGCATTTGAGTCACCTCCGTTAAATCTTTCAATCATTTTACGGCACCAGTCCACACGATGGAGTTTTTGAGCCTCAGTCAAATTATGAGGTATCCACCGGGCGCAAAGCTTCCTGACCGCTAAATGTTCGTGGAGGATTTTGTGCACTTGACTCATACCGATGCCTAAGCTTGTCCGAATCTGCTGATAGGTCACTCTTTTGTCAGTCTCTATCATACGCCGCACAACACAGATGTTATCTTCAGTCGTCGCCGTAGAAGGCCGTCCCTCACGTAAATCATCAGTGAGATTAGTGCGACCACGTTTAAACTCATTAAACCAGTTGTAAACAGTCGAACGAGATGGGGCTTCATCGTGAAAGGCCAATCGTAGTCTATCATAACTTTCTTGTTGACTTAAATGACATCGAAAGTCATAAAAAATCATTGCACGAAAATTTTCTCATGTTAAATTCATGTTGACGTGACACAGACAATTTTCAATTTGCCGCCAAATCGTAAAACAAATGACAAATGAATGAAATATGTACTCAGTAATATTGGCAAAGAGTTATATTTTTAAATTTTACAATTATTTTTTTATTATATAGTTTATAAGTGGCCAGTTCTAAGAACTTTCAGTTCGACCCTCGTACAGTCCGTCAAATCTAAGAAGTACCGTTTGACAGTTCTGACAATTGAATGATAGGGATGGGATGAAAAAATCGATTACTATAATATCCGAACTTTAAGAGATCGATTACTATAATATCCGAATTTTAAGAAATCAATTGTTATAATTAAATAAAAGAAATGTTTAGGATATTTTTTTATTCACTACTAGTACTAGTATCGTCGTCTTCGTCATCATCGTCATTTAAATTAATGACCAGTTGATTGTCCATTACATTATCAAAGTGTACGTCTCTTTCGAAGTCGTCCATTATTATTTTCTTTGTTTTTTGTACTACTTTACTCCAATCTTCCTGTGTAACTTGGGCACATGCTTCCTTTAATAAACCTTCCATTTTCTTGACACTGAAGGGTGGTTTTGTGTTGTGTCTTGCTGCATAACCTGTAAAACAATAATGTAACTATTTGATAGCAGACGAAAACCATTGTTTAAATTATAAATGTTAGAAGTACTCGTGTTATTATTATAATATTATAAAATATTACCTTTAACTTGGGCCCAAATCAGTTCAATGGCATTATATTGGCAATGGTACGGAGGAAGTCGTATGACTTTGTGCCCGTGCTCTTCGGCCAATTGGTCAATTACATATGTCGGTTTTGGTGGTTTATGCAATTTCACTAACTGTAATAATTCAGCTTTTAATAGTGACATGTCGGCATCCACTCCTTTTCTTTGCAGCCATGCCACCAAATCTGCTTTCTTATTGGCTGACGTAGGTGCTTTATCAATTTGCACAGAGTGGTATGGGGCATTATCCATTATAATTGTGCTGTTAGGAGGGATATTCTGTAATAAATTTAAGAACCACTCTCGGAACCTTACTGCGTCCATTTCTTCATGATACTCTTTAGTGCTTTTGGATTGGAAAGCTGATAAAGAGTTTTCCACGAAGCCTGTAGACGCTGACCCAGCATGGCATATTATGAGGCGTCCACCTTTTCCTATCGGCACCTTCGAGCACGAAGCTTCAGAATCATCAGTCCATGTTTTCGGCACAGAATGGTTGGAATTTAGCCAGGTTTCGTCCAAAAATATTACATTATCCCAGTTTATAATTTGTTTAACTTCGCGCAGGAATGTTAGTCGCTGCATAATTATGTCATGTCGCTCCATAACAATTTTTCGTTTGTCAACTTTTTTGTATCTGAAGCCAATTCCTGTTATTACCGTTCTCAACGACTCTATGCTTCCCTTATACAGCCCGGCATCTTTTAAAGTTGCACATAACTTTGCCAATGTTGGAAATTCGCCTCTTGTAAAATACCCGTATATATGGTTTCTAATAGCATGACTATCGAATTCATCGATGCCTGTCACAGGTTTATTTCTTTTTCGTTTTTTCGGTGTGTGAAGTACGTTACTGTCACTCCCCGAAGGCCCATATTTTTCACTTAATATTTTGCCAACGGTGCGGCTACCAATACCGAGAGCTTCACCGACGCGATCCCGAACTTGTGTAACTGGCAGTAGAAGTCCACCATTTTGAGATTCACGCTCAAAATACTCGTGTAATTTCACCACCAATTCACGAGCCTGGCTGTTCAAAGTACGTCCTCTTTTCGACATTATTAATAAACACTTGCTTAGTTCGGAGTCCAGTATAAATATTGCCAAGGTAAACGGATAAAGAATGATCAGTCCAGAAAAGTAATAGCCAAGTCACAAATTGTAAAACACAAACGAGAAAGCAAGTACGCGCACAGTCAGCTTCCAAGATGGCGAGAGACTGCTGACGCCGAACCGACCGAGCGGACCGCGTGCGCTTGTAGTTGGCAGTGTTGCCAGAAAAAAAAAATTGTAGAGACTTTGACACCTGCGATTTTGCCTATTGACCTAAAAATAATTAAATTAATTTATTTTAGGGTATCTGTGTATTCAGTGCATTATGCGGTCGCGCAGTAACGTCGTTAATTTATAACATCAGGCAACAACATTTTTGTGAATGGGTTCTACATACCTTATTTTTATTAGTTTTAGACGTAGAAATAAGACTTAGAAGAAAAAATTGTAATTGTAAAATCAATGGATGTGCTTGTTAAAAATTTGTTTATTTCTCTGTAATATGCAAACCCATACTATCATACACAAAAATAAATGTAAAAAACACTATCCCTGACTCCATTTACTATTTCGACAGCGTTAGCGCGAGAAACCACGACTTATTTGGGCGCGAAAATCAAAAATCGACAAATCGCTTTCGACAACTTTTTAAAGAAGCAAATATATTTGATTTATAAATACGTATTTTTGGTGAATGGGTTTTATCTCATATTTTACGATTACATAACTATTTAGTTATGTAATCGTAATATGTGAGATAAATCCCATTCACATGAAAAAATATTTGTTTGGTTGTCAAGTGTAATTTGTAAATAATACATTCGATTTTTCGTATATGTAAACGATTTTTTTGCATACAAGTGTATCCGAAGAGTCGCAACACTACGTGCAGTGACCTAACTACGTAACTTTGTAATGAGGTCAAGAATATAACTATTAGAAATTATTTACTGTGTAAATATGTGTTATTTTGCTTTGTTTGAAAGTTTTCAATTACATTTAGATATTAAGAATTGTACATTTTTAGATACAATAATGAAATCTTTCTAAATTCATGGTTTTATGAAAAAGGTTATCGAAACTGAATAATGTACGTATGAACAAAGTTGTTTCGGTTTGAAAAATATGAAACGTCAAACGGTACCTCTTAGATTTGATGGACTGTATGTATTCTTCTTTTTCTGTCACTTTGTTGATTTCGTTTTTATTTGCATTTTCGTATTTATAGGTACTATATATATCTAGTAATTTCAATTCAGTTATCATTTGACAATCCACATCACTATCCAAAACACTCCAAAGGTTTTGGAGCGAAAGCAGTGATGATAAAAAGCGACGTGTTTAGTTTATTAAATAGCAGGTGAAACCAATTTTGTTTAACCTGCCATTTAGCTTCACCCTCACCTCATTTCATAAATGATCGAGAAGTAAAGACCATGAGACAGTTTCCATACTGAATACTTCTTTTTGACCGTCTATTCTTGTAAAGTCTTTGGTTATAACATCTTTCCTTTTTTCTTACTAGCAATGTTAACCAAACGTCTCCTTTAGATTCCGATATTTATCTTGGTATTGCGCCCTTAACATCTAATTTCTGAAGTAATTTTTATAGGCATTTCTTGCCAATTATTTTACAAATACAATATAAAAATGCTATTATTGTATCTAATTTCTGCCTTCAATTTTCTTGTCGTCGTCTTTTCATCTCATTTATGCCTTCCTCTAGGCGTTTCTAGGGTTCCGTAGCCAAAATGGCAAAATGGAACCCTTATAGTTTCGCCATCCGTCCGCCGACAAAGTAGTGACAGACTAAAATCTTGAAATAAATATTTTTTTAGGGTACCTCCCCTATAGGTATGTAAAGTGAGGGTGTGATTTTTTTTTCCATCTTGTGGGGTATCATTAGATAGGCTTTTAAAAACGTTTAGAAGTTGGGAAGCCAATTTTTAGATTTAGGGATCTGTTTGTAAAATATTTATCTTTAAAGACAATTGACTGTAACAAAAATTGCATTTTTGTCATATCAATTGCCCCCCCCCCCCTGCCAGCTAAATGGTTGATGTTAGGTATCTGAAAAAAATCACTACGGAACCCTACATCGTGCGTGGCCTGACATGCACTTGTCCGGTTTTTTCAACCTACCGTTTCCATTCCGAGATGACTTTTCCCACGATCCATGTTTTGCCTGCCTTCGGGTTACGTGCCGTGCTATATTTTATTGTAAAATAATTAAGTAACATCTCTCCAACTCTAATAATAATTGTCACACCTATCAACGCACTTTATTAATGAAGTGCGTCGATCAATTATTGAATTAACTATTAAATTGGGTAAATCAAAGCGATCTAAACTAAATTGTAATTTGTTTAATCAATTTGCATACTTGATGTAATATTGAGAGCAAATCTACATAATTGAATTAGTCAGTAACGGTATGAAACATTCCCATTAGCCTTTGTTTATAATTAATATATGTAGATTAAGAAACAGCACCTCTATAATGGTCTTCTTCTTCGCCACCTAATAAACCTTATCATTCTCATACTATGATTTAAGTTCTCATAAAGTTTTATTCCTTGTGGGAATCGAACCCACATCGATGATCATCATCGGTGTGGGTTCGACTCCCACGAGGAATAAAACTTTGGTTTTACTTTTTGTCCGTTATTTTTGTTTGTAAAGTCCCTTGTAGCACAGGGCTTGTACCCTAGTGAAGGTATTATTTTATGCCCTCTCGATTAAAAACTTTAGCCTGAGGTCTAAGAGAGCCCTGTTTTAGACGTCCGGTTTTTTCACCGGACGCCGGATGGCTGTATAACATTTGTCGCCGGATCGGCGTGTCTGGTTTGTCCATTGCGTGTAAACACACTCATTGTAAGCCATACATTCAGTCAAAGGTATCAGGAATCGATGATTAGTTTTTTTTTTTGTGTTGTTAGATTGGCACAACTGTTTTCCATTTTGGCGCTGAGTTTGAATTGCACCTATTATTTAGATTAAATACAATGTTGTTTTTAGTTAGATCATATAGTTAGTGTAAGTGTCGTAGTTATTATGTGTCTATTGCAAATTTTATAATGGACAAAAACATCCAACAAAGTGTTTGTCTTAAATTTTGCATTGCCAATGGAATTTCGTGTTCGGAGTCCCTGTAATGTTACCGAAGGCTTACTCAAAGAAATGTTAAGAATCGACTTTATCAAAAACACGTGCTCATGATTGGTACAAAGCGTTCAAAAGCGGTCGAGGGCTCTGGTAGATTATAAACGTCTTCAACTGGAGTTACTATTGCAAAATTGAAGAAAATAGTGTTATTTAAATTTGTAAGACATAGCCTACTGAAATTTTTTCTAAAACTCAATCGCATAAGAGTCGCT
Source organism: Herminia tarsipennalis (assembly GCA_945859575.2). Classification (NCBI taxonomy): domain Eukaryota; kingdom Metazoa; phylum Arthropoda; class Insecta; order Lepidoptera; family Erebidae; genus Herminia; species Herminia tarsipennalis. Next base: position 5,810,104 of record OX243851.2, read on the forward strand.
AATGACATGCTTAAACGAGGCAATTCCGACCCAATACACTTAAAACACATTGTAACAAAACATGGATTTACGAGTTTGACATGCAAACTAGTCAACAAGCTCGAAGTGGCGCTTTCCAACGGAACCAAAACCGAAAAAACCATGACAAAGTCGATCAAAAGTGAAAGTCATGTTTTTAACTAACGCAATGTTGTGCACTCGGAATTATTGCCAAAGGGTCAAACCGTAAATAAAGAATATTGAATGTTGTGCAGCATACGACGTACAATACGACGAAAAAGGCCACATTTATAAAGAAAATAAAAAAAAAATAGTAGTCCGGAAATTCTTTGCACCCCCAGCCCTGTCCGCGACCGCTACCTTGACCGGGAATAGCGAGACTACCCATACAACTTCGTGGCACCCGTTTTTATTCGGTAGAAAATACTCGTAAAAAGGAGAATTCACGGCGAGAACTAAACTCAATTCCGGAAAATAGTTTTAAAATATTTTGATGATTGGATTATTAATTGTAAGAAAAAAATATTGCAACAAATACATACATGGTTCATACATATATGTAGATTTAATATGGGTTTTGTTTTTGTGCACGTCGTATCTGCGACAATGAGGCTTCATCTCAGCATAAAGCTATGTTGTGACTTAAACCACAACACCGCGCTGTTTTTCAGTTAAAACCCCTAGTGACTTCCGATCGTTTAGATACGTAGAAATAAGTAAATAATAAATGAATTTTATAAGGTACCTAATACATATAAAATGTGAGATCAATGTGAGACATAGTAAATGTGAAAAAACTGGACGTATGCCCTTAATTTCTAAACTACTAATGCTTCGAATGTACTTAAGTACTTTAAAAAATGTTTAAAAAAAAAAATGGAGTCTTAATTTATTTAAACAAGCTTCACGCATAACCGTTACTGTTTATAGGTAGATCAAATAAATTTTAATCTTGGGTCAAGTAATTTTACCTTATAATCCTTAAAACAGTTTTTACGTCCGCCTTTAATATTGAGTAACAAATAAAAAAATATTAAGACACTTTGAAAGCTTTACTAAAAGCTTTTGAGATACTGTTTGTTATACTTCCTTAGTGAAACTCGACGCCTTTTCTAGTATAGTATTGTGGCTCGACGGCAAAATATGTTATGGGTATGATTTTCAAAAGGGGTAGAATTTTAGGTTTAGTTCATTCACAAATATTTGTTTGGATGTATTTTGTATCCATTCATTGTCGAGATGAAAATAATTCCAAGCAGAGCATACGGTTGCGTATTTAACCATTATAATTATAATAATAATATCTAATAATATCTTGGGACAACTCACACAGCGCTATCTAATCCCAAACTAAGCAGAGCTTGTACTATGTAAACCAGACAAATGACATACATACTTATATATTCCTAAATACATACATATTGTAGACTAGCTGTGCCCGCGACTTCGTTCGCGTGGAAGTTGGGTTTATATTAAGGTAGTTTATGTTACAATTTAACTTCTGTGTAAAGCATATTGGAAACATGCTCCACAATGCTCTGTGGCATCTATGGATATTAGGGCCTAGCTCTAATCAGGGCCCGACTTATGGCAAGGCAAGCCAAGCAAATGCCCAGTGCAGCAAAATGAAGGGCGACAAAGTTTATGGCGCCAGACGGTTAGAAGACAAATTATAATAGTATTTTACCAAAATGATTTGCATCACATCAAATATTACTATTATCGGTTTCGGGTTAAATGAAGCCCGAAACCGCCCAAGTACTCGTGCGAAATAGGGCTAGTGTGAGATAAGTTTTAAAAAAAATATCCTGGTTTTAAAACATTGCATTCCCGCGGTACTGTGATGCGTGTTCAAACAAACAGACAACATTCAAACGTTTCTAAAAGATATAGTGAATTAGTATATCTTTTAGAAACGTTTAGTTTAAATACTAAACTACTGTCGTAGCCGAGGATAGAACAAAGTGTGCAATTAGAGAGGCCTATGTCCAGCAGTGGACTGCGATAGGCTGATGATGATGATGATGAACCTGTCGTTAATTAAGATCATCATAAATTCATATCCGTAAATAATATATATATATAATACATAATCGTAAGAATTTCAGATTTATTTTTTAAATCAATTTACCTGATTCTGTTTAATTTGTATTTAAACGCCATCTATTTTCAAAACTGGATAAGTTTATTTTAATACTTGATGACTTTAAATTAAAGTATACTTAAACTATCATGCATATTAAACGTAGATAAGCAAGGTATTTAACCTAAACGCGATTAAGACCCGTAATATATATATATTCATAATAGTTGTGCCCGCGACTTCGTTCGCGTGAAAGTCGGGTTTAAATTAAGGTAGTTTAGGTAACGAAATAACTTCTGTGTAAATATGTTGGAAACAGTCCTGTTGACTAAATACTTACTAAATAAAAATTGATCTGTTCTATTCTTTTAGATAGTTAGTTTGGTGTGCGGCTTAAGAAGTGGGTTTTCTGTTGTTTTTGTTTCATTTTTTCAATGTTATACCTACTTATTACCTAATAATTTTTAATAGAATTTGTACGAAAATGTTGTTACTTCTCATGTGATCGTAAACTTGTAAAGCCTAAGTACTTAACTGTGATAGTTTTCCTTATAATTTTAGTATTTATACTACTACCCTGAATTTTTTCACATACCCAACATCAACCATTTAGCTGGCAGGGGGACACTTGACTCTAACAAAAATGTTCACTATAAAGCCTAATATTATACACAAAGGAATCCTTAAATCTAAAAATAGTCTTCACAAACCCTAAACCCTTTTTAAAAGACCTATCTAATGATACCACACACGATGGGGTAGGTAGGTGAGAAAAAAATCACATCCCCACTTTACATTATAAGAGAGGTACCCTTAAAAAAATAATGATTTTTAAGATTTTGTTCTTTCACTTTATCGGCGTTAGTAATTTATTCATGCAAAAGTTGCAACCTTAGCACTAACAGTCTCTGAGCTAAGCTGCGGACGGACGGCCATAAGGGAACTATAAGGGTTCTGTTTTGTCATTTTGGCTAAAAATGGGGTGTATTTCATATAGTGTTACAACGCAATACTAATAATAAAACTGCTGTAACACTTTAGTAAGCAAACACAGAGCGTGTCATGTGTGTCATGCCCGCGAAAATGTTAGATATCCCTAAAGGTACGGTTGACAAACAACGACCCCCCTCCTCCCGTCACCCGAACTACTCACACTTGAACGATGTTGAGCCATTCATTATCGTTGAATTGATGAACACGTAATCTCCAACCATAACCCCAAAACATGATCCTCGATGCACCTGTGTGATGCGTGGTCAAACAAACGGACAGACAGACAAACATTTCTAAAAATCATAGCAATGTGTTTCTTTTTAAAACTTCTTTTACTAAGTATAGAACATTATTGAATACAACGCCATCTACATTCAAGAATGTTGCCGTTGTTTTGTTGTTCACAATTTGATTTCATAGATGGCGCTACATGTACTTTTTTTACGTGTGTAATGTCTTTTTTTTAGACGAACACATCATTTCTGGAAAATGTCGAATACTTTTTAACTATAATGTAATATTGTTTTTCATTTCTACTACGATTAATTCATTACTCTCAGCAGTGCATGCAATACCTATAATTAATTGCATAATTTACTTGATTTTTAATATAAAAAGTAATAACCAAAGTAAATAAGTTACCTACGGTCGAAAAAATAACTAAAACATTCAGAAAAATATTAAAAAAGGATAAAGACAATTTAAATAAATACAAAAAGAACATATTCAGACATCAGATTCGAGCCTGGGACTTCGTCGTTAAAGTCCGCTAGCATAGCTTCGAGGCTATACTGTTAGCTACTTAACATGTCAAAATAACTGTTCTTATGAAACTTAAAAATGTTGTGTTTAGCTCCTTTTAGTTTTAGCGTGAAGTTATGCATTCCACGGGTTACAATTATAGATAATGTCTAATTGTGGAAAATTTTGTGATAAACCATTATGGTGCGACAAAAAATACGTTGCTACTCGTTCCCCATAGACGTTAGCGTAATGATTCATAGTGTAAATATATATAAAATGTCCTATAGTATTTACTATAAAACTGCAAATTTTCATAAAGATCCGTCAAGTAGTTACTGTTTTATAACGAAAAATAGCTACAGACATTATCCCTTACTGCTTAGCTCCTATGGGAAAAAGCGTGATAATTTATAGCCTAAATGTTAATCTGCATCTATTAGATTGCACGTGCAAAATTTCAACCGAATCTGTACGGTAGTTTTTGCGTGATGCGTGTTCAAACAAACAGACAGACAGACAGACAGACAGACAGACAGACAGACAGACAGACATTTATAAAAATGCAGCAAAGTGTTTAAATACTCTTTTCGAACATTTCCTAATATTTTTTTTCACTAAGTTCGGCCATGTACAGACACGTGAAATTTACAGTTTTATTATATGTACTAGCTGTGCCCGCGACTTCGTTCGCGTGGAAGTTGGGTTTATATTAAGGTAGTTTATGTTACAATTTAACTTCTGTGTAAAACATATTGGAAACATGCTCCACAATGCTCTGTGGCATCTATGGATATTAGGGCCTAGCTCTAATCAGGGCCCGACCTATGGCAAGGCAAGCCAAGCAAATGCCCAGTGCAGCAAAATGAAGGGCGACAAAGTTTATGGCGCCAGACGGTTAGAAGACAAATTATAATAGTATTTTACCAAAATGATTTGCATCACATCAAATATTACTTTTATCGGTTTCGGGTTAAATGAAGCCCGAAACCGCCCAAGTACTCGCGCGAAATAGGGCTAGTGTGAGATAAGTTTTTAAAAAAATATCCTGGTTTTAAAACATTGCATTCCCGCGGTACTGTGATGCGTGTTCAAACAAACAGACAACATTCAAACGTTTCTAAAAGATATACTGAATTAGTATATCTTTTAGAAACGTTTAGTTTAAATACTAAACTACTGTCGTAGCCGAGGATAGAACAAAGTGGCGTGCAATTAGAGAGGCCTATGTCCAGCAGTGGACTGCGATAGGCTGATGATGATGATGATGAACCTGTCGTTAATTAAGAACATCATAAATTCATATCCGTAAATAATATATATAATACATAATCGTAAGAATTTCAGATTTATTTTTTAAATCAATTTACCTGATTCTGTTTAATTTGTATTTAAACGCCATCTATTTTCAAACCTGGATAAGTTTATTTTAATACTTGATGACTTTAAATTAAATTATACTTAAACTATCATGCATATTAAACGTAGGTAAGCAAGGTATTTAACCTAAACGCGATTAAGACCCGTAATATATATATATTCATAATAGTTGTGCCCGCGACTTCGTTCGCGTGAAAGTCGGGTTTAAATTAAGGTAGTTTAGGTAACGAAATAACTTCTGTGTAAATATGTTGGAAACAGTCCTGTTGACTTAATACTTACTAAATAAAAATCGATCTGTTCTATTCTTTTAGATAGTTAGTTTGGTGTGCGGCTTAATAAGTGGGTTTTCTGTTGTTTTTGTTTCATTCTTTCAACGTTATACCTACTTATTACCTAATATTTTTTAATAAAATTTGTACGAAAATGTTGTTACTTCTCATGTGATCGTAAACTTGTAAAGCCTAAGTACTTAACTGTGATAGTTTTCCTTATAATTTTAGTATTTATACTACTACCCTGATTTTTTTCACATACCCAACATCAACCATTTAGCTGGCAGGGGGACACTTGACTCTAACAAAAATGTTCACTATAAAGCCTAATATTATACACAAAGGAATCCTTAAATCTAAAAATAGTCTTCACAAACCCTAAACGCTTTTTAAAAGACCTATCTAATGATACCACTCACGATGGGGTAGGTAGGTGAGAAAAAAATCACATCCCCACTTTACATATAAGAGAGGTACCCTTAAAAAAATAATGATTTTCAAGATTTTGTTCTTTCACTTTATCGGCGTTAGTAATTTATTCATGCAAAAGTTGCAACCTTCTAGCACTAACAGTCTCTGAGCTAAGCTGCGGACGGCCATAAGGGAACTATAAGGGTTCTGTTATGTCATTTTGGCTAAAAATGGGGTGTATTTCATATAGTGTTACAACGCAATACTAATAATAAAACTGCTGTAACACTTTAGTAAGCAAACACAGAGCGTGTCATGTGTGTCATGCCCGCGAAAATGTCAGATATCCCTAAAGGTACGGTTGACAAAAACGACCCCCTCCTCCCGTCACCCGAACTACTCACACTTGAACGATGTTGAGCCATTCATTATGGTTGAATTGATGAACACGTAATCTCCAACCATAACCCCAAAACATGATCCTTGATGCACCTATGTGATGCGTGGTCAAACAAACGGACAGACAGACAAATATTTCTAAAAATCATAGCAATGTGTTTCTTTTTAAAACTTCTTTTACGAAGTATAGAACATTATTGAATACAACGCCATCTACTTTCAAGAATGTTGCCGTTGTTTTGTTGTTCACAATTTGATTTCATAGATGGCGCTACATGTACTTTTTTTACGTGTGTAATGTCTTTTTTTTAGACGAACACATCATTTCTGGAAAATGTCGAATACTTTTTAATTATAATGTAATATTGTTTTTCATTTCTACTACGATTAATTCATTACTCTCAGCAGTGCATGCAATACCTATAATTAATTGCATAATTTACTTGATTTTTAATATAAATAGTAATAACCAAAGTAAATAAGTTACCTACGGTCGAAAAAATAACTAAAACATTCAGAAAAATATTAAAAAGGATAAAGACAATTTAAATAAATACAAAAAATATATATTCAAACATCAGATTCGAGCCTGGGACTTCGTCGTCAAAGTCCGCTAGCATTGCTTCGAGGCTATACTGTTCGCTACTTAGCACGTCAAAATAACTGTTCTTATGAAACTTAAAAATGTTGTGTTTAGCTCCTTTTAGTTTTAGCGTGAAGTTATGCATTCCACGGGTTACAATTATAGATAATGTCTAATTGTGGAAATTTTTGTGATAAACCATTATGGTGCGACAAAAAATACGTTGCTACTCGTTCCCCATAGACGTTAGCGTAATGATTCATAGTGTAAATATATATAAAATGTCCTATAGTATTTACTATAAAACTGCAAATTTTCATAAAGATCCGTCAAGTAGTTACTGTTTTATAACGAAAAATAGCTACAGACATTATCCCTTACTGCTTAGCTCCTATGGGAAAAAGCGTGATAATTTATAGCCTAAATGTTAATCTGCATCTATTAGATTGCACGTGCAAAATTTCAACCGAATCTGTACGGTAGTTTTTGCGTGATGCGTGTTCAAACAAACAGACAGACAGACAGACAGACAGACAGATAGACAGACAGACAGACATTTCTAAAAATGCAGCAAAGTGTTTAAACACTCTTTTCGAACATTTCCTAATATTTTTTTTCACTAAGTTCGGCCATGTACAGACACGTGAAATTTACAGTTTTATTATATGTATAGATATAGATAAATAACACCCAGACACAGAATAAACCATCGTCCTTATCATACAAAGTATTATCCTGGGTGGGGATCGAACCCACCCAGCGCTCTTGCGTAGCAGTCGGATACACTCATACCTACGTTAGACGCTTATAACTGGACCGAATCGTTTGTAAAGCATAATATTAGAAATATAGAGTATTAAAAAGTCTCCCGAAGCTGCAATTCTTAAAATGAAATACTAATATTTTCATATCTCATATGAAAAGTAACGTTGGCTGAGCAAATAGATCTTCTACTAATATTTCTAGTATTCGTTGTTATAGCAGCTATGACTCATGATATTTGATATTAAAATTTGTTATATTCTGGAAAGTTATGCAATAATACATACAAGGCTCGTAGTGTATTATGTTATGATGCTTAAGCCATCCCATAAAAGATATTAACTTTAATGTATATCTGATTCTGTGTAAATGAAGCATGTTATTTACCCAATTCGTCACACTGTATGCATATTATTTCTGACGAAACACAGATAAACATTTACACATGAACAAATTTATATGAGAATCGTACAAATCCAACATCAAAATAATCTTGTACGGCGTAGTTGATCTATGTAAATATCCATCTATTATACAAAATAGTTAACTAGCTGATCGCCCCGGCTTCATACGGGTAAATAATTAAAAAAGAAAATTAAGAAAAGACTTATCCAATTTGGAGCAGACGTGCTGAAGTTATGGGCACACACTTACACACACACACTTAAACAACTAGAACCCTGTTGAAAACCAGCGCCAGGTTCATATATGCGCCCGGCATTAAGCTGAACTGGGTTCCTATTTTGGTGCAGCCACGAGACGCCCATTTTCTGTGTAATAATTTAACTGTTTATTAATGATAATTGCTATTGATTATTTTTATTATTAATTGCAATTATTATTATTATTTTGCTATTATTATTATTCTATGTTTATTATTATTATATTACAATTCTATTATGTTTCATCTGCCTGTCCCGTGCGTTTTGTACCAAATAAATTTATTTTCTTTTGTTATAATTTCGCCTTGTCCATTCATCCGTGTGTCCGTCTGTACCCAGGTTAGCTCAAAGACCCTTAGTGCTAGAAAGGTGTAATTTGGCATAGATATATGTATTACCTACGCCAGCAAAGTGGTAAAATAAAATCTTGATAAATATATTTTGTCTCTTGTGTGGAGTGTAGTTAGATAGGTATTTTAAAAATATTTTAGGTTGTCAAAACCACTTTACGCTTTAGGGCTGCATACAATTTTTTAGCGTTTTAAAAGTCAACCGTTAATGGGGTAAAGTAGGTCTTAAATATAAAAAAAAACATACATTTATGCTTAGTATTGAAATAAAATGGAAATCAATAAATGGAAAATCTATTCTACAGGGGATAAAATCATTCACTCGGGCAAAGCCACGAGCCATAGCATGGTATCTCTGTGGTCAATTTTTGTACTTATTAAGGTGCCTATTTATTATTACAAAAGAAAAAATATCGAAAAATCCCATTGAGTTTCATATAGGTACGAGTAAGATTTTATTTTGAAATTCAATAAGATAATATATCTGTCGGCGAATTATTCAATTGCTAATTGATTTCCGTTCACCTTACATAATATGTTTTGATTAGATAACAAGTATATTCCTGTCACAGGCATTTTTTGCTTACTAGGTGATTTCGATCACAGTTCATATAATGTAAAGTTTTTATGAATAAAATGTATTATTAATATTGACTCATTTCAATATGGCCGCCGCAAGATGGCGTGGGGCAGTTGGTCTCATTCGGCAGTCTTACTCGAGCGGTCGTAGCGACAACACGCCTTCCGATAGACGTCGCTATTTTTACAGTCGTGTGCGCAAAGTGTTAGTGTAGTTATAGAGACATTTGATGTGAGTAGCATTTGTGTAATCAAAATGATTAAAACAGGCGGACTTTACTTTGCTCGAGATTGATATCTCGAGCAAGGTAAAGTCCGCCTGTTCTAATCAACTAACATTATGGTAAATTATCATATGAACGCTGATGCGTTCATATGATAATTTACCATAATGTTAGTTCGAATATTGAGCCACTAATAGCTCATAAGGCCACCCTGGCGTTTAGAAATGCCTATGACAAAAAAAAAAACAAAATATATCTCCGACTACATGATAATATAGTATTGTTTCCATCTGTTTTGTACATTGTGCATGTCATTTTATTTTTTTAATTTATTTTTTCTTTAATACACTTAGATAAAATATAAAAGTTAGTTGTTACATCCTTCAACCCAAGTAGGATGTAACAACTAACTTTTATAACTTTTTTAACACTTGAGCAATCAAAACGAATCCAACGACGTATTAATTGTATAAATCCGTTTAGTGGTCTGAAAGATCTGAGCTAATAAAAAATATTACATACTTACAATTCACGCCATGTAAGTTTGCGTTCGTGAAGCTGTATTCAAATTTAGTTCAGCGCAGGGACGTCGTTCCCCGCCCTACTCCTTTATACCCTCCGATACCTAAATTTGAGTTGTGCGCAGCTTGTGTGGAAAGAGAAGCGTGTGTCATTTGTCTAAGCCCCCAGACACGCAAACTTAGCTGGCGACATGTGTATGTACATACGCGCGAAAAACATAACCCTTCCTTATATTCTGGTAAAAATAGAAACATTAAATTAAAAAAAGGAGAAATAAAGGTTTACTTAAAATTAATCACTTAAATTTAATTAAAACCCATATATTGGTAATCAATAGAATACCGATATAATTGATGATGTAAATACAGGATCATAGTATCACCTAATTAAGTGTGATTAACTTGGTAATTATAGTTTTGTGCAAAAAGCGTAAAATTGAATCACATTCGCTGGGAATATTAATTAAACTTTTATGAAAAGAAATGCATGCTATGGTCCAGATATTATGCATAGCGTCATACAAAGTGGTGATCAAATTATTACTTAAATTATGACAACATATTGTATACTAGCGGACGCTTCGCGGTTTCACCTGCGTAGTTCGTTTCCTGCATAAATACAGGGATAAAAAGCAGTCTATGTTACCCGGGGATAGTGTAGCTTCCCAACGGTGAAAGATTTTTTGAAATCGGTCTAGTAGTTTTAAAGCTTTTTAGTTACATACAAAAATACAAATCTTTCCTCTGTATAATATTAGTATAGATAGCTATTTTGAGGTTTAGGTACAGTATTTTCCAACCTCGTTTACTGTTTTTAGTGTTTCGTAGCCAAAATTATCAAAACGGAACCCTTATCCTTTCGTCATGTCCGTCCGTCCGTCCGTATGTCATAGGCCAAGACGAAAAAATACGGAAATATCATAAAGGTAGCGCTTAGTTAATACTTTTAACTAAAACTATATTCGATATGATCCCATATATCGTCATTGAGTTATTCCCAAAAACCTGCGTTTATCAACAAAAGGGCACAAATGCCACGAATATACTTTCTTAGTCTGTCTGAACTTACTTTTGTCTGTGGAATTATTCAAATCGTTTTTTTTTTTTATATGTTGTGCATTTATTTCTAATAACGGCTGCGGAATCAATCTCACTCACTCAATTCTAGTAATTAAGTACCGCAAACGATTTAGAATGTACCTTTTGTATATGTGCTACACACTTACTGATTTTCACAAGGCGAAATGATCATACCGATCATTTGGCCTTGACGTAAGATTCTCCCTTCCCCTCCACATGTTAAATTCATGCATAAATACATAAACATTTATTTTTTTATTTACCCTGTTCACGCTTTGTTTAGTCTTCCAAACATACCAATTAGAATTCGTAGGTATATCTTATATCTTTAAACGAGCAATTCTTGTATATATACATAAATATATAATCTGAATCTCGGCAACGGCTCCAGCGATTTTCTTAAAATTTAGTATGCAGGGGGTTTCGGAGGCGAAAAGTCGATCTAGCTAGGTTTCATTTTTAAAAAACGTCGTTCTATCTGTATTTTCAGGCAATGAAAAACTGCTACAATATCATTAGAATACGAAGGTAAATTTCGCCGCGATCGGCATTGTTTTAATAGCTTAGGTGGGAAACGGGCGGTCTCCAAAGCAGGAGACCACCTTTCGAATCCGAATAAATATTTTTTTTTCCTATTTTATTTTTTAATTTATGATTTTTTTCCCTATTTTTTTTATTTTTTTTATTTGTGGTTTATTTCATATTTTTTTTATTATTATGTCGGTAATATCGAAAAATAAATATAATTTCCAAAAAACACGATGTACTTTTTGTACTTTTTGTTGTGTACACGATGTTTTTTGTTGCTGTACGAAAAAGTTGTGTTAGAATAATTGCACCAGCAGAAGAGCGTATATTCATGGCACATCGGGCAGTCCCGAAACCAGAACACCCCGGTTTGCGTCCAGATGATTATTTTTTTCCCTTTTTAGGGTTCCGTAGCCAAAATGGCAATCTTGTAGTAGCCGCTACTTAGTTTGATAGCTAAATAATAAACATTAATATTTTTAGGCATTCCATACATGTAACAGAAGCTGAAACATTTTTTTTAGCAAACATCAACGTGTGGCACTTCATTCGACAGGTCTTTTAAAAACATATTAGGGTTTCTAATAAACTTTTATTACACAATAAATGAGTATTTTTTAAAAATTGTGTCTTCGCCCCGCCCCTTATTGATTGAACCGTGTCAAAACATACGAAAAAAATCAAAAAGGGCGTAAGTGCCATGAACACGCTCTTTTGCTGGTGCAATTACGCAAATCGGATTTTTACATACGGCTACGGCTACGGAACTCTACACAAAGTATGGTCCGACATGTTTCCCCATGTTCGTCGTTACTTACGCCGACAAAGTGAAAGAATAAAATCTTGAAAAAAAAATTTTTTCGATTGCAATTATGTAAAGTGAGGGTGTGATTTTTTTCTCACCTACCCCATCGTGTGGGGTATCATTATATAGATCTTTTAAAAATGTTTAGGGGTTAGTAATGATTTTTAGATTTAGGGATCCGTTTGTAAAATATTGAGCTTTAAAGTGATTTTGGTTTGAGTCAAGTGCCCCCCCCCCCACCTGCCAGCTAAATAGTTGGTGTTGGGTATGTGAAAAAAATCAGGGTAGTAGAATATATAGTGAAATTAAAAGGAAAACTATCACAGCCAAGTAGGCTTTACAAGTTTACGAGTAACAGCTGCTCAAATGAGAAGTAACAACATTTTCGTACAAATTCCATTGAAAAATATTATTAAGTAGATATTGAAACAAAAACAACAGAAAACCCACTTCTTACGCCACAATATTCAGATGGGGGGTGGGGACTACGGAACCCTACATTGTGCATGACCCGACATGGACTTGCGCGGTTTTTTTATTTAAATATTTGTTTTCCTTTTTTTATTATTATGTCGGTAAGATCCCCACGCACAATATGGGGTTCCGTAGTCCCCCATCCAAATAATGCGGCTTAAGAAGTGGGTTTTCTGTTGTTTTTGTTACTATTTTTCAATGGAATCTGTATGAAAATAGTTGCGATATGTTTGTTTGTCTGTCCAAATGTCACAGGCATTTCACTCAAAAACTACACAGTGAATATTGATTGAATTTGGTGAAATGGTGTCTTGTAATAGCCGCTACTTAGTTTAATAGCTAAATAATAAAAACCTACTTTGTGATTTTTAATACAATTATTACATTTTTAATAAAGTGATTGGAAAGAAATGCCTATAAAATTACTATTATTTTTTGGTCACAGTTCAAAAGATAAGGGGAGGGGACACAATTTATGCAATTTTCAGGGCGATTATTTCCAATAATATCAAAAAGGTTTATTTGAAACCTTACATATTTTTAAAGGCCTGTCGAATGATGCCACACGGTGATTTCTACTGATTTTTTTTTAGCTTTTGTTAATTGTATGAAGTGCCTAAACATATTTATTTTTATTATTTAGCTATCAAACTAAGTAGCGGCTACTACAAGACACCTTTACACCAAATTTCATCAATATATTCATTGTGTAGTTTTTGAGTAAAATGCTTGTGACATACGAACGGACAAACAGACTATTAGGGATACTATAAGGGTTCCGTTTTTGGAGTTTTGGTTACGGAACTCTGAAAATACCGAGCAAAGCTCGGTCATCCAGGTACTTTGTAACATAATAACCCTACCAGTATTTATTAATAAATAATAATTTTAATTTTAATGTTTATTTCTGCGGTATATCAATGTGTTCAAAATACTCCTTATATATAAAATTGCGGTAAAGCTATATCAATTAATCGGAATTTAACTCGTGAATAACAATATCAATGGTAGGCATTGTTTTCAAAATAATCCTTTAATTTTAAAGTTTATTTTAGCAGTGAAATATTTAATGGAAATTCCGAAAAAACATCTACGATTTAACAGTTTCACAAAATTATATTTTAAATACCGGATACTAAATGTTGATTGCCGTGTGGTGCCGGCTTAAGAATAGTACCACCCCATCTCTACCCGTGGGTGTCGTCAAGGCGACTAAGGGATTTCACCCCGGAGGACGGGCAGCAGCGTCCTCTGCGTACTTAAAGCCTTACTGCGATCGCCAACCCGCTCGCCAAGCGTGGCGATTATGGCAATTACCCCCAGGATCTACATACTAGTAGGTTCTACTGGGGAGACCCGTGCCCAGCAGTGGGCCATCTTATGGGTTGATATGAAATGTTGATGACGTTAAATTAACTTGGATGACAGACAGTTCCATTAATCTTGAGAACTTTGTTAAAACTTAAGATTAACTCAGATCATCATTAAAAACTCAGTATCGGTCAGAAGCGAAGGGTTAAAAGGTAGGTAACCGGACACCGTATATCTATCTTGGTGGACGAGGTTCTTTAGGTACAAAGAACCTTGTCCACCAAAGTTTAGGTAACTACAATTCAATGGGAAACTGAAAACAACGTTGTCCTAATGACCCTCCGCCTCTGGTATCGGTTATAGGTTTCTTTGTAATTTTCTAGCCGTGTGGTACTTAGGAATAGTACCACCTCATGTCTTCCCGTGGGTATCGTCAAGGCGACTAAGGGATTTCACACCGTAGGACGGGAAGCACCGTTCTCTGCGTACTCTAAACCTTACTGCGATCGCCAACCCGCTCGCCAAGCGTGGCGATTATGGCAATTACTCCCATGATCTATATTAAGTAGGTTCTACTGGGGAGACCCGTGCCTAGCAGTAGGATATCTTATGGGTTGATATGATGTGATATTATAATTTTTGCCCGACTGTGGAAGGAAGGGGGTAATATTTATCGAGCGGTTAGTCTATGTGTATAATGAGTGGTTAGTTAGGTTTTAACATAATTATAAGGTGCGATTAAGTTTGTTTTAATTGTGAGTGACACAGAGTATAAAAAAATCATATAAGTATAGGTACGTAGAGACTTTGATTATATAATGTCTAGATTCCTAATCCGGCATCTAAAATTGAAGCAAAGAACTGTCAAAAAGTACGGTCAAATGGAGATGGCTTTTTGAGAGTTAAAAAGACTCCTACCAGGGGGCTTAGACAAATGACACACGCTTCTTTTTCCACACACGCTAACGCGAAAAAAAATATGCATTTGACATATGGTTGACAAAACGTCACGTGACTGTTCCTGAATTTGTAAACAAAAACCAATAGTAGCGTGTGCGGAAAAAGAAGTGTGTGGCATTTGTCTAAGCCCCCAGATGTTCTAGCCATAGTTATTCTAGCGCAATTTTCAACGAGTGTCAAACGTCAAAAATAGTAGCTTCATTGTTTTATAGGCTACTGAGGGAATGCTCCATCTATACATTATATAATCAAAACCTAGAGACTACTACAGAAACTAACTACTATTTTTTTAACACAAAACTTACTTAGATTTCATAAACTTTAATGAATTTCATAATTAGGCGTTGAATTTAAAGGCGTACGGGATTTAAATGTAGAAGTTTAAATTTAAAATAACAATTTCAAAAGTACATATCAAATATTCAAATCATTTCGTGCCCTAAAAAAAAATTACTAAAGTAATTTTAAATTAGTTAAAGCTTAGGAGATTTTGTTATTAGTACATTCGTTTTGTGGCAAATTCGATAAAAAAAAAACTACGGTTTCCAACGCAAACGTCAAATTCTATACTATAATTCTTTTCCATTAACGACATCGCTATTCGAATGTTACTTCGTCTAGCGGCCCGTCTCAATTATCTAACTATCGATGGATTTGGCTACTAGGGGTACATATTTGACATAAGCTCCATACAAAATATGTCAAAGTTCTACCTCTAGTAGCCAAATCCATCGAAACCGGCCGTAGGCCACCAGGGCGCGTTTTCACTACTGTCGTCTAAATGGTGTGGACGACAGTTAATCATGTCGTTTAAGTGAAAACCTCCATTTATATACACAATCCACGACGCCTTATACGACATTATAATCTGTCGTCACGACCTAGAGAACGTGCCCTTACTGGTGACAATTCTCCAAAAAAAAAGTAAAGTATTTGTTTATATGAAAGTACTTATTTAAGTAAAACTGAAAACTTTTTAGCCTCATTAATTATAAAAAAATGTAGCAATCAATTTTAGTAAGTAAGTTTACTTTAGTTTATGTTACTTTGTAAATAAAATAACCGTAAATACTTTTTAAATTCTTAAACTTTTTTACCGGTATTTATCGTGTTTTTAGGAAATAATGATTTTCTTTGTAACCTGTCACACTGAGACAAAACGTCATTCAATTTCGAGATGCTGTTATTTCTGATGCTGAGTTGTAAAAATGCCAGCAGACTAACCAGTCGTTATTTTTTACAGCTTCACGTTTATCATGTAAAAATACTTTGTGCATGCAGATAAAGTGTGATGTTGCATTAAATACTTAACCCTGGCAGAAATTAGCCTTAAGGCTAGATTGCCAAAAATTAAAATTATAAAAAAAACGGGTTGCACTCACAAACTTTACAAAAACTTGACAATTCAAAAAATTACAAAGACAACGACATGACAACTTAATCAAATATATGAAATATTAAATAAAAAAAGGGCAAAAAATAAACATTTGGACTCGAACTGGGATCTTCTGGTTTCTAGACCGCCTGATTTCCCACCTGAGCTATTATAACGTCGAAATTTACCTTTTGTATTCTAAGAATCTTACAAGTTTAATATTTTATACCCATACCAAAAAAGTGCATAACGCCGTTAAATAAATGTTCACTAATTATTAATAGTATTCTTTGCCCTGGCTGTCACTGTCATTTATAACATACTAGCTTTTGCCCGTGGCTCCACTAGCATACATATCGGTTATTGCAATAAAACAATCCCATGTCATTTCCTAGGATTCATCTCCATACTAACTTTCATTTTGATTGGTTCAGCAATTTAAGCGTAAAAACCTAACAGACATAGTTACTTTGACATTTATAATACAAGTTTTGACAACTCAAAACTAAGTATCGTTTAAATCACAGTCTTTCGAATGTAAATCCAATGCTGTACTGATTGCAGCCGCCGGCTACAAACTTTGTGTCTATAAGAGATACAACAATGAATCATTTTCCGCGTTTTAGGTTTATAGCTGTAAAGTGTGTGAATCGAGGACGAGGCTGGAATAAATGTGAAATTTATTCAAGAGGAGCCACTGAATATCTGAGCCAATGGTGCAACAAAGTTTGGCAATTTATCGCACGACTACGTGTGGTGCCGGCGAGATTTGTGTTCCTTTAACTTGGACTCACTGTGTTTATCAATGAATGTTAAAAACAAACAAATCTGTTCTTAAATCTACGTCTAGAAAGTTCTATCAAGAAAATAGTGACTGCTTGCGATTTTGTAGGTACCTATTGTAAAGAGATTTAATACTAAAGCAATGGAATCATAATATTTCCTTTTACGTATATAAACAACAATGGGTTATTTTACGAGTTTATGGGAGGTAACAGTAGTGAAGATTTTTTTGAGGTAATTCGATGCAAAAATATATCTTGTTGAAAACAGTTCTTTGTACCTAGAACATAGAGTAACTAGAATTCAAGGGTAAACCGAAAAGAAGGAACCCTCCGCTACTGGTAGGTAGGTACCTACATTAAACTTTCGAATGCACTAGAAAAGATTACTCAGACTCGTGTCTCCCCTAATGAAAGAAACATTAGTAAGTATCTATTGTAGGTACTGTCTCTATAACACCTATATCAATGTCCACTCCCAGAACACCCAGGATACAATCGAACTAAGTCTATGAAAATCGTTCAATGTATATACATATATAACTAGCTGTCCCGCGTAACGTTTTTTGCAATATTTCTCATTGCTGCTCCGCTCCTATTGGTCAATTTTATATAGCCTATAGCCTTCGTAAATATAGATAAATGCACTATCCAACAGTGAAAGAATTTTTAAATTCGGATAAGTAGTTCCTGAGATTACCGCGTTCAAACAAACAAACTCTTCAGCTTTATAATATTACTATAGATAATAATTTAAGAAAAGAAGGCGAAGAGATAACTTATTTTTTCAGATATTTTTCCCAATATCAATAAAAGGTATTTTACGCTTAGGTCTTAACTAAGATTAAAATTCCGTTATCGATTAAAATTCCAAAATCAGATGTTTGTTAAGTTAACAAAAGACCGAAACTCGCAGATTTGTGTCAAGAGAAGCTAATATAAAGCAGCAAATTACAAAACAGGCGCCACAATGAGTGTCGTGCAGTAAGTTATTACATCGTAAATTAGTCGGATGTCAACATTGGTGTCAGCATAATCCTACTTAACGATACCAGCTAATGCATGTTGTTTAGTATCAGTAGGTACTTTAGTGTATAAACAGTTTTTATGCAAATGTTAATATGTTGCATATTGAGCTGCCAAATATCACTCAAAATTGTTTTTTTTTTTTTAAAGTCCACTTTCGCACTTCGGCATACGCCCTGTGTCCCAGGGCTTTAAAAAAAACAATTTACCGTCACAAAGTATGTACGTAGAACAGTGTAGTACGCTAGAAGGTTAGCATTTAGATAACAGTGCGTGTTTTTTTGGAACGGGTGTTAAAGCATTTACACTTTGTTAATTTATCTCAAATTACAAATCCTAGGAGATCGACATAATTATGTTATTTAATGTGAAATTATTGATATGTTTTTTGCTTAAGACTCCCTGATGATATGTCAAGAAATGGGTAATCTACTCTTATTTAATTATTAGGGTAACTTTGGGAGAGATGGTTGTACTGAATAGATGGTGTCAATCGTCAGAAATGAGGCTAATAACCGTCAGATGGCATTAATATCAACGTAGTTCAAGTCACCTATCGGTCAGCTTTAAGCGTGTACGTGTTTTTTTTTCAGAAAGACCAATAAACCCGATCTATCTGGATGTGACTGCCGATCCATGGCAATCATACTCGGATACTCTGGGGCAGAAGGTCAATCGTATTTTTTTTAATGTCTCTTGAATATATTTTTGCTGATTGCCAGACTGATTACGATAATTAAGTTAAGTTATATAACTAAAGTTTGGTTTAGTATCAAAATGGTTCTTTTTAACACAATAGTTAACCGAAAATACTTCTTGGAAGTTAATATGGCCGTCTCCCCCGGAATTACCCCACAGACAAACTAGTTATTTCAAGAAAAATCGTTCTAATGGAAATATTATTTTTTTCCAGTTCCATTTTTCTTAGTACTTAATTCTGACGTCATTTTTATTACCGAATTTTCTTAATTTTTTAAAATAATTAATCAAACTTTCATATTTATATAGTATCTACTAGCGACCCTCTCCGTCTTCGCACGGACTTTTCTCAACTAAATATATCCATATAAACACAGTTTTCGTAAGAAACTCTATTTTTTTTTTAATATTTAATACATCCTACGTTACTTCCTGATAATGCAGCTTTCTATAAGTGAAAGATTTTTTTAAATCGTCCAGTAATTCTTGAATTTATTCGTTACATACAAAAATACAAATCTTTTCTCTTTATAATGTTAGTATAGATTGTTATATTCCTCACTAGAGAGCCCCGATTAACGCGTGCCGCTGCTAATTATAAAGTGCTATAGGGCGACGCTCGGCCTTCTACGCGTTATATAAAGGCACGCACGCGCCACCGGCTCCCCGGCCGGTACTGCCGCAACCGCTATGTCCCTGCATTTAAAATCTGATCTACATTAAATGCACAGTGTATTGTGTACTCAATTGAATAAGAATTAATGCTGTATTGCTTAAAATCGCTTCGTAATAAAGCCATTATTTCTCGTAAAAAGTAAAAGATAAAAAATGGTTTTTGTGGGTTATCCCTAAGAAATAGACTTCAGCCATCTCGGACTTTTTTGTACACCTTCTTATGGTATACAATACTGTAGTACAATATTTTGATCTATCTCGTAGGGTTCAGCCAGCGTTTGCAGTGTAAGCGAAAAAAAAATGTGTTTATTTACGACATCACATTAGAAACCTTTAAAATTATCAGTTTCTCTACTATTTTATGCATGTTTTATAAATATAAACCGTCCTCTTATATCACTTTATCTATTAAAAGAAACTGCATCAAAATCCGTTGCATAGTTTTAAAGATCGAAGCATACATAGGGACAGACAGACAGGAAGCGACTTGGTTTTATACTATGTAGTGATAGTTAAGCTTGATAACTCACTTTGCGTCCGACTAGATCGACAGATCAGCGAGGTCAATCACTGTCAGTAGTAGTTTAGATAGGTGACCGTCGTCTAAAAATGTCACCCCCTCACGTCTCGGAGTGTCCGTTAAGCTGTCTCCGAGTCGTATTGTGCCTATGTTTATTCCATGTGACTGAAATTGAGAGAAAGAGAGTGCACTTAAGTTTATGCACACACTCGAGACGGACACGAGCATGATTCGACATGCTCGTGTCCGGTTTTTAGGGTTCCGGCCGTATATAAAAAACAATTTGAATAATTGCACCAGCAGAAGAGCTCTTGTTGTTAATGTTCATGGCACTTACGCCCTTTTGTTGAGAAACGCAGTTTTCGACAATAACACAATGATGGTATATCCGATATATTTTTCATTTATCCGTTTTTTGCCATTTTGGAAAATTTTACTGCTAAAAGATTGATAAGCGGGTTCCGAATTTCAATCAAAATCAAAATCAATGTATTCAAAGTTGCAGGCAAAAGCTAGCAATGGCTATGGCACCGGACTCGCAATCGTGAGGTCGCGGGTTCGTTTTCTTTCAACCCTTCAGGATTGCTAGTAATGTGGGACCCAAAATATCTCATTTCTAGTTACAAAAAATATATATATATACAGGATGATTTTTAATATACTAATAACCTCCCACTCGTGGCTTATTTACATAACACTGAATAACTATGCAATATCAGTTTTGAAAAATATTTAATATATTAACCCATAGTCACCTACCACTGGTGTTGATGGTCATAATTTCAAAAACAAGTAATGACCTTATACACCTACAGATTATATTACCGGAGTAAAATCGTTGTTTATTGTGAGTCCCTAAACTTGACAAAGAAACATCGATTTTACTCTGGGGTCTCATAGATGTGTGATAAATGGTTGTGTTACAAAAGCTTTTAACCAACAATTATATTATGAAGTTATTTGGTGCAATGTAAAGAAGCCACGAGTAGGAGGTCATTAGTATATTACAAATCATCCTGTATATATAGCTGTCCCGCGCAACTACGTCTGCGTAAATTTTCCCTGTTTTTGCAACATTTCTCATTGCTGCTCCGCTCCTATTGGTCGTAGCGAGATGTTATATAGCCTATAGCCTTCCTCGACAAATGAACTATCTAACAGTGAAAGAATTACAGCGTTCAAACAAACAAACTCTTCAGTTCTTTAATATTAGTTTAAATATATATACACTTTATTCCCAAAACCCTGAAGATCTCTTGAACAACTGAATACGATCAAACTTCGAATAGTAAGTAAAGATACCATTATTACCGCCTGTCTCAGATATTCGAACTATAAGTACTAAACTTAAAGTAATATCGATAAATCTGATACTAGGATCAACAGTAACGTGCCAAGTATCATTGTAAGAAGTCTAAGTTCTAGGTAAACAATTTACTGAAGAGTTCTTCAATCGCATATAACTGATTTTATTACGTAGTTTAAATTTATAGCAGCCATTTCGACCTAGCCATTGAATACTCAAATCTTAGCCTAAACGACCAGTTTATTTGGTCTTTATTTATGAACATTATGTACTAGTAGAGAGTTTAAAGCGTCAGTAATATTGGTGGTATAAAGCGGTTCATTCAAATGTTCAACTATTGACATCAGAAGTCATTTATTTTTGTTATGAAATTGGGATCGGTTGACTTCAGCAATAATAAGGATATTAATTTAAATTTTATCGAAAATCGACGCCCGTAGGTACGACCGCGGTGTATGTTAGTGAATCAAATTTGGATTTTAAATGAGGTGCCATTACGAAATATAAAACCAATGTAATACAGAATGAAATATAAAAACTAGAGCTGTCCGGCTAGTCGGACAAACTGACTATCCGGCCATATTTGCCGACTATCAGGACTGGCTACAAGTCTAGTGGTAAGTGACTCTGACTGATAAGCCAAGGGTCGTGGGTTCGATCCCTACCTAGGATAAAACTCTGTGTAATGAGTACGATAGTTTATTTTATTCTGTGTTTAGTAATTTATCTATTGTTATAAATAAAAGATTAATTGCCTTTTTTTAAAAAGAAATATAAATGTATTCTGCAACTCAAGCAATTTTACAAATAAATTATAAGTAGGTAATCGGGCAGAGCTTCCGCACGCTATGACGACCGACGACAAACTGGCCGAGAGCCGCTCGCCACGCTCCTTTTATAGGCTGCCACAGTGTTGCCACTGGGGTTTTTATTTTGCTTCTAACACGGCCTCTCCTGACGGGGCTGCGTCCTCGAAGCCATTACGAGTCGACATGGATGGTCCAGCAACACTTTCTGCCTGCAGCGGCAGCTCGCTATCTTTGTCCTCAGCGGTAGCTGTAAAAATACGTTCATTTTAGGCCACCGTATTCAATCAGATTATCAACAGAAGTCTGGTTTTAGAAAGCAGTTTAAGAATTCAGATTATGTACCAATCAGCAAGCAAGTCAACTTGTGTAGGCAATCCTTCGAACAATAGTCAGGTCATATAGGCTTTACACAGGTCTGTTCCCACGCAACCGAATACCCGGAGCTTTCGGGACTTACATCAGTCTCTTGTAGGTCACCCCAGATACCTAAAGTCAAGGGTAGGTTTTACACAGGTCTGTTCCCACGCAACCGAATGCCCAGCACTATCGGGACTTAAATCAGTCTCTTGTAGGTCACCCCAGATACCTAAAGTCAAGGGTAGGTTTTACACAGGTCTATTCCCACGCAACCGAATGCCCAGTACTTTCGGGACTTAAATCAGTCTCTTGTAGGTCACCCCAGATACCTAAAGTCAAGGGTAGGTTTTACACAGGTCTATTCCCACGCAACCGAATGCCCAGCACTATCGGGACTTAAATCAGTCTCTTGTAGGTCACCCCAGATACCTAGAGACAAGGGTTGGTTTTACACAGGTCTGTTGTCAGTGGCGCTACCGACTCAACCCCGATACCTTCCCAATGTATGTCAGGGTCAACCCAATACCATGCGCACCAAGGATTTACAAGGGTCTCTTCCACTGCACACACAATAAACACTGTCATTGATCACATTATCAAACACTATTATTGATCACATTAACAAACACTGTTATTGATCACATTAACAAACACTATTATTGATCACATTAACAAACACTGTAATTGATCACATTAACAAACACTATTTCAATGTGCTTGTCTGGTACAAAATCTTACAACACGGGTAGGAACTGGTACCCAAGTTAAAAAGCTAGTAATAAGTAGGTACACCATACCTTCAAAGAATGCAGTGCAGGTCTCGGGGGTCCACTCACCCCTCCACAATACCATGTATGTGGCAGCTGCCATACTGGTCTTGCCGTATGCGCCAGCTAATAGTTGCAGTTCATATCTGCCGTTGGGGAGCGCCTTGGTTACTTTGTAAGGGCCCCTCATACCACCATCGAGTTTGCCAGTGCTCTGAGAATTCTTGATTACGAAGACTAGGTCATTAACCTGAAACCTTTTGGGTGGTTTCCTATTTCTATTGACATAGGAGTCCTGGTTGTCCTTATTTTGTCGAATAAGGTCATCGGCGCGTTGTCGCCTTATCTCGCGGATAGCATCTCGATTAGGATTAGAGCCTTCGTAAGTTATATCTTTAATTAAAGCGTTTAATAATGGTGTAGTAGAATCAGTACCAATGAGTAAATTTAATGCAGAGTATTGAGTTGTCTTATGTTTAGTAATGTTAAGAACTAATTGCAACTTCCACAACACTTTTGACCATTCCTTTTCATTATGATTTACTTCAACTCTTATCATATTTAGGACTGTACGGCAAAACCTTTCGACTTGCCCGTTTTCCTGGTGCATTTCAGGTGTGATAAAATGCACGTCAATACCAAAATCCGAAATCCAATTAATAAACTCTGTATTATCGAATATACGACTCCTATCGCATACCAGTCGTTTGAATGTGCCAAATTGCGAAATCGTTTGTGTCATGACGCGCTTCAACTCGGTACAGTCTTGCCTCCTTAGGGCATGTAGCAAGCAATATTTAGTATAAGCGTCTACTATAATAAGTACATGTTTGTGACCATCACTTTCTCTCAAGGGTCCAAGTACGTCGACGTGTATCGTGTCAAACGGTACTGGAGCCTTCTGCCACGAAAGTATTGGTTGCAGTGGCGCACGGGGGACTTGCTTGTGCGAGATGCATACTACGCAGTGAGTGACGTACTTGACTACGAATTGTCTAAGACCAGGAAACCAGAAGTGCCGTAGGATCAGATCAACAGTCTTGTCTATACCGATGTGTTCATGCTCGTCATGAAAAACGCGTAACAAGCTCAATCGAAACGCCTTTGGTACGTAGCATAGGAATCGCACTTGCTCACCCGTGACGTCATACTTGTAATACAAAAGATCATTACGTTTTACATAACGCGTGTTGTCTAATTGCCCATTATTTAATTTTTCTAGCAACGCCAAGGTTTCCTCGTCACCTGCCTGAGCCACCTGAGCCCAATTTTGTGGTTTTCTAATCGCATCAATAACGTTAACTGGGTTCCTACTTAGGTAATCTACATGCGGCATAAGAGTGCCTTTACGATATTCTAGTGAGAAGTCAAAATCTTGCATGTACATCCACCATCGTGCGACTCTGGGTTGGAGATCCTTTTTGCGTTGTGTCATTTTTAGAGCATTGCAATCTGTGATTATCTTAAAAGATTTACCTATTAAGTATTGTCTAAAATATTGTAATGACTTTACAACCGCGAGGGTCTCCAACTCGTAGCTGTGGTATTTGGATTCCGCGCCTGCAGTTAGCTTACTAAAATAAGCGACTACTCGTCTACGCCCGTCCTTATGTATCTGCATGATAATTCCGCCGTAACCTATGGAACTGGCGTCGGTATGTAGTTCCGTTGGTAGTTCCGGATCAAATATTGCCAAAACCGGTTCGTTAGTCAAATACGAAATTATGTCTTGACGCGCGCTTTCGTGCTCATCGTCCCAGTGAAAGACTATGCTCTTTTTAGTTAAAGCTGCAATGTGTGCGGTTTTAATTGCGTAATTGGGAATGTACCTTCGAAAATAACCCGCGAGACCAAGGAATTGTCGAACTTGTTTGACATTAGTCGGTCGCGGTGATTTAACTAACGCGTCAATTTTGTAACTGCTCGGTCTAACCTGACCATTACTTATAATCCTACCTAGGTATTCTATCTCATTCGTGAGGAACGTACACTTCTTTAAATTTATAGAAAACCCCGCTTCAGTCAACGTTTTAAGAACAGATTCTAATAAGACAAGGTTTTCATCAATTCCGTCCGTCATCAGGAGCACATCGTCTATGTACACCAACACCATCCCAGCATCAATGAAGGATTTAAGGGTTTTAGATATAGTTTTCTGATAAACGACAGGAGCATTAGCTAAACCATATGGCATCTTACGATATTCCCACTGACCCTCTGGTGTAACGAATGCCGTCTTGTGTATGGAATCCTCAGCAACCCTTAACTGATGAAAACCAGAAACCATATCTAAAGAACTGAAGCAGCGAGCATTACCTAACCTATCTATATAGTCGTTAATCAAAGGCAAAGGATGCCTAATTTTAACGGTAATTTGATTTAATGCACGATAGTCAACGACCATTCTGTCCGAACCATCCTTCTTTTTCACTAACAAGATAGGGCTAGCATATTCTGAATCTGATTCGCGAATAATTCCCTTATCTAATAAGTCCTTTACTATAGCGCGTACTTTTAATTTTTCATCATGCGATAGTTTATAGGGTCTATAATAGACAGGCACGTCAGTTGTCAACTTTATATGCATTTCACTATCTTTAACAGTCGTGGTTGCGGTACCACTTAAAAAATATTCAGAGTACTTACCAAGAATCACTAACAATTCATCCCTGTCGCGTCCGGTGACGGGTGTATTTATTTGATCCGACAACGGCATCGAATTCACTTGCATAACATTATTCACAATCTCCTCACTACGCACTAAACGTTGACAATTATTGGTCCGAATATAAGCAACACCTTTCCTATTTAGTACGTCAGTGCCAATAATTACAGGTACATTTAAACTATTACTGTCCACAACACAAAAATCAATTTCCAATGTAATATCACTAAACTCAACGGGTAACGTAACAAAAGATTCTGATTTAACTTCCATACCGCCCAAGCCACGCAATAATTGAATTGTAGGTTTTATTTGACACGAAAAATATTTAATTAAACTTTTCGACATTAAAGATACACACGAACCGCTATCAATCAAAACATCTAACGGTATTCCACATATGACTGCAGTTGTTACATCACGATTTTTATGATTACCCTCAATTTCGCGACAAAAATTAACCCCTCTGCCGTTTCGTGACTTAGTACGTTCTTTTGCGAAACACGTATCCTCGGAATGACCTGCTTTTTTACAAAACGTACACTTCAACGTATCGACACCAGATGACGCGACTGATTTCGAATCAACACCTTTGTTTGCAATTGGGTTCGGCCGTTTAGCACAGTTTATACTTTTATGACCAAATTGATGGCATTGATAACACTTAAAATGTTTTAAATCTTTATAATCGGTTTGACGTTTCAATGTATTGTGATTAGAAGATTTATGAGATCGATGAGACACATTAGGATACACTTTCTTATGGCTATAAGCGTTGGAAGGTTTGACAAAGCTTGATAAAAACTCCACTATAGTATCAGGCGATAGCTTAGCGTTAGCAACAATAGCTCGTACTTGTGGATCTGAAATTCCACGTATAATAATAGCGGTAAGCAGTTCGTCACTAAGCCCTTTAACTATGCGTAATTTTAAAATTGATTTTCGAGCGTACTCAGCGTACGTGGAGTATTTATCAGACTCTGTCCGCATCACATCGTACAGAATATTCGCGACATCGACTGCACGTGGGCATAATGCTTTTAATTCTAGTTTGAAATTAGACCACGTTCGAATGTTACTCGTCCATTGGCTAAGCCAGGTGCGAGATTCCCCTTTTAAGCAATTACCGATGCGAGCAAGGCATTCCCTATCATCCCAATTATTCAAACTACGAGCCTTTTCCACCTCATTGCACCACGTGTCGAAATCATGAACACTCGGATCAAAATCAGAGACAAAATAACGGTTGGATCTGACCTGAGCTCGGCTGATTGCGGTCAAAAGACGCTCCGCAGTGCTTGTCACCAAATCCTCAGAATGCGTTGATCCAACGATGTCAGTATGTGAAGTCGGTGGCGGAGTCCCCATCACCGTAGACACTAGTTCACGGGACGGCGTAGGCGCAACGGACGCCGTGTTAGGTTCCGACCCGGGAGACGTCACACTATTGAGGACGACGGCGCGACTAGGTCCCGAACTGTCCATCAAAGTAGCAGGCTCGGTAGACGCACGAGACCGATCCTCCAGCGCGCGTAGCCTCTTCAGGATTTCCTCCAACGGATTCGGGGAAGGAGTTCGCTCGCGGCGGCGGGTAGTTTTACGTGTACCGCGTTGACCGTTAGAAGACATTACAAAACGAAACTCCGTCCGAATTTTAAAATAATCTAACCGAAATATTTGAAATTAACGTTTTTTTTACAATACCAGATATGGCTTCAGCGGCTTTTCAGCCTTCGAATCCCACTTCTGATGTTATAAATAAAAGATTAATTGCCTTTTTTAAAAAGAAATATAAATGTATTCTGCAACTCAAGCAATTTTACAAATAAATTATAAGTAGGTAATCGGGCCGAGCTTCCGCACGCTATGACGACCGACGACAAACTGGCCGAGAGCCGCTCGCCACGCTCCTTTTATAGGCTGCCACAGTGTTGCCACTGGGGTTTTTATTTTGCTTCTAACACTATAATATCTATGAATTTAAAAAAAAATATATAGGTATGTTCATTAATTGTCTGGTTGGCATAAAAGGCTACAGGCCCTGCTTAGATTTTTTTTGTTTTCAGATATAATTATTATTTGTAGTCGGCGATTAGTCGCATAAAATCATCGACGAGTCGAAAAAAGTCACCGAATAGTCGATCTATTACTTTATTTAGGTTTCTATGCTTAACTTAAATGGATCGACTGATTGATTAAAATCACTGCAGCAACCAGAATCGGTGCAAGCTGGTCGGAACGTCAAGAAATTTGTAAAATAATACTCACCTGGGGGTCAATTCACGTATTTAAAGCAGCGCAGTTGCAGTTAAGTTTCGATTAAAACAGCCATTTTTGTATTCTTGTAACTTTGAGATCGATCCCAAAGTTACAAGACATTTGACAAAAATTTGCACTTTAAAGCTTAATATTTTTCAAACAGATCCTTAAATCTAAAATAGTCTTTACAACTCCTAAATATTTTGAAAAGACCTATCTAATGATATTCCACACGATGGGATAGGTGAGAAAAAGAATCAAATCCCCAATTTACATATAGGGGAGGAAACCTTATAAAAAGATTTTATTCTTTCACTTTGTCGGCGTAAGTAATCTGTATATCCATGCAAAATTACAGCCTTCTAGCACTAACAGTCTCTGAGCTAAGCTGTGGACGGACCAACGGACGAACGGACTGATAACTATAAGGGTTCTGTTTTGCCATTTTGGTAGTAGTTTTTAGTAAGAGAACTACATTAGATAATTATTCTCACAAATCTCTATTATCAATAATATTATTACAGCTACAACTCAATCAATCACTGCATATCATCTGTCCCAATAAAAGCTTCTAATTTATCACCCAATACTGTAAACATAATATTGATACAAAGAACAAACACGAATGGCTCTCAATATTTGTTTCAAACATCCATCAATACTGCGGCTATGGAAATCCTGAATACAGCCTTTCAATAGTATGTCATCAAGCCAATCTCAATACATACGCACTGCTGGCTCACAGCTCAACAATAATTCATGCACACATAGACATGCGCTGTCTCAGTTGACGATTGGACCGAGCTCGACTGACATTTGTGTACGTACGCGTCTATGCGGGTGTAAGCCTGTTTTTGCTTGTTGTAGGGAGTCGGCCATCTGTATCTATCTCTTGTGCCAATCGATTGTTCTGTTAACTGAGAGATATCATTCCCAAAGCAAAATTGACTTTATCACGGTTCCCGAAAGCATAATTTGTAACGACAGCCATTGACGTCTGTTCAAAGATCCTGTATAACATAGTGTCTCATTCATTGTTGGTATTTACGCACTTGAACGTAGAATTGTTGATTATGCAAATGTTACAGCAATTAAAGGTTGAAGACCAGCTGACATTTGCAGGTTTATCCAAGCTCAATTTAGAAAAATAATAGTTTTATGTAAGGATTAGACCACTATTTTTTTACGGTAATCTTAATACATTCCGAAAATTAACCTGGGTGAATTAGGTATGGGTACTATTTAGTAGACTTAATTTACCCAGGTGAATTAAATGCACTTAATGCATATGCAACTATTTAAATAAGGGAACTGACAAGGGTGCAAAGTATACATAATATTCATATGATCTGAGTATATAGTAGATCAAAAACAAAGCCTTTTATAAACCTAACCTGATCTATGGTTCCTATTCACGGTCGTTTTTACGTTTTCGCGGCAATTCCGTGCAAACGGGCGCATGCGCTGTGGGCTCAAAGATGTCCGCCGCGCATGCACGTTGATGCATTTTTATGGGCAGCTATTTACCATTACGACAAGATTTTGACAGTTCGCACGGCCTTGGCCGCGCACGGCTGCGATCGGCCGCTATGTACGAAAATTAACCTTTACTTACTGATGATAACGAAAAATAAACTTATTAGGTAGATTCGGCAGTTTCGACTTGTGACTTCTTACTTGTAAAATGGCAAAGAACATTGACCTAGTACCAACTATAGTCCCAATCCCAAGTCAGTGGCAAAGAAGGCTACTTACAATAATAAGCATAGCCTATAAGATGCAAGGCAATCCATCCAATATTATAAAGCTGAAGAGTTTGTTTGTTTGTATATTTGTTTGTTTGAACGCTATAATCTCAGGAACTACTAGGTCAAATTATCGAGGAATGCAGCCTTCCATATAACATCACGCTAAGACTAATAGGAGCAGACGAAGTTGCACGGGTCAGCTAGTAATAAGATAACCTGGTTATAACAGCAAGTAATAAAATTAATCAGATAAACGGCAGAATCAGAAATTAGACAATAAAATGCGTACAGAAGCTACGTACGCATTGTATTGTCTAATCTAAGCGTACTTCTAATCTGCAATGTAGTGTAAGAAAAGAATACAGTCATGTTATAATGCAAAGAAAACTACGAGCGTTCAATAATATAAATTGTACCAAACTAGACAAAAGCGAAAAGTTGACTTCTTAAGAATATACATTTCCATAGTTGTCTGTAAATTATCTAGAACTTTTCAAAGTATAATACAGCGACTAGACTTTTAGCATACTTTACGAAATATCAGTAACATTTTCGCTTTATTTGGACTATACCAAGTTCCTGGGATATTTAATATCCTAGCGAATTTACGACAAAGTTCTTATAAAACATATTAAATAAATATCTCAAAATGACTCTAGAATTTGCCTCTTTCAAGGAAATTTAATATCGTTTTTTATGAGGCGAATTTTTATGCAAATGTGTAAGCTACATGTAGGTCATATATCGTCACAAAATAAAAGTTCGTGAACTGTTATTACAACCCTTTTTATGACTGTCGAAAAAAGTTTTCATTAAACTTTTGCAATTTTACATGCAATACGTGTATTGTGACTTTATATGTTCCTAAACTTTCGCGATTTGTACACATATTATATTGCAAACCGTATTGCAATGGCCGTGGTCACGAGTAGACTCTAACCCGTGACCACGGCCGTTGCAATACGGTCAAAAAGTCGGGCCATAAAACAAAGGTAGCCTTAAAATAAAATATTTGCGCCATTAAGACCCGTAGCTTAAAAAAATCTATTATATTTTGAATTTATTATAACCAATTAATTAACAATCTATTTTATCTGAATATAATTTCACTTCTTGTTGAGAAGCCACATGTAACTTTAACTCAGTGGCAACCAAGCAGATCGAGACATTTGCCGCACTATACAAGTCGGATAAACGTTAATCGAATAAAATGATAAATCATGTGGCTCGTGCAAAATCGCGAATTTGAAAATTAAGTTAATATGTAATTTTATTCGATTAGCGTTTATGCCTCTTATCTAGGAGGCAGCAAGATTACCGCTGTTGGTCCTTAAATGGGTGACCGTTTTAGAAAAAATCACAATATTTCGTGCTACGGAGAGCACGTTAAACCGTTGGCCCTGCGATCGTTATGTTACTGTTTCATCGAACTATGGAAGTGGGAGAATGGGATGAAAATAATAAATACCAAAGTAGTTTATATAAGTAAGTAGACTGCACAACGCTTACACAAACTACCATCAGTAGATTTAGTTTAGGTGCTTACGTACGTGCTACGTCTAACGTCTGGTCTCAATAATCTAACTATCGATGGATTTGGCTACCAGAGGTATATATATATTTGACATAAGCCCCATACAAAATATGTCAAAATTCTACCTCTAGTAGCCGAATCCATCGATAGATAGATTATTGAGACCGGCCATAAATGCAGTATAAAAACGCAAAGTTCAGGTACTATATTTGATTAAACCTACCTAAATCCAGGAAAAACTTGACAAAATCATATTAATTTTCTCAAAACTATTTTAGGTATGTGCGCAGTTTTATTAAAACCAAGTAAAATCGAATACAACTAAAAGGCTAATAAATCATTGAGTATCGAGAAAAAGGATTAGTTTTCGGACAGCCTATTATTTTTCGTAGTTACGCGATGTGCTTCGAAAGATTCCGCATTGCGGTATTGCTGTGGGTATAGAATACGCAATTACATTCTAGTATTTCTAGTACAAGTATCACGCAGTATTTCTAATATCCCAGGTACCTACTCCGAGAGTTTTACTCTTTACTGTTACTCATTTTAGATGAGCCAAGAGCTATAAAAGTAGTACGGCAATAATAAAAGACGAGAGTAACTTGGTCTGCCTATCTATGTGCCGACCAGTCTGTTGGTTTTCAAGTCTAAATCATTTTGTAGGTTTCGATGCCATTTGGTATGGATCTCCATACCAAATTTCAGCGTTAAATGATTTTTGAAAAAAATATCAAATTAACCCTTCACAATATTTTTGGTAAATGTTTATGTGACAAAAGTAAGTGGTAGGGGCATTTACTTTTGTCACACAACCTGTAACCATACATCTGAGAGACCCAGGATAAGAACATCTATGTTTATTTGTTAGGTTTAGGTCCTAAACCTCATAATATACAAAGATTTTACTCCAGTATGTAGGTGGTATATGGCCTATAGGTGTTTAAGGTCATAACTCCAAAAACAAGTGGTAGGTGATTGGGTTAATATATTAAATATTTTTCAAAACAGACATTAAAAAGTTATATAGAATACAGTTTATTATAATATAAAGAAACCACGAGCGGGCGGTTATTAGTACATTGCAAATCATTCTGTATACGCTGGATAGCCCGTTTAGTCTAAGAATGACTGATTCACGAATTGGAGATTAAAGGACCCCACATACGGTGTACATAATATTATGCAATGTTGTTTTTATTACGTGAAAAAAACATTATTAAAAATAAAAAAAATAAAAAAATTTGTAATTTGTTAAATTTCTGATACTGATCAGCCATACGAAATTCTATTGTTACAGTACGATCAACGTATCTTGACCGGATTGAAGTTAGGTTTTTATCACTTTCGCGCATGTCATAGAGATGCGACCCTAAAATACTAACAACATTTTAATTCAACAATATAAAAACACTATTTAAATGAGTTCATAAAAGTTTAAATTTACAACAGTTACAGTAAATAATAAAGAAACTTTGAAAAACAATTTCTTTACCAAACTACTAATCACAAAAAAAACATGAATTAGTAATACTAATTATGACAATGTAATGCGTAATCGCATCTCTAATCCTCTTGGTTTAGTTACCGCCCCCGCCCCCCGCTTCCTGTCACCATTTACTTCCAAAAAATGCATCTGCGCAACCACTTGTCGCCTACTTCAGTCCGGCCTAGTTACGTTGATCCAACTGTACATCAAATATATTCCTTCTCAAAGTACTACTCTTAATATTTTTTTGTTATTTTTAACAACATTTAATAAATCAGGTATTTATCATAATCAAGCATCTTTACAGTCAGTATTTAAATTTAAATTGAGTCCCGGAGAATCAAGTCATATAAATTAAAGTAGTTTTGCTTATTTTTGCATACTTCTCATAAAGTTTATAGAACAATTACCCGAATTAATTTCGGGTAATTTTACTATATACTTTATACTTATTCCACAAGTATCACCGTGTAGAAACTGTTTCTTATTCCATGAAAAATATATTTAAAAAAATATAAAGATTATTACATTGTCGATATAGCCAAACATGGATGAACATATTATTAACCGTTGCCGATAAAACAATATGGTCAGTTTTAGTTGGGCATTTAATAAGATACCACCATTAAATAATATACGGAATATACGTATAAAAGGGATGTTGACTGTCAAGTCAAATCAGTCGCTTTTTATGAAATGTCAAAACGATAAGCTCTATACAAATGTGTATGGAATAACAACCTATGACGTTCCTATCGTCAAATCATTACTTTAAGTATTCGCTTTCATGCTTTTAAATTCAAAACATGTTACATTGTAAAAGAATACTTGTTTTCAAAGCATTTTAAGATCTACTATTACCTGATTAGTATATAATAATTTACTTTTGTTGTAGTCAACTACCCAAATAAACATTTCGTGATGTGGCCAAACATTACGAAATGTTTAATTCTACGATCCGACCACGACATTAACACAATATCATGTTTGTTATGTGTAGTAGCTATGTATGAATGTTAATAAAACTTTTGAAGGCATTATACGCAGGGATTAATATTGGTACATTCCACTAACATTAGTATTAATGTAATAGTTTGTTGTTTACACAAATCCACAGAACATCAAAAACAACTAAAAGCTAAATGATTGGACCAAAGAGTAATCCGGTATTTGTGTAAACATCGTACATTATATTTTGTGTTAGGCTTATCTAGTCGAAGTTCCACAA
Source organism: Herminia tarsipennalis (assembly GCA_945859575.2). NCBI lineage: Eukaryota > Metazoa > Arthropoda > Insecta > Lepidoptera > Erebidae > Herminia > Herminia tarsipennalis. The sequence continues at coordinate 5,844,461 of OX243851.2, forward strand.
AATAATATGTGTCTATATAAAAAAAACCGGGCAAGAGCATATCGGACCATGCTCAGTGTAGGGTTCGGCAACCCCAAACAATTGCATCAGCAGAAGAGCGTATGTTCATGGCACTTACACCCTTTTGTTGAGAAACGCAGTTTTTTGGCAATAACTCAATGACGGTATATCCGATCTTATTCGAAATAATTTTACCTTTGTGATTTTTTTCATATTTTTCGGTCACACGGTTCAAAAAATAAGGGGGCACGATTTATGCAACTTTCGGAGCGATTATTTTCGAAAATATTTCTATAATCAAAAGTTTGTTAAAAACCTTAAAATGTTTTTGAAAGACCTGTCGAATGATGTTCCACACGTTGATGTTTGCTGAAAAAAAAATGTTTTAAGCTTCTGTTACATGCATGGAGTTTAGGAGGGTTTAGGGGGTTTATCCCTTAACAAATTTATTATTATTATTTAGCTATCAAAATAAGTAGCGGCTACTGCAAGACACCTTTTAACCAAATCTTTGGGTAGACTTTAAGTAAAATGCCTGTGACATACGGACGGACAGACAGACAGACAAACGGACATGACGAATCTATAAGTTGTCCAAAGATAATAGGAATAATACTATAAATCCTAAAAAACCGGACAAGTGCGAGTCGGACTCGTCCACCGAGGGTTCCGTACAAATTTGTGGATACAACATATCTACACTATCTCATATCTATATAATATATTTTTTATCGTGTTGACTCATGACCTAGATTATTTGTTGTAAACCTAATAGGGACTATTGACCTCAGTATTTGGTATAAATTTCAACTTGATAGGTGCATCCATTCCTGAGAAAATCGGTGCGGACACACAGACAGACTTAAACAAGAGAGTGATCTTATAAGAGTTCCTTTTTTTACTTTTGGAGGTACGGAACCCTAAAAACAACAAATTTAACAATAAAAGCTTTGTAATAAGAGAAAGGCTTTCACATCACTTTACACTACACAGCCATAAATATTTTTTTTTTTGGAAGGGATCAGGCCAGCCTTTAATTATTGGTGTTAGCCAAGCGTGTGCGTTTGTTTACTGGTAGATCAAGTCTTAGTTTTAGGAGGAGGAGGAATCAACACAGTTAAAACCTAGCCAGGTCAATTTGTAAATTTCCTATTAAATTTAATGACTTAATAGCTTCATCTTCGAGTTTGATGAAATTATTTCTTAACTTTTGTTTACGGCACAAATGAAACCTGTCGGCAACATTTCAATTTCAAAGATTTGAGGCTGATTTAATAGTGAATACTCATACACAAACATTGTTTTTAAACTTTTGAGAGTTTTATATCTTATACTATTTGTTATTGACGATTCAATAGTTTAAAAAATCTGGAATCCCGGTGTTTGTCCATGTTAACATAGCATTTGAGGTTATTGATCCAAAATAGCACTACTTACGCCAATCATTGTTTATTACACACACAGAAATCGTTCACGAACATCAATCAAAGATTACATAAAAATGATATGAAAAAAATAATTAAAATGCGTTTATTTCGGCCTACAAAACAACAAAAAGGTTAAGAAAAAATTAAAGAGAAAAATAGAAAAAGAATGTTTATAAAAAATCAGAAATAATTATACAAGTAGGTATGCTGCTTCGCAAGCCCTTGCCAAAAAGGTCCAAACCACCTCAGCATAAGCTAGGCTAGACACCCATCGCTCATTTTTAGCTGATAACCTTGGCTTACGGCCGGTCTCAATAATCTGACGATCGATGGATTTGGCTACTAGAGAGAGAGATACTAGAGAGATATTTGACTTAAGCTCCATACAAAATATGTCAAAATTCTACCTCTAGTAGCCATATCCATCGATATGTAGATTATTCAGACCGGCCGTTAGTGACACACGGACTGAGGTACAAAGGTGTAGATTAAGTGACAAGGGATATGTGGAATAGTAAACAAACACAAATTTCAAATTTCAAACTTTATTCATGCACAGTTTTTACATTGTGTTTGAATACAATAGTTTAAGAAATAGAAGTAAACTTAATAATAATTTTCGATATCATGACATCATAGAAATACAAATAAATAATCAGAACACCATTAAAAACAAATAAGTCAAGAGAATAATATTATAACAATACAATCAGTGGTCAACAAAAAAGTATATTGAATAAATAAGGTAAAATAGTAATATAACAATATCAATAAGGAAATATATATCTCATAATAATTATGAATTAAATAATTATGATTAAAATTATAGCTTAATGTAATAATTATAATTTATTAATGTTTTTCCGCGTCACGATAAGTGCACTTTTGCATGTCATCGAGAAAATATAAACACCCTTCCAGTAAAAACATCCTAAGTTTGTATTTAAAATTACTTTAATATTGAAAGCTCTTCAAACCAACAAGAACATAATAAACATTTTAATAGCGTTATAATAACTGCTGTGCTTTACTATATTCAGTCGAGGTATATTTTTGCACTGAAAATTTTTGCTACTAGTAACTAAATAATTATATAGTCGATGCACTTTGTTCGTAAGCTTTCTATGTAGGTTGTCTTAAATACTCTCAATATTCTGTGTCTGAAGCCCGAACGTAATAGACAAACGTGCGATTACCTAAACAAAAAGATACCAACACATCCTGGAAATTGGGAACAGCACAAAAAGAAGGCCCACAATACCTTATCACAATACTAAGCAGGGCGGTACCCAGAAGCCTTAAGCTTCTCTTTTTGTTCCTGCTATTTCAAGGCTTTGTACATTGGCCTCCGTTTTACCTTCATTAATCTTTTTGCTTTTGTGCAGGCCGCTAACAACTGAATATTTTATTTTTTGTATTATTTTTCAGTGATTCGTTAGATTATAAGTTCTGTTTATTACACAGATTCAGAGACAAAATAAACTAAACAATGCCTTTGGCTATAATTTCCATAGATTTATAAAACAAATTGACTTTAAAAAATAATTTAGTACTTACCGAAGTACTGTGGACCAGCTGTGAAAACCTAGTGAACCTTGATTTCTACAATAGTGGTCGTTGGTTCGATGCCAAGACAAGATAAATCTTTGCATAATGAGTACGATTGTTTATTCTATGTGTAGATTAATATTATAAGTGCTAATATTTCAACTGTCGCGTTGCATGATTATAATATTATTTACCTCTGCAGACGTCAGGTATCTACAAAATTGATGCAGCGGCGCTGGTTCGTACATCGGCCAAACTAAGCGAACTATAGCGGTAAGGCTAAAAGAACATATCGCAGCAGTGAAAAACCGGCAAACGAACCAATCTGCAATTGCAACACATACTGCAATCGAACACCAATCACTGGATTGAGTTTCATCATCCACAAACCCTCTCCACAGACCGCCATTTTTATTCAAGAATTGTGCGTAAAGCGATTGAAATTAAAAAACATAAAACTTTCAATCGGGAAGAAGGCTTCAAAGTATCCGTGACGTGGAATCCAGTGATTTGTAAAACACAACCTCGTATTAGTTCGCAGTCGGTTAACATGGACACAATCAGTGTAGTGTGGCCCTAACATTTCGAGAAATAATGAAGTGAGGGTAGGTAAAGATTCATCAGCCTTACGGAGTCTAAACCGCTGCGACAGTTCGCTTGTGACCACGGCCGGTGCAACCTGGTCAAAACGTCAAGCAATTTTAGTGTAAATAATACGCGTTAATTCTCGTGTAATAAATAGTTATATTTTATAAGTATTATTGCTTGCCTTCTTGCTAATAGGCCAATAGGCTTTGACTAGGTTGAGGCCAGATAACCGCGAGCAAGTAGCCTTATGATTTCAAATTTTATTTACAAGATTTAATTGATGATAGTGTTTATAAAAAATCGCCGTGAGTTTACGCCTCGGGAGGAATGGTAGAAGTTAGAATTAATACTTTTATTTCATCCTCACTTACGTCACAGTTTACAAATTACTCGCGAAAGCTTCGAAATGGCTTTGACTATATTTTAATGCGATGCAATTGCGATTTCTTAATAAGACTGACAGAAGGTTTCGACGTGGGCATCGCTTCATCGAGAATCGCTGCTGCGTGTACCGCTGCGTACACGCAGCAGTACACGCAGTACATACAACGACATAACCACCGCCCAACGCCACGCGCGACGCCCCGCGTCTGCGTAAATGAGGCCTAATTGTCCTCCGCCACTGACAATTAGACTCAAGACCAACTTTTATGAGTCTAATAAAACTCAGTAATCAGTCTATCAATATCTCCTTCTCTATCCATAAATACTATAATCCTACAAAAATAACTTGAACTTTTTCTTTCGCTATAGTCTAAAGAAACGCATTCTATTAGTTATCAGGTTATCAGTCACAGTTTTTGTTCTCCCTGTCAGCGGCAGAGGCCGGACGGCCGAACCTTCGTCAGTTGACCACTGAGGACGTAAATGTACGAGTAATATTTTATATTTTGACTTTATTTATGGCCCGATACATCCCACTTTCGTTACATGGATTTACAGCGTGGGTTAATAGGATTCAGTTTGATCAATTTTGTGTATTGACAGTTTGTTTGTGTTAAAGGGTCCCTATGAACAGATAGGTAAGATGACATAAATAGATATATGTCGATACAACTTGTAACAGAAAGGTGTGGTCTTTGAGCAGCGGATAGTGTATGTCATTTCATTATTATTGCACCTAGTACTATAGTTATGCCGTTATATTTTAAAAAAATCAGTGCGTGCGGCGTATGGCATAAATCTTATGCCATACGCTGATATAACACTACCGAATTGTAATTTCGACAAAATTGTTGTTAAAATTCGTTTTTTTTTTTTTACTTTCTAAATATTAACTTATTTTCAACTAGCTTTCGCTCGCGGCTCTGCCAGCGTGGATGTCGGTTATCGCGATAAAAACTATCCTATGTCCTTCCCCGGGACTCAAACTATCTCCATACCAAATTTCATTTAAATCGGTTTAGCTATTTGAGCGTGAAAGCGTAACAGACAGAGCTACTTTCACATTTATAATATTACTAGCTTTCGCCCGCGGCTCCGCCCGCGTGGATGTCGGTTATCGCGATAAAAACTATCCTATGTCCTTCCCCAGGACTTAAACTATCTCCATACCAAATGTCGTCTAAATTGATTTAGCTGTTTGAGCGTGATAACGTAACAGACAGGCAGACAGAGTAACTTTCACATTTATAATATTAGTATGGATTATCGCTGACTACAAGTCTAGTTTATGATAACACGAATTGATATTAATTTTAAACTTTGACTTACGACCTTAAACAGAGGAGTAATCATTTATGCGCGTTTTTATGGTAGAATCATCGACTATGGCCCTTAAGTGCTACCGAGCGAAGTACAAGTACGTATGAAGTTGGCCTTATCTTCTCTCGTTGTTTTGTACATCTACGCTCCCAGTGGATCTATGAGTAGTTACTGAATCTTTCAGTTGCTTACCCTTTAATTATATACATGTTTGTTAATGTGTACTCTGCAGGGATTAACTTTAGTTAACCCATTAAACGTTTTGATGTACCGTTATGTTTTAATTGTATATGGCAGTTTACAAACTATTATTTAATCAAGTAAACGTAGACAGTAAGCAAATACAGATTTACCCAGTTATTTCCTTATCTGTTTATACTTTATCTTTACTCTTTACTTATATATAAATAAATATATGTGGTGTGTCTATTTGTAATGTCTTTTACTAAATGCATATCAAAGTATAATAGTATAGTAGTATATAGTAAATATAATAGTAGTATATAGTATAAGTATAGTCTGTCTGTTTGTGCCGGCTAATCTCCGGAGCGGTTGGACGGATTTTGACAGGACTTTCAATGTCGGACAATAGGGATGTTGACTGTCAAGTCAAATCAGTATCTTTTTATGAAATGTCAAAACGACAAGCTCTATAGAAATGTGTATAAAATAGCAACCTATGATGTCATAAGTTCATATCGTCAAATTATTACTTTTAATAATTCGAGTATTATGAGAACTACCAACAAAAATATTTAAAATAAAATTACGGACACGGTTGGTGGAGAGATGCTTTTATACACTAAATGAATGTTTCTCTCATAAACCCAATACTTCATAAGTATAAGGGAATACTTTATAAATTGTGTCGTGTACCTAACAATCTAGATGTAAGTAATTTATTAATGTGTAATAAAATTGTTAAATATTTGCATGCCTCAAAAAGTTAAATATGATGAACTGATACATTTTAACACCCTCTGTACCATACTTTAAGCTAATAAATGTCTTTGTCTTTTTTAATTTGATGTAGTAGTTTTTGCGTTAACCGCGTACAAACACATCGACAGACTGACTGATGAATTCCAAAAATAATTGTTTGGGCTTCTTATCCATAATCCCTTACATTTTTTTTTAAAGACGACACCTGCAAAAGGGAACAAGCCCTGTGTCGCGGGGGACTTTACGAACAAGTCACGGACACAAAGTACACCCAGACTCGGAACAACAATTTGTGGATCACACAAAGTGGTATCCCGTGTAGGAATCGAACCCACCACCTCTTGCGTAGCAGTTGGGCACACTCCCACCGCGCCACAGAGGCAGTCATTTGTTTTGTATTCTTGAATAATGTATTTGTCTATACATTATATATATTTATTAATGTAGGTAAATATATAATATGTACTCACCTACATTAATCTAACATCATGCCATATTTGAGCATTTAAAAACGGGCGGCTATGAAGCTGGCCGTTTGGACCTAAAGGTCAGGTTCGATTATTCAATTAACCTAACTATTAATAGCCCAGCCCAAGTGACATTTCTAGTAAATTCAATTGCCAACTAAGACGCCTACCTACAAGATTAATTACAATCTAATATCACTAAACTGATAGGTACTGTTGTAGGTGGATCGAGCTTAAGATCCCGTCGCATGAAACCTTTTTGGTATTTATGAAACTCGTTTGATTATAAAGAAATAATTTGACAGTCGAGAACTGAGAGTTCGATCACAGAGGAAGTTTTTTTATTTTTTATTATCAATCATTACGTTTTAAATATCGCCGATATAATCGCCGACCGATTCGGGTCATAAATGTTATATGATTATATTAAATAGAGATTAAATACTAGCGAGTAATACGTATATGTGCTTGTAGTATTAATATTTAAGAAATAAACTTTATATTCATTCTCTGGGAAATTCAAACCTAATCTTTTATCTGAACGCACAATGTTGGCCAATGTTGGCTGTTCCTCAGGAACTAGCCCCGGTACTTGCTGTACCAAGAGATACGTCATTGCTGGAGTACCTACCTATGCAATGTCTAATATACTACATTGGCACTCGGTAGTGCAATAGAAATGCGTACAACTACCTGCCGTGCAAAATATTGTGGGTTCGATTTCCACATGAGGAGTCTCTTCAAAAGAGGATTAAAGCATGTTATCGGTTTTTTCAGTAAATAGAAAATATTGATTATGTAAACATCCTCCGGTGCTCATTAAAGTAGTGTTACTATATAAGAACTATGTAATAAAATATTAGGAATTAGTCTTTTTTCCTATTTAAATATCTTCTAGTTTATTATTAGTCTGGTCAATTTAGACAATCGAAGGTGCATAAAGTCCCAACAGGCTGAAAATCAGTAAAATGGCTTAAAACATAATTATAAATAAAATTTAAAAGTTCCCTATCATTCAATGGGATTGTTTCCAAGTGCGACCGTTGTTTTTTTAAAAAAACAACAGTGCGGCTGAATGCTGCAAGTGACAACACACTTGCGGCGGTCAGCCGCATGGCGGCATGCCACAATACACTATTACGATCAATTAGATCGTGAAGTACGAGTATGTGATCTTTTTAGAAATCTTTTTGAAAAGACTCTTCTCACATGTAACACAACCACAAGTTCTTGTTCTGTGTCTGATTGCACTTTCTATTTGTAATAGTGTATGATTATATATGTCCCAGTGGCAATGGGATTGTTCCCAAGTGCGACAGTTGTTTTTTAAAAAAAACAACAGTGCGGCTGAATGCTGCAAGTCACAACACACTTGCGGCGGTCAGCCGCATGGCGGCATGCCACAATGCGGTTGACCGCATAAACTTACGGAGCTCCACTCTGTATATTAATCTTTCTTAGATAGAAAGCCTGGACCAGTAAAAAAAACAAATATAGAGTTAGTGGATTCCATTGCATTCTTGGCTGGGATACCTAAAACGATTACATATTCGAATAAATATATGTAAATCTATACTCTATACTAATATTAGTATTAGTTTGTTTGTTTGAACACGATAATCTCAGGAACTACTGGATCAAATTGAAAAAATATTTTAGTGTTGAATAGCCCATTTATCGTGGAAGGTTATAGGCTATATAACACGCTATGACCAAAAGGAGCGGAGCATCAATAAAAAATGTTACAAAAACGGGAAAAATGACGTAGACGAAGTTGCGCGGATCAGCTAGTAAATTTATAAGGTTGAATAAACATAGAAAAGGTGTGGCAGGTAATCACGAATAAGAAAGACTACGGACTTCAAGAGGAATGAAGCGTTAACGCTGATATTTGAGCAGAAAACAAAGAACCTCCCTACATTGATAAGGGACATCATTTTAGGCTAAGATTTAGGATTATAACCATAAAGATGTTACGGAGTAATACTCAAATGTAATCTCTAGTATATAAATTTTACGATCTAAGCTTAGGGGAATTATTTTGGATAAAATTTTAAAGGAACCAGTCCGTCACTTTCTCCAAAAATATTAATAAATATTGATAAACTTTTACACTTAGCATTACCACAATACACAAAACACAAAATTAAAATTAACAAACTATGAAGTGCATAAAAAAACTGAATGGTTTTTCGTTATTTTTTTTTTGTTACTTTTATTTTAGATTTATTCAATGTAATTCTAATTAAAGGTTTTCTGTTATAAATATAACAGCACACACGACGTTAAAAATATTGGGCACATGAATCTTAAAGGTAGTTACCATATTGAACAATAGGCACGTAGGTACGTAGGTATGAAATCTTATAACACTAACAAGAACTGTACTATATAGTACAGTTCTTGTTATACTTTATTTGTGAGCATATGCTCACAAATAAAGTATTGATTGATTGAGGTATTTAAGAAAGTTATCTTGTCATTTTGTGCTAATTTCTATGACTCATGCTATGTATGTATTTTAATCTGTCACAGATGTTACGCCCAAACCAATAGTATAAATATTAAAGTAACTCTGACTGTCTGTTTGTTACGTTTTCATGATTAAACCACTGAACCGAATTACATGAAAATTGATATCCCGGGAAAAATATAGTTTGTTTATCACAATAATCGACATCCACGCGGGGATGGCTTGTAAAGGTCGTATTTACAAGCCATCACATCTCTTCAAGCTGGTTTCATACAAAATTAGGTTGTATTTGCTAGCCACGATTCTTCAAGTTAATTTTACATAAAATCCTGTAACAAAAATCATCCAGCAACATAACAAAGCTATCATATAACATACACATGATACCCTTTCTATAGTCGTCGATGACAATAGAACGACTTACTTGAGATCTAAATATTTCAAAGTATTCAGACCTTAAGCTCCTGAACACATAAAATCATTTTCTCGTCGAAAACAATTCATCAACGTTGAAAATCTCTTTAAAACAAAGAAACAAAATGAGTAAATTCATTATTAATTTGCAAACCGAATTTCATACGAGGTCGTGGCCTCGAAAAAGCTCAATGTCACAAGCAAGGAGGGTGACATAGTCGGATAAGATCTCTGTGTTACAATGTACCTTTATTATTTTAGAAACAAAATCCATGTTTCTTTTTACAAGATATGATACCACCGTTTATATGGTAACTCATTTCGTGAATGAAAGATTTTACTACCTTTTTAACAAGTTTAATTTTGATTAAATCTTCTAGACCTTTCAATCCCTTTAGGGGTTGAATTTTCAAATTTCAATCTTTTCCATTCCGTGATTTGTCTGCCAGTCTTTTATGTTAGTTTTAGCGGATTTTATTAATGAATAAATGATTATGACTATGACTATACCTTCCTGTTCGTGGACTATGTCTGTGTGTGTTGCCCTAGCGAGATACGTTTGAAGATTAGGTTCTTTAATCTTGTTTTTTAGTGTCTACGTGTAATACCGTCGTCTAAGCCATGGTCCGTCGTGGTCGGTACCACAATAGTGTCAGATATTCTTCCATGAAATAGTGACGTTAACAAGTGTACTGGACAAATGAGACTTATGAACTAATGTCTCAAATGGGGAGCGTGGTACAGTGTCATTCAGATCTTTGACAAACAAGGTTTCGGGTGGCACTGATACTATTATGGGCTAACGTGACGCTTACCATCAGGCGCACGACCTGGAGGCTTAGACAAATACCACACGATACTTTTTCCGCACACGCTAACGTGGGAAAATGTATGCATTTGACATATAGTTGACAATACGTCACGTGACTGCTGCTAGATTGGTGGACCAAAAACAACAGTAGCGTGTGCCAAAAAAGAAGCGTGTGGCATTTGTTTAAGCCCCCTGCTCGTCTCCTCATTTCGTAGTGTAAAGAAAAAGGAGAAATAATAAAATTCTTGATATTACGCATTGACGGTAACCAAGTGTTTGAGTGTACGATCCCGAACAATTTCACGCAACGCCTTGGTTAAGCGCCCTTTGTCTCGTTGCTTACAAACTAATTTCATTTTCAGAAATAAGTATAAAACACAAGAATTTACTTTATGCTCAGGAATTTGGACCCTTAGATACCTACATAAAATAATAACAAATTGTATTACTAAAGTTACATTACACAAGATATTTGCGTAGAACGTAAACAGACACTATGTGCGTGTTAAAAACCACGTATAACAGAAAAACGTAGTCAAATTTCTACAGCGGACTAAATATAGCCTAAATATTGCACATTCTGTGGTATCTTTAGTAAGATCGATTAAGGCCTCATCGTGAGCGTCAGGCGGGGCATCGTGCGTGGCGTTGGGCACCGCGGCCCGCTCTGTACCTGTGGCACAAACATATGGCGTTATATGAGTGCATTCACGGAGAAGCGATTGTACACGCGTTTGTTTCAAATGGGGCGATTTTTGCGGCGGAGCACGCGGCGGTGCACGCGGCGGTGCACGCGGCGGTGCACGCGGCGGTGCACGCGGCGGCGCACGAGGTGGCGCTACAGGCAATTATCGATGAAGCGATGCCCACGTCGAAACCACTGCCCGTCTTATTTAGAAATCGCATAACCCAGGCTCGCGTTTTTACAACAAAATTATATGTTTACAAGTGAATTATTTTATACCATTCCATACCACATTATATTAATAATATTCTATGTTAAAAAGTGAATTATTTAGTACCCCGCGTATGCCGCAGCGCTGGCGGGCACCGCCACTCTTCCCGCCACGCATCTCTATAAAAAACATCATATATTGCAATATGTTTGTGATTACGTGTGCGACGATAAGTTTCACTTCACGTGTCGCCTTTTCGTGAACCCAAAAAAAATCCGCCACGCGACGCGTAACGTCCCGCGTCTCAATAAACAAGGCCTAAATACATTATTAACTATTATTTTTGGCGTTTTTCTGCAGCAACCAGTCAATCGCATAATTAAAAAATCTGATTGCAGTATTAGGTATCTTTTTATATAAGCGATATACATATTTAAACATTGTTACACTTAATGCTACTTAGACTTTTCTAATTTAGAAAAAATAGAACTAGCACCAAGTGTAGGTTTACTACATTTTTCTATTTATAGTATTAGAGAAAAAGGTAGCGTTCATTAGTAACTCCTACCATGACTGTTAGTTTTAAAGGAAGTATATTCAAAAATTTCCGACTCAGCATTGTCATATTACGCACAAGATTTATTTTAAAAGGATTGGCATCAAAAGCCTTACACGGGGGACGGTAGGCCGATCGTTAATCTAATACCCACTTCACTCAATAATGGAGTAGACCCCAGGGATCATGTAGACGTGTTAGTGAGGTTGTTTGTTTGTTCAACGCCGAGGGTAGAACGGGGTATACAAGCCCGCTAACACCACTCTGTTTATTTTGTACGCTCATCCTTATTCACTTATCAAAACTTGTGATTATTATATCTTCTTTATGTTTTTATTTTCATAGTTTGGTCGATGAATAAGCAAAAAATACTACAGATAGTAAAAAATCAGTGGGCGTAATTCTCTTGCCTTGTCTTTTTTTCCTTCTCTTTTTTTCCTCGGCTTTTGTTATATAAATGTCAACTCAATTTGTGACTTGGTAATTAGGTAAATAACAAATTAGGTGAACCTACTACGTCATGATATTATTTATATTTAGTAGTGCTAGAAAAAAGAGATTTGTTTAAAATAGCTTGAGCGTTGTTTGTAGTTGTACTGACTGCCTCTGTGACGCGGTGGAAGTGTATCCGACTGCTACGCAAGAGGTCGTGGGTTCGATCCCCATCCAGGACAAAACTTTGTGTGATCAGCACGATGGTTTATTTTGTGTCTGGGTGTTATTTATCTATAATATGTATGTATTTAGAAATATATAAGTATGTTTATCGGTTGTCTGGTTTCCATAGTACAAGCTCTGCTTAGTTTGTGTGAGCTTTGAGTGAGTTGTCCCAAGATATTATTACAGTTATCCTAAAACCTATAGTATAAAATTCATTTAGTTGAAATATAAAATGATTTAATTTATTAAATGTGTATGTGCTATGCGTGTAAGATTTTCAGCACCAATTTTTATCTTCCATGATGAGCTATCATTACATATCGATCAAAGACGACGTTTTTAATTATTTTTAAAGCTTTTCCTTATGTCATAGCGATAAATCCATAAAATCAGCCCTTAAAATAGTGATCGGCAATTTTGAAGGAGTGCGTGTGATAAAGTGTTCTGTACATTTGTCAAGCGTCGCGCATTTGTGAGCTGTGGGGGACATTTTACGTCTTCATAAAAACGAAATATAGAGGAGCGAGGTGTTTATGGATAAAATTTACTTTGTACCGTCGCTGAAGGGACATAAACTTGAAATATGGGATAAAATATTATAATACCAAGACCTTTGAGAAGCGTCAATATAGGTGGGCTTCGATTTTTGGCCTAAGGCGGTCTCTATACCAATCTATACTAATATTATAAAGCTGAAGAGTTTGTTTGTTTGAACGCGGTAATCTCAGGCACTACAGGTCCGAATTGAAAAATTATTTCACTGTTGTATAGCCCATTTATCGAGGAAGGATACAGGCTAAATAACATCACGCTACGCTTAATAGGAGCGGAGCAGCAATGAGAAATATTGCAAAAACGGGGAAAATTTACGCAGAAGAAGTTGCGCGGGACAGCTAGTCTTATATAAAAGCGAAAGGTTGAGTTGTTGGTTGATTGAGTTAACACAAAAGGTCAAAAACTACTGCATGCAAGAAGCTGAAAAGTGGCAGGTAGGTTATTTATACATAGGAAAGGTTTTTTATTTCAACAGTTTAATTCAATTCAATTTTAGTTTAAATCAATTTTAGTTAAACAGTTGTAAACACACAATTAGATCCGTGGGAAACGACTAATCATTTTATAAAATGTGTTTAAGAGGTTTGTCCGTCTATCAATTCCGATCTTGCTTGTAATAGGTATAAGTATTAGGCTCAGGATTGATGGACGCCAAATCAAAATGCATCCAAGATTATTATGTAGTATTTTTAAGATTCTGGAAATAAGAATAGATAAAAATCCGATAAAGCACAATTTTAAATGGATTAATGGATTGAACAAACATTTGTTAGGCTTGAAAAGTCGGAAATCGTATTATTATTTAAGGAAAAATGCGATTTCATTCAAATAGTGACTTTGAATAGAATCACTCAATGTAATTGGGTTGTAGATGAAATAAATGGTTTAGAATGGAATCGAATTATTTGCTTGAACAGAAAAAGCTCTTTTATGTAATTGAACTTTTATGGAAACAGTGGTTTTAAAGCAATAACAAATAAAAATAGAAATTTGTTGTTGAAGATGGTCTACTTTACCCCAGATATTTCGCGATGACTCTCATGATGCAGTGGTCAAGCTAAGCACAGAACCAACAGTTGTGTAATAATTTTTGTAATTTCCTAAGCCTGGATGGATTTCGTGGTCCTTATTCACTATCTTATTTCGTTTTCGTGACAAGCCCGTGCGAACTAAACGTTATAGCATAACCTTAACATAGACGAGATTGTTATCTGAACCACTCTCTCTTTATTTTATCAGTATCTATAAATAATTAGTAAGTTAAGTAAGACGTCGCATCATTGAATCATCACTCACCCATCGTTTACTTGGTACAAACGTAATACTTAACTCTTTTTAAAGGAAATGCAAAACTTCAACCAGATTATTTATTACCAATTCATTCCTTTTTTAAAAACATCAGTTTCATTAATGGCATTCTCATGTGATACAGTGTTAATACAACACATGTTTAAATGTGTTGTGTTGTATCCTATGTCACGCGAGACACGGATCCTTATTCACTATCTTTATTTCGTTGTCGTGACAAGCCCGTGCGAACTGGCACATGCACGGTGCGTGATATCCACCGCGTATGCGCTTTGATGCATGCTCTCTACCGCACATGCGCGATGGACATATTATTGTATTTGTAAAGTAATTGGCAAGAAATGACTACAAAAATTAATTCAATCATCTTATCTGTTAAGTTTATACTATAATGTTGTGAAAAAATCACGCAAACATACAAGTGTATATTTATAAATTGCTCAGGACGTTCACATACCTTCAAAACAACATTAACCTTTTTGCTAATCAAATTAACCTATTTTATTGCACACTAGGATGTCCCGCGCAACTTCGTGTGCGTAAATTTTCCCCGTTTTTGTAACATTACTCATTGCTGCTCCACTCATATTGGTCGTAGCGTGATATTATATAACCTATAGCCTTCCTCGATAAATGGGCTATCCAACAGTGAAAGATTTTTTTCAATTCGGATCAGTAGTCCCTGAGATTACCGCGTTCAAACTAACAAACTCTTCAGCTTTATTAGTATAGATAAAATAACCACTTTATTACATTTGGTTATTACAGTAAATATATAGTTAGTAATCTATACTTATAATAAATCTGTAGAGAGGTCAATTCTGTACATGAAATATATTTCCAAAATAACTATCAGGGGGTGATTAGGGATCGATACTGATGCCAAAAATGCAATCAGTAAAATTTTTGTCTGTCTGTCTGTCTGTCTGTCTGTATAACCGTTATAGAATCAAAAACTACTCGACGGATTTTAACGAAACTTGGTACAATTATTTTTCATACTCCTGAGTTGGTTATAGTATACTTTTCATCACGATACAATCAATAGGAGCAGAGCAGTGAAGGGAAATGTTGGGAATACGGGAGAAGTTACTCCATTTTTTAAGCTTCCGTCGCGTATGCAACATTAATGGTTAAAGCTACACAGAAATCATGTATGACGGAAATTTCTCCTTAAAATTACGAGTATATAAAAAATATCCCACGAGAGCATATGTCTATCTTTTATGGTTGACTCACAATATCACGTGTAACTCCCGATAGCTTAGCAGTTTGAAGCATTCTGATTATATTTGTCTACTCTTACGTTTATAACACTCTCGGTCATCCCTAATTAAAAAAGTTAACATAATTAACTATTCCATAAAAAAGAATCATAGAAATCGGTATAGAAACACCAAAGTTATAAATGAAATACGCTAATAATAAGCCATCGCGCGTGAATAATGAATCATGCTATCTATCTTTATCTATACATTAATAAAATTGTAAATTTGACGTGTCTATACATGGTCGAACTTAGTGAAAAAAAAAAAAAATAGGAAATGTTCGAAAAGAGTATTTAAACACTTTGCTGCATTTTTAGAAATGTCTGTCTGTCTGTTTGTTTGAACACGCATCACGCAAAAACTACCGGACAGATTCGGTTGAAATTTTGCACGTGCAATCTATTAGATGCGGATTAACATTTAGGCTATAAATTATCACACTTTTTCCCATAGGAGCTAAGCAGTAAGGGATAATATCTGTAACTATTTTTCGTTATAAAACAGTAACTACTTGACGGATCTTTATGAAAATTTACAGTTTTTTTTTTTTATTTATTTTATTTTACCTAGGACATTATTTACACTATGAATCATTACGCTAACGTCTATGAGGAACGAGTAGCAACATATTTTTTTTTGCACCATAATGGTTTATCACAATTTTTTCCACAATTAGACATTATCTTTAATTGTAACCCATGGAATATGTTACAGTACAATATCTTTGTGCTGTATCTACAATCTACATCACAATCTTATGTTCCTTATCGCACGTTCAGTATCTATTAAATGTTTCCACTATCTGTTATCAACACGAAGTCGTTAGTATATAAGATGCACCTTTAGATAATTATAACCAGACTATACTACATCTTTTGTCTCATTTATACCTAATCATATATTGCCAAGTAGTTTGGCAAATTGGTGACCCCGACGAACGAATACGCAGCAAGAAACATGGCACAATCACCGTGCAAGGCGAACATAAATCAGCAAGGAACACTTGAAGTAGCTGCTGGCACCTCGGTTTTATCCCGCATTCCGGAATTTTGGAAAGACCAACCAAGATTATGGTTCACGCAACTAGAAGCCATATTAGCACCACAGAAGCAAGGAGACGAATACAAATACTGTACAGTAATAGCAAAGTTATCCAAGGAAGAAATACTACAGGTTAGTGACCTAATCACTTCACCACCGACTACAGATAAATACAAAAACATCAAGGAACGTTTAATTGATTGTTACGAAGAAACAGAACAGCGACAGTTTCAAAAATTAATATCAGAGACAGAACTCGGTGATCAAAAACCTTCGCAGTTATTACGTCAAATGCGAGTCCTCGGGAGAGGAAAAATCAGTGACGAAACAATTAAACTACTATGGTTCAGGCTTTTACCAACATCAGTTACTACGGTTCTAGCAGTTACGGAAGACATGGAAATTGACAAACTGAGCCAAATTGCAGACAAAATAATAATGAATTCAAAAGTAACCGAAATATCAGCTGTTAGCAACGACACTTCAAACGACAACAATACAGCATGCATTTTAGCCCAGCTAGCAAAATTACAGATAGATATTGACGCAATTCAGCAAGGTCAATATGGCTATCGACCCAACACGCACAATCATTTCAAGAAACGTCAACAATTCCCGATTATGAGGCCGAGAACAAACTATAGAGGAGCAAATCGATTTTGTTACTACCACGAAAGATTCGGAAAATATGCAAAGAACTGCATTAAACCATGCAGTTGGAAACCAATGACTTACGTACGGAACCAGGGAAACGAATAAGAGCACAGACAACGGCGAAACTCTGTGCAATCCACCCATCCAATCGCCTCACCATTACCGACCGAAAAAGTGGTATGAAGTTTTTGATTGACACGGGCGCAAATATTTCAGTCATTAGCAAGCAACAGAGACATTCAGTTTTACAAAATGAACAATACACACTATACGCTGCAAATGGGACTAAAATTAGGACTTACGGCGAGAAGACGCTTACCTTGAATTTAGGACTACAACGATGTTATAAATGGAATTTTGTAATCGCCGATGTTACACAACCAATAATTGGAGCAGATTTTCTAGAGCACTATAAACTATTAGTCGACATAGCAGGTCGCAAACTTATCGACAAAGTTACAGAGCTGACAACGCATGTAACTTCGGAAAAAGCGACACAACAAACAATTCGTAATATCGCAGTGGGAACGAATCCACGTATTACGCAACTTTTAAACAAATACGAAGACATCACGAAAGGGTCCTCTCTCCGCAATGCGCCCAAACATAAGATTGAACATCACATTATCACTACAGGACCACCCGTCGCAGCTCGGGCAAGACCATTACCTCCAGAAAAATACGACATAGCCAAAAAGGAATTTCAAAATATGATAGAACTCGGAATTTGCCGACCGTCAGATAGCCCATGGGCAAGCCCATTACATATGGTAAAAAAGAAAAATGGCGAATGGAGACCATGCGGAGACTATCGAATGCTCAATAGCACGACAGTACCGGACAAATACCCACTACCAAGATTAACTGACTTTACATACATATTAGAAAATAAGAAGATACTAAGCAAGATAGATATACGTAAAGCATACCATTGTATTCCTGTTAAAGATATAGAAAAAACAGCCATCATCACACCTTTTGGACTTTTTGAGTACTTAAGAATGCCTTTCGGATTACGCAATGCGGCACAAACATTTCAACGATTCATGGATTCCTTATTTAGAGATTTAAACTACGTATTTATATTTGTAGACGACTGTCTCATTGCATCGGACAACGAAGATTTGCATTATCAGCATTTAGAAACGGTTTTCAAACGTTTACACGAGAATGGAATAACCATTAATCTCGAAAAATGCGAATTTCTCAGAAGGGAAATAGATTTCTTAGGTTATCATATAACGAGCCAAGGAATACTCCCTACCGAAGAAAATTACAAAGCAATCATGGAATTTCCCAAACCGAAAACAATTCAAGAATTAAGAAGATTTTTGGGCATGGTCAATTTCTACAGAAGTAATATTCCATGCGCAGCGGAAAATCAAAGAATTTTAAACGAATATCTACATGGTTCAAAAAAGAACGATAATTCACCTGTTCCTTGGACAACGGAAGCAGACAAAGCTTACGAAAAATGCAAGGAAAGCATGAAAAACGCAGTGTTAACAGCGCATCCTTCCCGCAACGCATCACTAGCGCTCATGACCGACGCTAGTGCTACTTGCGTTGGTGGAGTTTTACAACAAAAATCCGGACGCAATTGGGAACCATTAGGATTTTTTTCACAAAAATTGAGCGAAACTCAACAAAAATATTCTACGTTTGACAGAGAGCTGTTAGGAATATACATGGCCGTCAAACATTTTCACAGATTAATCGAGGGAAGAGAATTTACAATATTTACGGATCACCGACCTTTGACATACGCATTCTCCCAAAAACCATCATCAAACGATACACCGCGACGGGTCCGGCAGTTAGATTTCATTTCACAATACAGTACCAACATTCAACACATAAGCGGACGTGACAATATTACCGCCGATGCCTTATCTCGAATAGAGGAAATATACGTGCCATCACCTATCGATTACGCTGAATTGGAAAAATGTCAATCAACAGATAATGAACTAAGTAAATTACATGACAATAAAAGATTAAAATTCAAAAACATTACGCTTCCGGGTTCCACAATAAACATCACCTGCGACACCTCTACTGGAAAAAGCCGCCCCTACTTACCAAAGCATTTTCGCAAACAAATTTTCGATACCATTCATGGTATGAGCCATCCAGGAAAAAGAACTACGAGAAAAATGATAACCCAAAGGTATTTATGGCCGTATATGAACAAAGATATCAATAACTGGTGTAGATCATGTATAGCCTGCCAAAAATCAAAAATACAACGACATACGATATCACCTCCTGGTACATTTATGACAGCGCAACGTTTTGAACATTTACATATTGACATCGTCGGACCACTTCCGATTTCACAAGGGAAGAGATATTTAATCACAATCATAGATCGTTGTACGTCATGGCCCGAAATATTTCCGGTAGAAGATATAACTGCAGAAACAGTAGCCAAGACACTTTTCGAGGGATGGATTACTCGTTTTGGATGTCCATTGCGCATTACTACGGATCAAGGCCGACAGTTTGAATCAAGAATATTTGAGTCACTCTCACAATTTTTGGGAATACATAAAATTAGGACAACACCTTATCATCCACAATCCAATGGAATGATAGAGAGATTTCATAGAACTTTAAAGGCGGCGTTAATGACAAGAGAATCCAACGAAAATTGGTTAAAAGAAATTCCAACAGTTTTACTCGGGTTGCGGAGTAGCTTGCGAGAAGACACAGGTTATAGTTCAGCAGAGATGACATATGGAACGCCAATACGACTCCCTGGAGGATTTTTTGAGTCATCAGCAGCACAGTTATCAACGTACGAAGAGTTTGTAAAACAAATTCAAAAGGACATCACACAAATGACATCAATTCCGAAAAGAAAAAAACACAATCAAGCTATATTTGTGCATCCCGAACTCAAAGAATGCTCACACGTATTTGTTCGGTGTGATAGAATTAAGAAAGCCCTGACACCGCCGTATGAAGGACCCTACCCAGTAATTAGTAAAACAGATAAAACATTTTGCATTAGAATTAGGGATAAAGAGACAGTGATATCAATTGATAGATTGAAACCAGCTTTCATGATCAATGACGAATCAAACTACGTGCCAGATTCAAAGGATTGCGACAGGCATTCACACACGTACACTACACGATCGGGACGTAAAGTAAAGCCAGTAGTACGTCTATAAAAAATCGCTGATATAAGCAAGCTATTCGTATATATATTAACATAGATCTTAACATATACCATTAATTCACAACTACTCGTAACAACAAGACATCTAAAATGGGAAATCAAAGTTCTAAGGACCAGATAACATACAATACGGACAATTGCCTCAATCAAAACGAAGCGGACCAACTCCGTAACCTGATCCAGGAGGACTTACGGTGGACAAGAAATGTTGCAATGGGACAGATTATTTTAACAATCGGCGTGATCCTAATTTACGGCATAATGAAAACACTGGACAGAAGAATGAAGAGTTTAACGGAAAAAAATAATAAACACTCGTGCAACAGCTAAGTCAAAATTACAGACGTCAGCAAATCACACCACAACAGGCGTCATCAAATTCCACCGCGTACAATAGCATTATTATTTATATACATCAGCAAATAACTAGTAAGGTCTAGGTCAAATTTATATTGTAAACACTATTACCATATTTTTTTTTTTTTTAAAGGGGGGTGTACTGTTACAGTACAATATCTTTGTGCTGTATCTACAATCTACATCACAATCTTATGTTCCTTATCGCACGTTCAGTATCTATTAAATGTTTCCACTATCTGTTATCAACACGAAGTCGTTAGTATATAAGATGCACCTTTAGATAATTATAACCAGACTATACTACATCTTTTGTCTCATTTATACCTAATCATATATTGCCAAGTAGTTTGGCAAAGAATACATAACTTCAGGCTAAAACTATAAGGAGCTATACACAACATTTTTAAGTTTCATAAGAACAGTTATTTTTTCGACCGTAGGTAACTTATTTGCTTTGGTTAATATTTTTTTATATTAAAAATCAAGTGAAATATGCACTTATGTAAGATATTTATAGATATTGCATGCACTGCTGAGAGTAATGAATTAATCGTAGTAGAAATGAAAAACAATATTACATTACAACTTAACAAGTATTCGATATTTTCCAGAATTGATGTGTTCGTGCTCAAAAAAAAGACATTACACACGTAAAAAAAAACATGTAGCGCCATCTATGAAATCAAATTGGTCACCGTGATCAAACAATTTCTTAAATGTGAAAACATTTATTAGGGTATAGGTGCTTGCGATGACGGATTCGTTTATTGCTGAGTGGCAAACATTATCCTATTTATTTAATTAAATTGCTTAAATTAATAAAAAAACATTAAGTATTAGAAGAAACTTCACTGGTTTTGAAAGTAGATGGCGTTGTATTCAATAATGTTCTATACTTAAAATAGTATTAAAAAGAAACATATTGCTATCATTTTTAAAAATGTTTGTCTGTCTGTCAGTTTGTTTGACCACGCAGGTGCATCGAGGATCACGTTTTGGGGTTATGGTTGGATATCAAGTGTTCATCAATTCAACGATAATGAGTGACTCATCGGCCAAGTGTGAGTAGTTCGGGTGACGGGAGGAGGGGGGTGGAGGGTCATTGTCTGTCAACGCGGAGTCTGGGGGAGGGGGAGTCCATGTCTTTTTTTCTTACTTGCATCATTGTAACAGATAAGAGAGGTACTTTCTTATATGTAACGTGGGGATGTGATTTTTTTCTCACCTTCCCCATTGTGTGGGGTATCATTAGATAGGATCTTTTAAAAAGCGTTTAGGGTTTGTGAAGACTATTTCTAGATTTAAGGATTCCTTTGTGTAATATTAGGCTTTATAGTGAACATTTTTGTTAGAGTCAAGTGTTCCCCTGCCAACTAAATGGTTGATGTTGGGTATGTGAAAAAAATCACGGTAGTAGTATAAATACTAAAATTATAAGGAAAACTATCACAGTTAAGTACTTAGGCTTTACAAGTTTACGATAAACATCTGATCAAATGGGAAGTACCAAAATTTTAGTACAAATTCTATTGAAAATTATTAGGTATTAAGTATGTATAACGTTGAAAGAATGAGACAAAAACAACAGAGAATCCAGTTCTTAAGCCGCACACCAAAATAACAATATAAAATAATAGAATAGAACTATTTATATTTAGTACACAGAAGACACATGTACCTATAGACATTATTATAATTTAACAGGAAAAGTCATGCAGAAAATAAAAAACCAATAAATAAAACAGTAAAATAACAATAGACAAAAAGAAAAGAGACACAAATAACACACATTAATGACAGAAAAACACAGTAAACGAATACCTAAAGAGTCTGTATTTGGTACTTATTTATTTTCACAAAGCTTTGGGTGTTGAAGCTATCAATAGATGACTATATGATGATTCTCCGCTGCTGTATCATATCGCGGCTCACCCGACAGGACTGTTTCCAACATATTTACACAGAACTTATTTCGTAACATGAATTAATATAAAATAATAATAAATAATAAAAAAAACCTTAATTTAAACCTGACTTTTACGCGAACGAAGTCGCGGGCACAGCTAGTAAATAAATAAAAGTAAAAGGCTGAAATTAGTCTAATGAAATCTGTAAACGACATTTGCCAGAGGTGAATGACATCATCAACTCACTTCGAATACAATATAATCTCGTTACGATTCCTACGAGCTAGTCTCATTAGAGGTATTAGCCTCTAATAATAAGTAAAACACAGATTGAACAGTGGTGCAACTTATTCAAATGTCCTTATCAAATATAACATATTCAAATGCCCCTCTAATCCCCAGACAAATGATCTATTCGACTAGAGTTAACGCTAATCGAATAGAATGACGTCGTTGCGCGCGCACAACTGCTAATCTCATATTAACAATTTTCGTATTTACAGTGTTGAGCGCGCAATGACGTTACACGCAGCTACGCTGACTTGGAATGTTACACTTTTGATAGACTTGATATTCTAATGTGTAGTATCAAGTCTAGAAAGCAGGTTTAGTATAACAAAACAACTAATCGTTTTAAATTTAGTAATTCCTGGCCTAAGTAACGTAAACTTATAATTATTTAGATACTAGCTTTGGCCCGCGGCTCCGCCCGCGTGGATGTCGGTTATCGCGATAAAAACTATCCTATGTCCTTCCCCGAGATTCAAACTATCTCCATACCAAATTTCATCTAAATCGGTTCAGCGGTTTGAGCGTGAAAGCGTAACAGATAGACAGACAGACAGACAGACAGAGTTACTTTCACATTTATAATATTAGTATGGATGCGATAATGGTCTGTTCGCGGCAGTGATATGACTCTCACCAGATTAATAGAAGAGATCCATTTTGTAGCTTACTCGTGGGTACATTAATTAACTACTGGACCACATTTCCGTGATTTATTGTGTACGTAAGCACTCGAGAAC
This sequence comes from Herminia tarsipennalis, assembly GCA_945859575.2. NCBI lineage: Eukaryota > Metazoa > Arthropoda > Insecta > Lepidoptera > Erebidae > Herminia > Herminia tarsipennalis. The sequence goes on from OX243851.2 coordinate 5,868,255, forward strand.
ACAGTCAATATAGGAACTAAATTAGTTTTAAACAATTTATATACTAGATTTTTCAAGCTCGTAGATAAATTTGAGGCTAAAGAGGTATACGACCGACAGTTTTGTCGTGAGTGATATTAATGAAGTGAGGTTAGTTTTCAAAATCTTTTTGTAAACGGCCTAAACTTCGCACACAAAAACGGTCTCTTATAATATGCGGAAAAAAGAATCATCTAATATTTGTTTTTTATATTAATAGAAAAAAAATGTGGCACTCGGGGACTGCCGCGGTAAAGCTATAGCATTTATTATTAACATAAGCAATTTTTTTTTCATTACTTTTCGGAGCAGCTCGTCTCGATCCGTGCGAGCTTCCTACAGTCGTACCATATACATATACGTTAAGCGAACGCTCGGCCGAGCTACATGGTAGGCGGAGTGGGGGGGGTGCTAGGTTTTATTTTCGTTACGGAATTTCTTGATTCGGACGCCGCGCTCAAAGCCCGCGATAAAAGCTATGCAATTACTTAAGAAGTACGTAGGAAAATAATGAGCGGGTACATAGACACACAATATGAATTTAAAAATACTTTTAATTTAATTTCTTTTTAGCACTCCTTACTTATTTATTTTTTTCCCCATTTCCCATCCAAGAAGTCACCGTCGATTTGTTTGGCTTTAGGGAAACTACCAGAGACCGCACGTGCCACGGGAACTAAAACATAAAGATGTTTCATTTATATAGCCAATAGCGAAGATAAGCAGTCATAGATGCCGCGGTTCATAGATGCGTGACTATTAATGTGAAATTTCTTGCGTCTCTCGGAGACTACGTTAAGCTGTCGATTCTGCGTCTCCAGTCGTGTCAGATTTCGGTCTCATTGGTCTAAGAGAGTGGGGGAACAAAAGGTGCACTTGCATCTGGTCACACTCGTGCAATAATAACTTCTGCGTAGTTGGAGAGTCTCTCCTTAAGCTTCCATTACAGAAATATATTAAGAGATCATTATTAATAAAAAAAGTATATATACAAATACCTCTTCCATAATTAGATACCACCAATGTAGCCATCACCATTAAAAACAAAATCGTCTTTAAGAAATCTGTAAAAAAGAAACAAGTTTATACTAAAGGTTCATTACCGTGTATCGCGGAAGATTGCGACCACGTGCGTTAGTCGTCTGTCACAAACTTCGGAACGGCACTATTCATTTTCATACTCTGACTATTGTCACGTCAGCCGCACGCGATCGGCCGCGATGCACGAAGATGAATATTTTTACAGTTTAGGCCCAATCCCCATTAAGAACAAATCTTCCAATTTTATTTATATATTAGCCTAATTATATGAATGTATACGCACTGCGTACTGCTAAAACTGGAAATTTTGTAAATTTCGTTGTCGTTAAAAAAAAACCCGCTCTGATACTTCACAGTATCCGCCGGCCCGTTTTAAAATATGTGACTATTAATGTACCTTGGTTTACCTGCTACACATAGGCTAAACATAGGTAAAAGTCTAAAGGTGCATCCAAATACAGACTTTTAGCCGTGTCTGGACTCTGTGTCCGTAACAAAATTGCCGTGCCATTGCCAGTAAAAACCAGTTACTTCCGAGATTTACCTCTAGGGCACGGACAAACAGTCGAACATCGAGTAGTAAAAGTGTATCAACTTCTCGACAAGTCACAATCTATGTCTTCCATTTTTAAATATAAAGAAAACAAAAAGCGAGTGGGTGTGAAGCTCCCGCGGCGTGGAACAACTCGAGCGGTTCCAGATATGTGTGTAAACTAAGTACAATAATTTAGTTTGCTGTACAGTAGTAGCTTGAATCAGTCGATAGGTATTGCCTGCTTCTAGCTGTCCGTCAGTAGCCGCCGATAATATGCGCTTGTTTGTACGGTGTGACGTCACCAGTGCATGGAAAATATTGTGACGAACATTAATTTGCTCCTTACTTTGAACTGTCATTATTTTATCTCTCTTAAGGTAAGCTGCCCTAACTATATCACCCCTATTATAATATTACTGACGCTTCTAGAAATAAATAAACAGTAAACAAAATATTTTTTAAAACCATAAATTTGTTAAATTAGGTATACCTACTATTTATCTATACAAATAAATAAAAATTATATGTCTATTTGTAATGTCAAAAAAACATTTTTTTACTAAATGTACTCATAGCAAAAACATTTTTTTTGTCTGTCTGTCAGTTTGTTTGTAACGACTAATCTCGTAAACGGCTTAACAGATTTTGACGGGACTTCTTTGTCTGACAGCTAATGATGTAAGGAGTAACTAAAGCGATTTAACATCACGCTCGTCTATAAGAAGTGAGCAGCAGTATATTTTTGGTAAACTAAATAACGGTTTAAAATAAAATTTTCATCATTTTGACACTAAGAGATTAGCTACAATTTTATAATCTCTGAAGTACATATCTTCACGTGTGACACCGCGCTGATACAGCCGAAATTACTCTTAAACAAATCTGACGCTCGCGTCACCGAACTACAGCCTGACTCGGGCACCCACTTAGTTTCGTATGATAATCTAACGGCCAACGAGAGAGCTACCGCTGACAACTTAATCTCAAAATTTTCCGATATTTCTTACCAAAAGCGGGGTCTCGGTTGCACTTCACTTATTACTCACTCGATCGATACAGGTGATAGCCCCCCCATTCGTCAGCGTTACTATCGCATGTCTCCTGAGAAACAGCGCATTTTAATTAAACATCTCGACGAGATGCTTCTAGAAGACATTGTCGAACCCTCGGAGAGTCCTTGGTCGAATCCCGTTCTTTTGGTCCCTAAAAAAAATGGCGAGCTGCGTTTTTGTTTGGACAGTCGTAAATTAAACTCTGTAACGAGAAAAGACGCTTACAACCTACCGTACGTCTCCGAAATTCTAGACAATTTACGAGACGCTAAATTTTTATCAAATCTAGACCTCTCTAAATCATATTGGCAGACCTTAATTAAGGACGAAGATCGTTGCAAGACCGCTTTCTATATACCTACTCGCGGTTCTTTTCACTTCAGACGTATGCCGTTTGGACTCTCCAATTGTGGTCTAACTCAGCAACGACTCGTCGACAGATTATTTCATAGCCCTGAATTCGAAAATAAAGTCTTCTGTTACGCTGATGATATTATCTGTAGTTCTTCAACTTTTGAAAATCACATTTTTCTCCTAACACGAGTACTAGAAAAACTAAAAACCGCTAATTTAACTATAAACATCGACAAATGTAATTTCTTTAAAAACAAACTAAAATATTTAGGTTACGTTGTCGATTCACAGGGTCTACACCCTGACCCCGAAAAAGTCGAGGCAATAAAAAATTATTCTACACCGTCTAATAAAAAAGAGGTCCGCCGCTTTCTAGGCGCCGTATCATGGTTTAGACGTTTTATTCCTAATTTCAGTACTCTCGCGTCTCCCTTAAACAAACTAACATCTCAAGGAAAAAAATCACCGCCATTCTATTGGTCCGAGGAGGCAAATGACGCGTTCAACAAATTGAAAGACTGTCTAATTTCTTGTACCGTAATGTCCTGCCCGGATTATTCGCAACCTTTCGAAATTCATACAGACGCCAGCGACTATGGCATTGGAGCAGTCCTCTCTCAAGTCCTAAACGGAGAAGAGAAAGTCATAGCTTACTACAGCAAATCACTGTCTGACCAAGAGAAAAATTATAGTGCCACGGAACGCGAAGCACTAGCAGTTTTATCCGCGTTTGAACACTGGCGCTGTTATATCGAGAACGGTAAAAAAATCACCGTTTATACAGATCATGCCGCGCTCAAATGGTTCCTAAAACTAAATAACCCTACAGGTCGTTTAGCTAGGTGGGGAGTTCGCTTATCATGTTACAACTTCGAAATTAAACACCGTCGAGGCTCAGACAACCTTTTACCCGATTTTCTATCTCGTTCTATTCCTGTTTCCGCTATTATTAGCGACACAGACAACAGTATCATATCCAACTCAAATCCGCCAGTTTCTACTAACGATTCTTGGTACTCGAATATCTATAATGGGTGTAAAAAGTCTCCAACTTCTTACGTCGATTATCAGGTTATAAATAACAAACTTTACCGTTTCAAAAAGAGTTTAAATCCACTCACTAGAGACTTTCAATGGAAAGAGGTCATTCCGTCTGATCAAAGGTCAAACATTATCAACGAAAACCATTCTTCACATACCGCCGGTCACTTTGGCATTTTTAAGACATACAAAAGATTGGCACTAACCTACTTTTGGCCAGGTATGTACTCAGACGTAGTAAAAGCGGTAAACTCATGTGACACATGTATCGCTCACAAACATCAAAACCACCCTACTTTAGGCCTTATGGGCAACCCTAAATCTTGTTCAAAACCATTCGAAATGATAAGTCTCGACTTAATTGGTCCTCTACCTCCTACGAGAAAACAAAACACCTTTATCTTTGTCGTATCTTGTTGTTTCTCAAAATATTGTTTAATTTTTCCCATAAAACGGGCTACCGCTGAAATTATTACTAAGCTTTTAGAAGAAAATGTCTTCCTAATACATGGTGTACCCTCTTCAATTGTATTAGATAATGGAAAACAATTTATTAGTAACACATTTAAAAATTTATTAACAAAATACAAAATTCCAAATTTACACTATACACCTTTCTATACACCTCATGTAAACTCCGTTGAACGTTACAACAAAACCATAATTACAGCTATGTCTACTTTCATCGAAAACGATCAACGCATATGGGACACCCTCATTCCAAAAATTCAATTCGCAATGAACTGCGCAGTTAACGAATCAACTGGCTTCTCGCCGTGTTTTCTTGTTTTCGGTCGTGAACTAGTTACGTGCGGTTCACATTATATCCGTAATGGGTCGGACCCCAATATAATCCATGAGCCACGCGATAGCTACGCCGAAAACCTAGGCTACTTATCTTCTCTCTTCGAGAAAGTACAGCAAGCCCTTCTAGTCGCTCACAGTCGAAATTGTCAGTCTTATAATCTCCGTCGAAAACCCTCGGAATTTAACGTCGGCGACATTGTTTGGAAACGAACTTTCTATCTTAGCGACAAAGATAAATACTTTACAAAGAAACTGGCCCCTAAATTTATAAAATGTAAAATTACAGGTAAAAAGTCACCTTTAGTGTATAAACTGTCAGATATGTCAGGAAAACCGCTAGGCGATTGGCATATAAAAGATATTAAATTAACTAACTACAAAGAATAATCCTTTTTCAAATATTGCACTCATTCAATAATTATCACTAACCCATTCTTCAATAACAATTTTGCATGATATAACTCGCACTTGAATTTCTACTCAATGTCGATTTATTACGACCTGTTTTCGTTTGGCAAGCGGTCGCCGCTGTGGAATGTGTTTCCCACGCTCGGACTAATCCTATTGTTCTCCAATGACTTCGTCGAATTCTTTTGTTTGTTTTTTCTGTCGAATGAGTTGTTTTGCAAACTTTGTTTCAAACTTAAATACGGCTAATTTATATGCAATAAATAACTAGATACCTATTCTTAACGTAAACAAAAACTTAAATCTAGACTAATTCTAGGGTTAACTATATATAGCCTACGTGCATTCTCCCTTAAGGTTTTGCTAGGAATGATGTAGTGAATGTTAGCTAAAGCACCGTTATAGGTGTCACGGCTTTGTTTTAAATCAGACGTATGATAGTGTTGTTTTTTTTGTAGGGCGCCCTCTGATTGCGTGACGTATGAAAGTGATAAAAGGTTATATATATACACCCAGTTTTTTTTCTTTTCACCTAAAAGTCCCTGATACCTACTTTAACCTGGTTTCAGATCCTGCGCGGAGCCGGCTGCCAGACCACCTACAGCACCTCGAGCCCAGCAGCAGCGAATTTCCGCCCAGGGAAAATTCTCCCCAAACCGGGGGGGTGTGACACCGCGCTGATACAGCCGCGCGCCGTCCTCGCGGGATCAACCTACGTGGGCGTGGCCAATCCCCCCGCACGAGCCTATATAAGCGGCGCGCGCGCAGAAATCGTTCTTCTACCTGTGCCGCAGCGCACCGAGTTAAGTGGCTCCCTTCTATCAAGCCTGGACCCTGGAACCACGCCTTTCTCTGCAGAACCTAGCTCTCCGCTGAGCCTAGCCCTAACTTGTTCGCGGACCTATGTAATTTATATCTGCCAATATAAAATCTGGAATATCGTCTTGCAAGCGTTATTATTTAGCTCCAATCAGAACCTGCACTCACCGAACCACGCGTGGGCCGCGTGCTATTAGGTCTACCTAGATTTCTAGTAGGCTCCTAAAGCCCTAAGCAACTATCAACGCGACACACGCTATAAACAATAATTGAGTACTTTACCCTAAAAAGTCCGGTCCATGACACGGGGTGGCACCGTCCAGACTGCTGTAACAATCCACCGGATTGTACGGCAAATTGTTCAGTAATTTGAACACAACATTATGGCTTAAAATATTCTATCTAAGATGTAATAAAAAATATTTATAAAACCTTACCCATTTTATACTTTGTTTGTCTACGCGCAAAAAAGAAATGACTAACCTTCAGATGCAACAGTAAGGCTATTAAACAGCTACATATAAGTACCAACCTAATGCGAGAACATACAATTCTGTATGCTAACCAATTTATTTTTAACATAATACTTTTTAAACAATTTTGGTCACGGCTGCCAAGGTCACCAGATAGCTACATATTCACTCATTAGAGTATTTAAACAACACGCAGGAATCTATTTAAATTACGCCAGGAACCGAATAAAAGTAGTTCACTAAATCTAAACTTAAAAATAATAATAATTTAAACTTTATTGTACACCAATATAAAAAACAAAGTATACATCGTATAATAAAAATGTACAATGGGCGGCCTTATCGCTAAGAGCGATCTCTTCCAGGCAACCTTTGGATGGACAGAAACATAAATACACGAATTAGGTAGGGGTAGTGTACAGCGTGATATTATTTATAGTTATCAAGAACTACAACGACAAGAAAATATACAACGAAGAGAAAATATAGGTAATAATTAAAAATTTAAAGTTTACTCAGAGAGATAGTGGTCCTTCATCATTTTTTTAAACGATGCCAACGATTGGGCTCGTCTTATAGTTAGAGGCAGTGCATTCCATAGTCTTGCTGCCTCGACAGTAAACGACCTATCATAGAATTTTGTGAAATGCGCTGGAATTTCTAACCTCAAATCCTCCGATGACCTAAGGAATCTGGAATGTGTGTCATGAAGGAAATTGAAACGTTCTTTAAGATACGAGAGAGTAAAAGGATTAAAGAGTAATGAGAGAATGTGAGTATTCCGACGAAGGCGTATTGGGAGCCACTTGAGCACTTTGCGGAATTCGGAAACATGATCATATTTACGCAAACCAAATATAAATCTAATACAGATATTTTGAAGGCGCTCAAGTTTAGTAAGTTGCTCCTCAGTGAGGTCGAGATAGCTGGCGTCAGCATGGTCAAGTACAGGTAGAAGAAGAGACTGCGCCAGCGCAATTTTAGTGGTAATCGGCAAAAAAATAGTACCGACTTCAAGAAGAAATACAAGGTAGGTTAATAGAAGGCAAACATAATATGCAACCACCAAAATTAAACAAACCCTTTGTAGGTCAGTGCCATGAAAAAGTAGTTTTTATATTTCACTAGCTGACCCGCGCAACTTCGTCTGCGTAAATTTTCCTCGTATTTGCAACATTTTTTATTGCTTACAACTGCTAAGCTCCTATTGGTCATAGCGTGATGTTATATAGCCTAAAGCCTTCCTCAATTAATGGGCTATCCAGCAGTAAAATATTTATTTTAATTCGGACCTAAGGGTCAATTCACGTTTTTAAAGCAGTGCAGTTGCAGTTCATCCCGATCAAGATCGATCCCAAAGTTACAAGAATAAAAAAACGCCGTTTTATTCGAGACCTAACTGCAACTGAACTGCATCGGCACTGCTTTAAATACGTGAATTGACCCGCAGAAGTTCCTGAGATTATCGCGTTCAAACAAACAAACAAACTCATCAGCTTTATAATATTGGTATGAATTAGGCACAAACTTCAAACTTTTTTGAATCGGTAACTTAAAAACAACGTGTTTATTAATCATCAGTTCCATTAAATGGCGTAGTGAAGATGAAGGTCCAGGTTGCGAAATGTCCAGGTTGCAAAAATTCCAGGTCGCAAAATGAAAATAATAATAAAAATATATCTTAAACTAGCTGACCCGCGCAACTTCGTCTGCGTAAATTTTGCCCGTTTTTTCAACATTTTTCATTGCTGCTCCGTTCCTATTGGTCGTAGCGTGATGTTATAACCTATAGCCTTCCTCGATAAATGGGCTATCCAACAATAAAATATTTTTTCAATGCGGCCCCGTAGTTTCTGAGATTATCGCGTTCAAACAAAGAAACAAACTCTTAGGGGTTTGAAAAATAGATAGTAGCCGATTCTCAGACCTACTGAATATGCATATAAAATTTTAAATATTTTTTCTCCTTTTTTGTCTACTGTGACAGAGGCATCGACTTTCTATTTTTATTTACACACCTCCATTGTGTACTTCCGCTTTTGTTGGTCATATTTTTATGATAGTGATACCCATTTCGATACAATATATCGTTGCCTTTTTGATTTTTATAAAACTTAAACTGTTTATTCATTAAATAATACACACAAAGTACACTTGATAATAACTAGATACGAGAACCTTTTATAATTTACTGAAGCACACATAATCAAAATCATTTATCTTTGTAGCAGAGTTCGAATGTAAGAACGTGAAGTGTATACTTATGACTTGAGGTAAATATTGTTTATAAAGTAAGGAAAGAAACATTGAATATAATGCAATAATATATAAATGTAAAAAAAAATAACGAATATTTAATTTAGTATAATGTTTTTACCTTTCACATCTATAGATAATTATTTACATTTGTGACTTACCTTATAATAAAAAAAGATAATTATTGTGTTATTTGATTTATTAATGTTTGATTTTTATATTAATAAATATATGTTTTTTTTTTATGAATGGGCATTTTTATAAGCCCCGATGGTTTAAGAAAATCTATTTAGTCGTTATCTTTATATTTTTTTTTATTATTTATATCTTCATTTTAATAAATAACGGCCGCCTGCGACGCCATTTGTATTTACTTAGTTTCCGTAGCTTAAGATATATTTCTTTTATTAATACCAATTTGGGACCTGGAACTTTTGCAACCTGGACATTTCGCGACATGGACATTTCACGTCCTGGACATTTTGCACCCGTTAGACATTTTGCAACTTGGATATTCTGCACCTAAACACATGACGCCCGCCGAAGACTTACACATGGTGACCAGAAGACCGATATCCCTGGTTTTTTTAGGGTTCCATAGCCAAAATGGCAAAACCCTTATAGTTCTGTCATGTCCGTCTATCTGTCCGTCCGTATGTCACAGGCATTTTACTCAACGACTTCACAATGAATATGTATTAAATTTGGTGAAAAGGTGTATTGTAGTAGCCGCTACTTAGTTTGATAGCTAAATAATAAAAACCCTACACTGAGCATGATCTGACATGCTCTTGACCGTTTTTTTTTTAATAAGCTTGTACACACTTATCTTAAATTCTAACTATAATACGCCAAACTTTGTAGAACAAAAAGTAAGTAAATATATTTTTTTAAAGCACTTTCATCGTACAAAGCTAAGAATCAAATCTGTCCATCTGTTTGAACGCACTAACAGTGTTAGAACACGCTCCTTAAACGTTTCGAGGCTGTCTCTCCATAGCTTCAGTAACATAAAATAGAAATTATTTATGCATAAGACTGGTTTGTTTGAAGCAATGAGGCGTCTCTAGCCATTTCAATATAGAGCTTAATGGAGTATCTCACGGGTACGTTAATCAACCATTTTGAATACATGTTAGTAATTAACAGTCTAAGAACTTTAGTGGGTTTGTTAAATGGTATCTCAAATATAATACAATATCTGATGAGGACACTAAACGAAATGAGCAAGTTGTATGATATAGACATTCATGACGCGAGTCTGGCATCCTTGAGACGTAAGTATGCCGTAACTTTTTTGTAAGATACTTATCACGTTTTGTAAGATACGTTTAAAATATAAATTGGTAGCCTTATAAACCAGAAGCGACTTTACAAAAAGAGCAGTATCAATAACGAAACTACTTTTATTTTAAGGAAACCGAATAACGATTATAGGCAAAAGAATACGTCCGTCTCGATCGAACGCCACCGCGTAACTGAGCGATTCGTGTCGCTGCCGCTTCGAGTAGCGCTCGCAGCGCTCTCCCCACCGCTTAGGTGATTCTACGTCACGATGACGCGTGCTAAGCCAGCGTCTCCTCGTTTGATATTTCTAACTAATAATAATATCTAGGGACAACTCACACAACGCTATCTGATCCCAAACTAAGCAGAGCTTGTACTATGGAAACCAGACAACTGATAAACATACTTAAATATTTCTAAATACATACATATTATAGATAAATAACACCCAGACACAGAATAAACCATCGTGCTCATCACACAAAGTTTTATCCTGGGTAGGAATCGAACCCACGACCTCTTGCGTAGCAGTCGGTTACACTCCCACCGCGCCACAGAGGCAGTCAAACTGTATCAACCACAGTTTGACTGCCTCTGTGTTGAAATAAGTTACCAGTTATGATATCCTCTAGTTTGTACCACATATTTATTATCTTATGTAGCATAGCAGACCTGTAATTGGCTTTGTGTTACATTATATTTTCCTATTGTAGTTGTTAACGCTGTTGATCTTCCAATAGGCTAGTTTTCGAGGTAAACAAAAAAAATCTAGAATACTAATTAGCAAATAAAACTGATATTTAAACTGCCACCCGTTAAGTCCCGATTGAATTTTGTATTAAATTGATTCTTTTATCATTGATTATATCTTAAAAAGAAGTGATTTGACGAGAAAGAAATAATGACGTCATAGACCGCTTTTTTTTTTAAAAAAGACTCCCTCATTAGGGTACAAGCCCTGTGACGCGGGGGACTTTACAAACATACAAGTCACAAGTCACGGACACAAAGTACACCCAGATTTGGAACAACAATTTGTGGATCACACAAAGTGATGGCCCGTATGGGAATTAAACCCACGACCTCTTGCGTAGCAGTCGGACACACTCCCACCGCGCCACAGGGGCGGCAAAATGAGATCTTCATATAAAATCTGCGTCTTAACATTTCTTAAAAAGTTGTTGTTTTGACTTGTTGGAAACTAGCCCATTAATTAAATATATTAATCTGCTATGTAGTTGGGTACTAACTCTAACGTAACTAACTAAGTAGTACGGTCATCGACTTAAGTTTATAAGTAATAAAAATAAAAATAATAAGAAGCTCGCGTTAGGCGGTTCGATCAAGGGGTGCTGTTTGCCGGAAAACCTCCTCGTGGTGCACCCTGGGCAACGTGTGCCGGTGGATTCGCGGCGTTTCGCGAAACCACCGTCACACGGCAAATGTTCTGGCAGAGTAGGGAGTGGCTCATTCCTGGGCTGCCCGGAGGACGGGCTTGACGTGCACTCACACTGCGGTCGAAGCAGGCGGAGAGATCTTCTTTCTGCCACCGTCGGATATGATAATCTCGATTAGGAGTGTCGTGGCCACGTCTCACGGCTCCGAGCGGGGGCGATGGTCTTGACTTGGTCGCCTAGGCCGCGAGGATGACAACCTCTATAAAAAATCTCTGAATTCTGTGTTGCGGAGCGTGACCAGTGGATGCATGGCCGATGGGATGTTCGGTTCCAAGCGCTACCCCCAGCTGGGGCACCTGCGGTCTCCCCAGTTGGGATACAAATTTACGCTTACCCGGGTACAAGGAGCACTGCCCGGGTGGACCTTTATTTCGCCCATACTCGTGGGAATAGTATGGATAAAGAAAAACTAAAAAATATGTTTAACAAGAAAGGGAGCACAAGGCCTGTACAGAAGAAGGATCAAGAAGAGGGAGAGGATGCACAAAGGAGCGGAGAGAGAACCGTGTTGGCGAGTAGTAAAGACCGTTTGCCTCGTGAATCGGTCGTGTTTGGCCGGCTTAGTGGGTCAAGGACGTCAGTTACGTCGGCGTCACTCGATAGCTTACTGCAAACGGGAAGGTTCGAATCCGAGTCCTCTCTTGATAGTAACGTAGATAGGTCTAGCTCTGGAACACCGGTAGGCGACCTCCGCGCTCGACAACAGAAGCGCGGCGCATCACCTGATGAGAAAAATGACCCTCCTGAGTTGGTCTTTCGAGTCCCCAGGAAAGTCCGCACCGCCCAGAGAGGAGGATCAGCGTCAGGAACGCCCAAGCTGGAACGTCGTCATCTGTTTTCAGCAGACGGGACGCTTACGCTCGCACTCGTACAGGAGGAGAGTTGATCGCGGAGGACCAAATCGATCAGTTCCTGGAGGGACTACGATCTTCTGGATGACGCCCCGAAAACCGGTTCGGAACTCGTCCGAGCGGCGGCTGACTCTGTGTCGGTAATTGTGAAAGTTGCCACTAAGAGTAAAAATCTTAAGGGCACCTTCGATTTTGAGGGAGGTAGTGAACGCGCTTTTTGAACGCGCTACCGTCGCTGAAGCGGAGTCCGAAGGGCTGCGGGCCAGCAGCGTTCGTATACAGGGGGAATTACGCGCTGAAATCGCTCAGCTGCGAAGTTGACCGGTTCTGGCCCGGTCCAAATCGATTCTCCGGCCGGTTCTGTCCCGGTCCGCGAGGCGCGCGGCCCAACATATAAAAAGAGGTCCAACATATAGAAAGAGCAGCCCTGCGTGATTTCAGACGCGCAGTTAAGGCAACTTACGCTGTTTTTTGGGGGCCTTGTCGATGCGCGTCTTGACAGCATCAAGGCGTGTCTGCCCCCAGAGCTGAGCTGCGTCTAGGCCAAAGCCCTCCCAAGGGCAGGCGGCTATTCTTCTGGCGCCACCAGCTGGTACGGGAGGACGCGCTGACTCCAATGCTGCAACGGCTGTCCCTGGGGCGATACAAGCCCCGGTTCAAGTGGCTCAGCCTCAACGTGCTCCTAAACGAGCACGTCGCGCTGTAGTGAGCGCATCAAGCGCCTCGACGGCCACAACTGGTCTTCCTTCGTCGGCTGCTGACCTCGACTCCGCCCCCTCAAATGAGCAGTGGCAAACGGCCGGAGGCAGGAGATCCAAGCGGAAGGAGAGGAGGAAACTTGCTACCATCGCCTCCATCCCACCCCCTCAGGAGGTCACCTCGGCAAACAAGACTCGCAAGAGGAAACCGCGGTTGAATCCGCCGAAAACGGCCGCCGTCATGGTGACAGTGTCGCCGGAGGTGGAGCGAGGCGGCGTAAAATATGCGGACTTGTTCCGAGAGACGAGGGCCAAACTCACCGCCGCCGCCGGTCTCAGTGTTGAGGTTGGCTTCCGCCGCTCCCAGACGGGGCTCGATTGCTCGAGTGCCCCGCCAAGACGGCGCGAAAGTGGCCGACATCGTAGCGGGTTACCTACGGGAAATTACTCAAGAGCAGGCCGGCTTCAAGATCGCCAGGCCAGTGAAATGTGCGGAAATGCGTATTTCTGGCCTGGACGATTCTGTGACGCCTGAGGAGGTCCGGGAAGTGATAGAGAAGAAAACTCAGTGCCCTCCCGGAACCGTGACGGTAGGTGCTATCCGCCCCGGCCCCGGCGGAGTTGGTGCAGAATAAATAATTATAAAAACTATACCATACATATAAATATATAAATACACATACATACACACACAAGATACCATTAAATACATTTACATACATAATACATACTCATAACTATACAAATACATACATAATATACATATATAACCATAGATTACTATAATTGTTATGAATCCGCCAATAACTTCGTATAGAAATAGAATGCCATTATATCTCCGGATTTTTGGTTTCTCGATTTCCTCATGACATTTTTGCCATACCGATACAGGTCGCGGGAGTGCTTTAGAAATAGTAAATATATTAAACTATTTTTGCCGCTAAAAGTACTTTCAAGATCACAGGCAAGCTTCAAACTAAATTAGTTATTGAAAACAATATTGTGTTTCTCAAGTAACTTACATTTACTTTAATATTCGCGCTACATTTTCAATCATGTTTCAGGACTTCTTCTTTGTTCAGAACTTTACAGTTTTGTGTAGTCAAATTAATTTAACACAAAAAGTAATTGGTAGATTGAAATCAATGTAAACAGCAGAAAATTGGTTGCTGCTAATTATACAATACCCGGCCTGGTTAAATGTGAATCCTTAAAAAGGCTAAACGGATTATGGAATTATATATACTACTACGGGTCTTAATCGCATGAATAATTTAAGGTAAAATACCATGTTTATTGCCCGACGTTTCGACCGTATTGTAACGGCCGTGGTCAGTGTAGACTCTACCCGCGACCACGGCCGTCATCCGTCATCAACCATACTATACAAATATTGACAAATGTCTTACTTACACATGTAAGTGTAAGACAATTGGGAAAATTTGTGATATACACCCATATAACAAGATGTTTCCTCAATAATTTCACGACTCGACTCAACCTCACTCGAAGCTTTTCACATTTGAAGTGAAACATTATTAATAGAGAATATGCACGTTATTTAAATTTGCTTGATTTATTTTTTCCTTGAATCTTTATTGTCTAGACACTATGCCTAAACATTTTTTTTTATTTAGATCTTCATTAATTGGAAAAAATAATAATTAAAATGTGCAAATGAGAGACGGAAATTCAAATTTGCAAAACACACAACTATTGGTCAAAATGAAACGTGACGTCAAATGACAAGTGATGTCGTTTATCGCCATCGATATTTGTACTGTGCTACAAGAAATAGTTTTTTATTTGTGTTGATATGTTTTATTCTTACAGTAAAAATAATTTAAGAATTTATAAAATAAAAGTATTTAAAACATATTTTTATTACTTTTGACTAATTCACATCACTATTACTACTCTATGTTAAAGGTTCATCATCTTCATCTCTTCTCATTAATTTAATTATATCATTGCTTTCGTATTTTCGCATATCTTGGTAGAGGATAAAATTAGATGTACTTCATGTAGTGTTTTTGCTCTTTGTTGCAACGTTATACTTATAAAATGTTTTCTTTTAGCTTTTTCCTTTGTCGGCAAAGATATTATACTTATACTTATCTGAAAACCGGTATAAAACTGCTGCAACACTTTAATAAACGACGTGACGTCATCCAAGCCCTGAAAAACTCAGCGTTCAAGGGTCAAATTTTATCGATGTTTTCAATGTTTTTTGTTTAATTTTTTTTATTATGCGAACCGTTTTTGAATTGTTTAGGACGTTAAAATTATGTAAAGGGGTAAAAATAATAAAAAAATACAGGTACTCAAGGTACGTCAGGATCTTAAATCGCAGGTGAGTATGAGTCTAGCAATCGTGAAGGAAGCGTCATAAATGGATGAATGTATGAATTAATGTTCCATACTTTACTTTCATTCATATAGCCATACAGATAGAATTACAAACTTTCGCGTTAATGCTCATTGCTAGTAATAAGACAAACGTGCTTCAGTTAAGGCGTTAACAGCGTAATCACATGAACTTGTTATTCATGAGTGAATTTGTCTAACAACACAATCGTCAGAGCTCTCCCTTCAAAGGGACACTCAAGCTTCTGACGTCATAGTACTACGTCATCGTTTAGACGCGCTCTTTTGCTTTGTGCTGTCTACCGCTAGAGTCGGCTTTTGATGTGCTAATTTTAGTCGCAGTAGTAGGTACTTTACAAATGCATTTAGAAGACGATTGTTGCATAGTTAATGTTTTACGTTTATTTTTGTAAAGATTTTCTACATACTTTTTTACTACAATTGAATTTAAAGTCATCAACAGTGTAAGTCTTTTTAAAAACAAATTAAGGTCGTATTTGCTGGAAAGGTGTCTAAATACGGTGGATGAATTATGATTTAAAGCGATGACTTAATTATGATATAATCTCATTGCTCAGAATTATGTGTACGTCTACTTTTTAAATTGTGTTTAATAGTTATTTTAAATGATTTACTTTGTTTGTTAAGATTATAAATTGTTATTTTATTGTGTTTTGTGCATGTATTTCCTTTTTTTTATATATTTTATGTAAAACATTTCAACACAAAGTAATAATTGTTTCTGAAATAAATGAAATGAAATGAAATGAAACTTGGCTTTGCCAGAAAGGGTAATATGACTTGATAAATTTCGTCATGTGTAGTGTCGTTGAATTTATCATTTCAAGATTTTAAAAGTGAAATAGGCTATTATTAGGACTTAATCGGGTGAAATATTTAAAGGTTTTAACGTAAACACGAGTCGACCCGTGACCACGATTGATGTAATTCGATCGAAACTTCGGGTAAATAAAAGGTTCGTACATTTAAATATTTCAGGTGATTAAGTCCTGATAATATTCTAATATGTGTAAACATCGCGAAAGTTTAAAAACAATTAAACAGGCTATATCCTTTTTCAGCTAAATAAAATTAACGTATAAGTTCTTCATCGAAGACGTTTCCTGATCTTTGGGTTTAATTAAATAATACAAGTAATTGGCAAGAAACGCCTATAAAAACACTATAAATAATTAATTACCTAGATTTAGTCCCCACTTTTTGGGTTCATGGCCCGATAATAATCACGTAGATTCTATACTTCAGCTTTTATATACAACATTAACAAATCAAGAGCTAAACTTAGTAGTTAGTAGTTTTTAATAATAATAATAATAATAATTGCATTTATTTCAGATTTTTACATCCATAATGGTTAGTATTACATAAGACTTAAAAACTATGTTAGTAACATTATTTTATATCAATTATTTCAATTCATATACCTGCCGCCATTCTGCCTACCAGGTATACATGTATGCGTACAGGTCCAATGCCACATGAACGGACAGTCAGGCCTATCCACAATAGTTTTCAGGATGCTGTTAGAGCTCCCCCTCAACCGGCGCATCAGGGATGCAGTTCTCTTACGGAGTATTGTTTGAAAACTGTCAACACTCGCCTCTGCAAACATCCCTGACGCGCTACAGAAACGTGGAAGCCCCATCAGCAACCTGAAGGCATTGTTATATTGTATGCGGAGAATGTTGTAAGCCCTCTGCGTATAACTGACCCACAGGTTGCAAGTATAAAGTGTTTGACAATACGCTGTAAACAGTGTGATTTTCACTTTTTGTGAACATCGTGCAAACCTGCGAGCCAGCATATTACATCGGACTGCCAACGCTCTCCGCTCTCTCTCCATATCCTCGTCATCCTTCTGGTCTTCCCGTACAATATGACCTAGATATTTAAAATTTGACACCCTATTTAAGGTAACGCCATTAATGTGAACGGGTGGTACAGTATCTAGCTTTTTCGATCCTACCTTAAACACCATTGTCACACTTTTCTTTTCGTTATACCGGAGACCATGTGTCTTCGCGTATTTCTCGCATATGCCTAGGAGTCGACGGAGAGCATTGATCGAGGGGGCCAGCAGCACCATGTCATCCGCATAGCTTATACTGTTAATACATTTGCAGTCTATAGAGCATCCAACCCCAGTACTACTGAGCTCCTAGAATCCTCAACGAAAAACCAATAAAAGGTAGTTATCTAAAGTGTTGGTTAGAAAAACAGATTGCGATGCAAAGCGACTCGTTTCAGCGCCACAAAGTACCATGTAGTGTACTCAATAAATCGCTACGAGCCTCGGCCGATTGACGAGAGATTTTGAAATCGGAATGGATTTGTTGATCGATGACGATAATCGAGCAATTCGTTTTGTATTTCGCGTTATGTGGCACAAATTGATTGCTATTTGTGCGCGACATTAGGTACACATTTTAACCTATTTGAAACACATAATCCGCAAATAATCTACATAGCTATTTACTCGTAAATAAACATCAATTTACTGTATGTATACAGATTATTACTAGAGGATTGCTTGACCGTTTTCTTTGTTCTTTTGTTGTGTTTTTAAGATTTTTTTTTTGAAATCGGTAGGAAAAGTTGGAAATTTAGGTTGTTTTTAAGCTATTCCATAGCTTTTTGAATCAAGAAATTCCGTAATGAAAATAGAACCTAACACCCCCACTCCGCCTACCATGTAACTCGACCGAGCGTTCGCTTAACGTATAATTATATGGTACGACTTGCACGGATCGAGACGAGCTGCTCCAAAATGTAATGAAAAGAATTAAAAAAAAACTAATGCAATTAAAAAAAAAAATTGGTTGATAAAAAATTTCAAAAAGATCAAATCTTTTTTTGTTGTTTTTTTAGTTGATAAAAAATGATAAGCAATATAGCTTTACCGTGGCAGTCCCCGAGTGCCACACATTTTTTTTTATTAAAGTCTCAATAGTAAATACGCGCCGTTTGATACTATCTTGGCTTTAATAAAATGTACTCGTGCAAAGTCTTTATATAACATCTTGGGCAAACACACGGCCTGCTACCAAACTTCGCAGACCCTTTTAAGAAGGTAGGGTTAACTTAGGTACTAATAGGTATTATACGATAATAAATTTATCACCAATATATTAAACCGTGTGCTCATTAAATAACGGTCTAATTTCACAAAATATTATTGATGTCAAATGGTAAGGACACTATTTTTTATATTTTTTAAATGTATTTATTTTTATATCTATATTTAAAAATGGAAAATTTGTGTTATTAAGTTTTAATAAGAGAATAATACTATTATCTTGTGGCAACTCACACAACGTAATCTGATCCCAAACTTAACATTGATTGTACAATGATAACCAGACAACTGATAAACATTCTTATATAATTTTAAATACTTATAAATTGTGGATTATTACACCCAGACACAAAATAAACCTTGATAAACATAAACTTGACATAAGACTTGACTTTGACGGTGGCGCGGTGGAAGTGTATCCGACTGCTACACAAGAGGTCGTGGATTCGATTCCCACACGGAACACCACTTTGTGTGGTCCACAAATCGTACTTCCGAGTCTAGGTGTAATTTGTGTCCGTGACTTGCATGTTTGTAAAGTCCCCCGTGACACAGGTCTTTGCAGGAGTTGATAAAAAAAACCATCGTGAGTACCATCGTCACACAAAGTTTTATCCTGGGTAAGGCTCGAACCCCCGAACTCCAGCTTAGTAGTAAGGGTCACTAACCCTTAGACCAAAGGCAGTCAATATATTGCAGTCGAGTCTCATTTAAAGGTACCTAACGTATATTTTATCATAATACCTATATTTATAAAACGTATGTGAAACGAATGTAATGAACCATAAATTTCAATCATTATCTATAGATTTACGCATCACCGCACTGAGTTAACCCTCCGGTGGGAAGCTACTAAGTACGTTTTAAATTGATTGCCAATCCTAGCTTCTTATTGACAATAAAAAACCGTTTTCGATTGGTAAGCTTGCGATCATAAAGGTTTGGTTTGGGAAATAAGTAGATTCACTCTTTCACAATATATGTTTTGTTATATATACACCAAAATTCAGAAGGTTTTAAGTTTTATGGATATATAACATAGATTATATACCTACTTATAATTTGTTAAGATAGGTTTTATATCTTGGTAGTCATAATTCACTATGAAGCAGTGATTTCGACAACGTTTTTCTAGCTAATAACTATAAAAGCAGACAAAAATAGAATCAATTTGACTGTTTCACCTATAATAACCGTTTTTGATAAGAGTTAAGCAAACAATCTTACAGAATTTCAACTAAGCTAAGCTTTAATCTTAGATAAACGACCATTACAAGTAATTGAAAAAGTGGAAAAAGTTCCCAATAACCATTTCCTATTATGCAATGCTGTTATTATAAAATAATTTATCTAGAAAGTTGGTGTAAAAGGCAATGTTGTCAATATTTACAGTAGCGAACCTCGTGCTATCTTTATTGGGTCTAATATTCTTTTCCTTGAATCTCATAAAATGTTATGAAGGAGACATAGACTTTTCTATCCGATATTACTTCTTGACATGCTTTATTGCTGACCGTATAGGATAAACTGTATTGAAATGTTCTAGAAAAACTAGAAGGAACTTAGCTGGAGGGGTTAACAAGATTGCTAGTAATGTGGGATTCAATCCCACATTGCTAGTTATCTTTAAAAAAAAATATCTTTAAAAATGTACAAATTTATTTCTCCTTTCTGCTGCATTGTATAAACATAACACATTATAGCCAGAAATAAAATCATACTTCACTTTCAGAAGGCATATTGAATAAAAAACGTATTTCATCGACGTAATGAAGCAAGCCAGTAGATATTGAATTTCCGTTTGCTTCGAAGCTGACTTCCACCTTTAGGGAACTCAAAATATTGTACATAACGTAATTTTGCTCTGCAGACATCGCAAAATTAGGTTTTGGCATATAAAACTGAAGTGTTTCTGCAGGTCGAATATAATAAAATTTACCAGCGTTGAGTTGAATTACTACTAGGTACTACTATGTGTATTGCCGTGGTCTAATGCAAATACATCATAAACGTATGTTGATAAAACTTTTATGCGTGAAACTTGTTTGATATTAGAAGGAAACAAAATAGGTCTTGGAGTCTTGGACTGTGAGTTCGATAGCCGACCGATCTGGGCCCTAGACAAATGGCATTATATTCGATTAGAGTTTACGCTAATAGAATAGAATGATGTCGTTGCGCGCGCAATACTGTAAATACGAGAATTAATAATATGAGATAAGCAGTTGTGCGCGCGCAACGACGTCTTTCTATTCGCTTAGCGTAAACTTTAATCGAATATAATGCCATTTGTCTAGAGGCCCTGGTCGTAATTTATGATGTTTTTGCCAAACTTCTTGGCAGTATATGATTAGGTATAAATGAGACAAAAGATGTAGTATAGTCTGGTTATAATTATCCAAAGGTGCATCTTATATACTAACGACTTCGTGTTGATAACAGATAGTAGAAACATTTAATAGATACTGAACGTGCGATAAGGAACATAAAATTGTGATGTAGATTGTAGATACAGCACAAAGATATTGTACTGTAACAGTACACCCCCCTTTAAAAAAAAAATATGGTAATAGTGTTTACAATATAAATTTGACCTAGACCTTACTAGTTATTTGCTGATGTATATAAATAATAATGCTATTGTACGCGGTGGAATTTGATGACGCCTGTTGTGGTGTGATTTGCTGACGTCTGTAATTTTGACTTAGCTGTTGCACGAGTGTTTATTATTTTTTTCCGTTAAACTCTTCATTCTTCTATCCAGTGTTTTCATTATGCCGTAAATTAGGATCACGCCGATTGTTAAAATAATCTGTCCCATTGCAACATTTCTTGTCCACCGTAAGTCCTCCTGGATCAGGTTACGGAGTTGGTCCGCTTCGTTTTGATTGAGGCAATTGTCCGTATTGTATGTTATCTGGTCCTTAGAACTTTGATTTCCCATTTTAGATGTCTTGTTGTTACGAGTAGTTGTGAATTAATGGTATATGTTAAGATCTATGTTAATATATATACGAATAGCTTGCTTATATCAGCGATTTTTTATAGACGTACTACTGGCTTTACTTTACGTCCCGATCGTGTAGTGTACGTGTGTGAATGCCTGTCGCAATCCTTTGAATCTGGCACGTAGTTTGATTCGTCATTGATCATGAAAGCTGGTTTCAATCTATCAATTGATATCACTGTCTCTTTATCCCTAATTCTAATTCTAATTACTGGGTAGGGTCCTTCATACGGCGGTGTCAGGGCTTTCTTAATTCTATCACACCGAACAAATACGTGTGAGCATTCTTTGAGTTCGGGATGCACAAATATAGCTTGATTGTGTTTTTTTCTTTTCGGAATTGATGTCATTTGTGTGATGTCCTTTTGAATTTGTTTTACAAACTCTTCGTACGATGATAACTGTGCTGCTGATGACTCAAAAAATCCTCCAGGGAGTCGTATTGGCGTTCCATATGTCATCTCTGCTGAACTATAACCTGTGTCTTCTCGCAAGCTACTCCGCAACCCGAGTAAAACTGTTGGAATTTCTTTTAACCAATTTTCGTTGGATTCTCTTGTCATTAACGCCGCCTTTAAAGTTCTATGAAATCTCTCTATCATTCCATTGGATTGTGGATGATAAGGTGTTGTCCTAATTTTATGTATTCCCAAAAATTGTGAGAGTGACTCAAATATTCTTGATTCAAACTGTCGGCCTTGATCCGTAGTAATGCGCAATGGACATCCAAAACGAGTAATCCATCCTTCGAAAAGTGTCTTGGCTACTGTTTCTGCAGTTATATCTTCTACCGGAAATATTTCGGGCCATGACGTACAACGATCTATGATTGTGATTAAATATCTCTTCCCTTGTGAAATCGGAAGTGGTCCGACGATGTCAATATGTAAATGTTCAAAACGTTGCGCTGTCATAAATGTACCAGTTGGGTCGATAGCCATATTGACCTTGCTGAATTGCGTCAATATCTATCTGTAATTTTGCTAGCTGGGCTAAAATGCATGCTGTATTGTTGTCGTTTGAAGTGTCGTTGCTAACAGCTGATATTTCGGTTACTTTTGAATTCATTATTATTTTGTCTGCAATTTGGCTCAGTTTGTCAATTTCCATGTCTTCCGTAACTGCTAGAACCGTAGTAACTGATGTTGGTAAAAGCCTGAACCATAGTAGTTTAATTGTTTCGTCACTGATTTTTCCTCTCCCGAGGACTCGCATTTGACGTAATAACTGCGAAGGTTTTTGATCACCGAGTTCTGTCTCTGATATTAATTTTTGAAACTCGCTGTTCTGTTTCTTCGTAACAATCAATTAAACGTTCCTTGATGTTTTTGTATTTATCTGTAGTCGGTGGTGAAGTGATTAGGTCACTAACTTGTAGTATTTCTTCCTTGGATAACTTTGCTATTACTGTACAGTATTTGTATTCGTCTCCTTGCTTCTGTGGTGCTAATATGGCTTCTAGTTGCGTGAACCATAATCTTGGTTGGTCTTTCCAAAATTCCGGAATGCGGGATAAAACCGAGGTGCGAGCAGCTACTTCAAGTGTTCCTTGCTGATTTATGTTCGCCTTGCACGGTGATTGTGCCATGTTTCTTGCTGCGTATTCGTTCGTCGGGGTCACCAATTTGCCAAACTTCTTGGCAGTATATGATTAGGTATAAATGAGACAAAAGATGTAGTATAGTCTGGTTATAATTATCCAAAGGTGCATCTTATATACTAACGACTTCGTGTTGATAACAGATAGTAGAAACATTTAATAGATACTGAACGTGCGATAAGGAACATAAGATTGTGATGTAGATTGTAGATACAGCACAAAGATATTGTACTGTAACAATGTTCAATGGTATTAATTAATAACAGTTAGTTTTTGGTAGTATATGTTGTATGTGTTATACTTATATTTCAGCAATAAAACGTAGTGATCGATTTGGAGAAAACATATTTTTATTTCAACGCCCAATACAAGTTCCTGAGGAACAGCCCCGGTACCAGCTCGACCAAGAGCTGCGTCAACGAGATAGTAGGTACCTACCTGCTTTTTAATTATTTTAATTCCAATCAGTTCATATAGAAAGAAGAAATAAAATACATTTATTTACATTTATTTGGTGCAAAGCACACGAGATAATACTAATTTTAGGTTAATTATTCCGACTTATAGACTTTTCCGTTTAGTGTCTTATTACATTTCTTTATTGGAATATTTAATGTTTCTTGCCAAGTTTATTACTTGACATAATTAAACGATCATTTTTTAAATAGGCGTGTACGGCAATATAATACCTAAGTATACTTACTACATAAATAATATTTTCAAAATAATAGTATAATAATAATAATAATAATATTTATTAACCAAAAACACTGGTTAACAAATTACATATTACAAGTACCTAGAAATATAACTAGTATGTGTTCAACTGATATGTTTAAACGTTGTCAGCCGTACTAGTATGAACTGTGTGACGGCTGCCAGCGCCTTCCATATCATATCATATAATAATTATTTATTTCGAACATACATCCATGTTTCGGTAGTAACAGTTCATGAATGTTTTCGCTTTTGGACATTTTATGACATTTTGTAAAATGGTGCAATTTTCGCCAGTTGTTCCGGGTAAATATGATAAATGACTATCGGCCAATCAAAGGGGTACATTAACATCGATATCGACACTCGCAAATCCGTATAATAGGATTAAAATAGACCTCAAAGCTCTCATGATCCATTAATTCAAAGCGTTTATGAATATTTAACAAATTTTCTGCAAACTTAGGTAGGTATATATTAACCAAGAATTTCACAGTAACCTCACTCCAGGAGACGATTTATAAGAAAAATATTTGTGGAGTAAAAAGATGACTCATACCAAGTAAGTAAAGCGGAACAGACGATGAATAAACAACGAATCATTTCCTCAGTTTATGTAAGAAATATGAAAAACCTTAGATTTTATTTTTATTTTATTGTTGCGGGATGACGTAGACTTCTATGCTTCAGATGCCTGAATAAGTCTAAATACAGCATATTTCTACACTCTCATACAATTGATTCGTAATTATACTTAAAAGTCACTTTGAAGTTTGAATTGAACTACCATACCATAAAGTATAAGTGTTTAGTGGAGTGGTTCCGGGAAGGTAAAACAATTGAGTGACTTTACTATCGTATAAATATAAATGTCAATATTTGTCAATGTTTATACTATGGTAACATTACTCAAAAACAAATCGTCAAAAATTCAAGAATCGACTGTTAGGCGGTACGAAGTTCGCCGGGTCAGGCAGTCGTGAATAAAAGTACTCAAAAATAGTTGAAAATTCTCTTTTATTCATACTCGTATTTGTGTAGTGTATAAAAACAAACACAGTAAAATGTTAATTATTCTTGCGATTCCTCACTTTTAATTGTTAATTTCTATTTTTTTTGCGAATTTCTAATTTTTTTCTAATTATTTTTAATTTTAGCGTAATCAATTAATATATCTATTACTACAAATTCGTTGGCACATGCTTTCATAACAACCTGACTGACTGCGTCACGGACTAAAACCTTTTAAGTTAGTGTTACAAGTAGCTGCTTAAACATTGAATTGATTACAAACTGCTGCAAAGTATCGGTTTTCAAAAACATGTAACTCCCTCGGGCTAACCCCGGATCAGTTGTTAATCAATAAGTACCCACGAAACTTGGTTTCAACTTGCGGTATTTGACCACGAAAGATCCGCTGTCCTGAAGACTGTTAATACCTGCTGAATGGTAATATGAGACTAATATAATATTAAATTTAATAATTTATGACAATTTTTTTTTTAAATATTGTTTCTTAAGGCCAGAAAAATGATTCCTTTGTACCATTTACCACATTATATTAAAGAATGTAAAATTAAGGTACTCCCACAAAGGCGCGGTATTATCGGTCGATGATACCGGATGCGTTATTTCGATAATGCGTCCGATTCCTTGGACACACCTGCATCTTATCATCCGATAATTATTTTTCGTGCTACTACTGTTCGTTATAAAAAATCGTCTTGTGATGATAATTAAATATCTATATTATAGATTTTTAGAATACCCGCATCTGTCGGTAAAACCAAATTTCGTCATTGACGTACTACGCATGTGTTCCAAGCAAATCGTGAAAATGTTCTAAGAACTCACACAGGACACAGGAACGCAAGCGTCCTATTTCTATCGCGTCGTTATTATCGCACAGTGTGATGTGAAATGTGAATATAACTTAATTTTCAATAATAACCTTGGATTAGGTGCTACGAGACGCAAAAAGGACGATAGCGCGAAGAACACAAGACAAGTGGAATGGCTTATAACTCTGCAAGTTTTCAATATTTTCATAACCTTTTTTCTGGTGGTGATTTCTTGAAGTAAAAATCTTGTTGAGGTACCTGAGCTTTGCACTATACTAAAAATAACCTAAGATTTTGAACCATCAAATATGCATAAAAATTAATAAAAAATAACATTTATGTGACTAAATAGTCACACGGATTATTTTTGGTATTTTTTAAATTTTTTTGATAGGTGTTACTTTCCTCAGCCGATTTGCGATGATAATGTGAAAGAGTTTATTTTATACTTGTGGGTTTTGATTTTATCAAATAATTATTTTAAATAAATAACGACAAGCTACTATTTTATTTAATCAATTCTAATTGCAAATATACTGAATGATAAGACGTCAAACTGATGTCCACGACTCTACCACGTCAACAAAATTGTGAGATTTGGGTCACGACATTTGTAGAGGGTTGACTTTAGTGTGAAAGTTACTTTGGTAGCAGTAGTCAAAAATAATTTAAAAGCAATAATTTAAAGACATGGTTGTTTGTTGTTCATACCTACTTTCAGAGAAGAGGTCGGTGTTTCAATAGTACAAATATTATAAACTTTATTAAACGCCTGTTGGGTGTAATGGTACAAATGGAGAGGATCATTAAAGCCATCTGTCAGTCTTTTTGTCAGTATCTCTTCTACGTTTGTGGCTAATCTTTTTTTTTTTTTTTTTTTTTTTTTTTTTTTTTTTTTTTTTTTTTTATAGATGGGAAATCATCAAATGACTTCTCCCGCTGTGGGCACGAGCGGGAGGGCGTGCCAGACTCTTACTGACTAAAACCCATCTGTGTTCCTTCTTTCGCCCTGGTGTTCCGGGAGCACGGTAACTCTTTCGAACGATCCCGCACTCCCGGTGGGCGCCGGCCCAATGGGGCCCCGTCACTTGCTGACACCTCTTTGAGGCGCGCGTGGAACACTAGCGCGCCGTCGACCTGGGCCTGGTCCTAAGCTGGACGGCAAGCTACCCACTGCTCGTCGTCCGCAGGCCTGCGCCTAGGGTGGCCGGATGTCGTCCCTTGGCACCCGTGCCGCGCGGCGGCCGGGGCGTGAGGACCGTCTGTCTCTCACGCGTTCCGCCGTCTCCTTTTGCAGCATCACCTCCTCGCAGAAGGAGACGACTGCCTCCCATTCCCTCTCGCTTCGCAGCATGGCTCGAATGAGGCCCGGACGCGAGAGGTCACCGCCGCCGATCGCTGCCACGAGGGCAAGCCGCTGCTCGGCCCAAGCGGGACATACCTCCACCGTGTGTTCTACCGTGTCTTCCGGCCGGTCACCACAATGGTGACACCCAGGAGTTTCCTCCCGCTTGATGCGATGCAGGTACCTCCCGAAACACCCGTGTCCGGTGAGTACCTGCGTCAGGCGGTAGGTGAGGACGCCATGGCGCCTCTCCAGCCACTCCTCAAAAAGGGGGCTTACTGCTGCTATCGCGGCGTGCCCTGCTCGTGGTTGCGACAGTCGGTCCCTCCACGACGCCATGAGATCGAGCCGGAGCTCCCTCCGCCACACAGCAATTTGTCGCGGCAGCGGAGTTTCGTCCCGGCTCATCGCCTCCTCTCGCCACTCGTATGCGAGTGCTAGGGCTATCGCCTCCAGATCCCACGGCGCCATTCCGGCGAAGAGGCAAGCTGCCTCGCGGGAGACCGTCCGGTATCCCCGGATGACCCTGATAGCTGTCACCTTTTGGGGCGAGTTCAGGAAATGGGCGGCTCGTCGCCCCAAGGACCGCGCCCATACCGGGGCCCCATATAGGGCCATCGATCGCACAATCCCCGCGTATAGCCTTCGGCAGGGGGCGTTTGGACCCCTCAAATTGGGAAGGAGCCGCTTCAACGCGGCCCCAGCCCGTTCCAATTTGGGAGCCAAACGTCGGAAGTGCTCTACGAAGTTCCACCGGCTGTCAAGGACGAGTCCCAGGTACTTCATCGTCGACTCGACGCCGATGTGAACCCCCCCTACTGCCACCTGGAATCCCGGGGGTGGTCCGTTCCGCCGGCCATAAAAACACATAGCCTCGGACTTGTGCAGAGCCACCTCGAGACCCAGTCGCCGGATTCGGTTAACAACCGTTGCAACTCCACATTCCATCGCTGCGGCCGCCCCTGAGTACGACCTCCCTTGTGCCAGGACCAGCGTGTCGTCGGCGTAGCACACTACGCTGACACAGCTGGGGACGTCAGCGCGCAACACCCAGTCGTAGCCGATGTTCCACAGTAGCGGCCCCAAAACTGAACCCTGTGGAACACCGCACGACATCTCTCGCCGGTTCCAGTCCCCGTTAGGACCGGGGTAGATGACGGCCCTGTCCGTTAGATAGGCCCTGACCACGCGACGGAGGTAGGTCGGCACCCGGTAATACCGGAGCGCCTCCCCAATGCAACTCCAGGGCAAGGTGTTGAAGGCATTGGCAATGTCTAAAGACACCGCCAAGACGACCCTACCCCGGGACACCGCGTCCCCCGTCGTAAGAGCACGGACTCGCATAATGGCGTCCACCGTGGAGCGTCGCCTGCGGAAACCGAACTGCATCTCAGATAGGTTCGGTCCAGCCCCTGACAGGTGCGCGACAAGGCGGTCTGCAATTACTCTTTCAAAAAGCTTGCCCACCTCGTCAAGCAGCACTATGGGCCGGTATGCCGACGGAGAGTCCGCAGGGCGTCCTGGCTTCCGTATCAGGACCAGCTTCCCCGTCTTCCAAAGAAGCGGGAACTGGCCCCTCTCCAGGCAGGCGCTCATAAGCCCCCTCAGTCGAGGCCCAAGAGCCTCTAAGGCCAGGACCAAGGCTTTCCCCGGAATGCCATCGGGTCCTGGGGCGGTATTCTTCGCTTTTAACCTACCTACCGCTGCTCCTAAGTCTGCCCCAGTCACTTCAGGGACGTCGGCGTCGTTGGAGTGGTCCGCTTCGGGCATCGCAGTACGCGGGACCATGCGCGGAGGATTATGCTCACCGCGCGCAGGGAACAAAGCGCTCACCACGCCTTCCACCAGCTCGGGCCGGAGACTTTGCGTCAGCGGGGGAGCCCAGGGACGGATCTTGTCGCGCACCATCTTGTACGGGCGCCCCTACGGGTCCCTGTCGAGAGTCTCCAGCATTTCCTGGCGGGCAAGGTTCTTGGCCCGACAAATTGCCTCCTTAAGGGTGGTCTTTGCTGCTCTGTATTCCTCGTATAGATCCACCTCCCTAGCCTCCGCATTCGGGGGACGGATGCGAAGCCTGCGATGTCTAGTGTACCGGCGGCGCGCAGTGACGCACGCCTCGCGCAGCGAGGCCAGCTCCCGCGACCACCAATGCACCTGGTGCCGAGCGCGACCTGGCCGGACTCGAGGCATTGCCACGTCGCAAACCTCCGACATGGCCTCCTGGAACCACTGAGCCTCTCCGTTGACGTCGGCAGGCCTATCTGGTGATGACACCCAGGCCTGCACGATTGAGGCTACCAGGAGCAGCTCTTTGTCCAGCCGCTTCAGTGCCCACCGTGGACCACTCGGGGCCTGTGGCAACGGCGCCCTTGAGGTCTGGGCGGAGACGTCGAACCTGATGTACCGGTGGTCAGAATAGGTCTCCACCTCCTCCACCACGCGCCAGTCCACTACGCGCGGTGACAGTGCGGGGCTGGCAAACGAAATATCCACCACCGATTCGCCCCGCATCCGCACTAGCGTGGGGACAGAACCCTGGTTTAAGACTACCAAACCTGTCTCCAAAGCCCAACCCTCTACCATCCTGCCTCGCGCATCCGTGCACCGGGAACCCCAGGCCAAGTTCTTGGCGTTGAAGTCCCCGAGCACCAGCATTGGCAAGGAGTGGTACCTAGCAACGACCACGCTCAACTCCCTGAGGGAGTTCTGGAAGTCAGCGAGAGGTCGGTTTGGAGAGAAGTAAACTCCCACTACCAAGATCGCCCCGAACCTGGCTGCGACACAGCCCTGTCCCTTACTAACACTTTCAAGAGACGGGGTACCGGCGGCGGCCGACGACATGATGACCACCGAGCCGCTAAGGTCCTCCACCCAGTCATCCCTAGGTGGGACAAAGTACGGCTCGGAGACGACGGCGATGTTTATTGACCACTGCGCCATACTCTGGATTAAGAGATCCTGTGCGCAGGCACAGTGGTTGATATTCGCCTGGAGAATGCGTAATGAGGCCATTATTAGCACTCCATTACTTCCTCCTCCCTAGCCCCCAGTGATGATACCACCGCAGGGTTTGCGGCGGAGAGGGTGGCGGCAGCAGTGTTTGTGGCAGACTTGGTGGCGGCAGCAGCAGCGGCGGCGCCGTCTGCGGCGGGGACGACGGAGATGACAGGGCGTCTCCCCCTGCCCCTGGCTTTGGCCGAAGAGGCTGAAGAGGCGCAGGCCTTGCTTCCTGCCCGGTGTTCGGCTGGCTTGCCAGCCGTTGCACAGGCAACACAGTGTGGCGCGGCGTTACACGAGCCGGCCTTGTGCCCGGGCTGACCACAGCGGAAACATAAGTCGCTGCGGTCCACCCCCTCGGTACACCGAACACCCACGTGGTGCCCCACGTGACACCGGAAGCACCTCAAGGGTCTGGGCTCGAGCAGTTGGACTTGCGCCGATATCCAGCCCACCAGGAGCCTACCGCGCTCTATTACGGCTTTGGCCGCAGTGACGGGGCAACTCACCGTCACGGTTCGCATGCCCGTGAAGTGAGAACGGATGGTGCCCACTTTCCTTGGCGACAGCGGCTGCAACCTCCACAACCGTGACGGAGTCGTCCAGGCCCAGAATTCGTATGCCTGCGCGTTTCGTGGGCCTTGACACTCGGGCTTCTTCCGTATTAATGGAAGCCCTAAGCTTTTCGGCCAAAGCGTCAGCAATGGGGCCGCTATCAGCTCCGTGAATCTCCAGCATTTGCGCCCCCGTTGCGGTGAAATTTAGCCGGAGACCCTCGGTAATCCCGAGTTCCCGGAGGTCCACCTCCTGCCGCGCCTTGGAGATCACGTCGGCATAGGTCACGCCCCGTTTTTCTGCTTCTGGCTGTAGTGTGATCACTACAGCCGCAGATCTCGGGGCGCGAAGCTGAGCCGCGACGCGCCTCTCCTTGCGGCGCTGTTGTTGCCGCCGCTTTCTGGCCGTTTTGCGCCCTCTCTTCTTCTCCCCGACCACTTGCCATTCGGCGTCGGTCGCGGGAGGCTTTTGAGTCGGAGGGAGGCAGCTCGCCGTCTGGCCCGTCGTTTGGCTTTGCTGGTTCCGCTTAGTTGACGCCGCGGGAATTGGGTTGGCTGTGGCAGGCTGAGGTCTGCGGGTAGTCTGGACAGATTGCCCAGAGCGGGCTGCCACAGCTGAGGTGTAAGACCTTCCTCCCAGCCCCAGCTCCTGTCGGAAGGCATCCAGTTCACGCCGGACCAGTTCCAAAATTTGGTCCTGGGGAGCAGGTGCCGGCTGACCTGGTTTGTGGCTAATCTGAACTAATGTTATGGCAATTTCATACGAAGGCAGCTTTAACAGTAGAGCATACAATAGAGTTTTTAGGACGGAACCCTTATAGTTTTTATAATTCTTAGGGCACGAATTTCGTGCAAAAAGGGGTCAGGACATTTACACAAAATGTAAACAAATTTGACAAAACACATCTACCTTTTTTTCCTACACAAGACACAGATGTGATCCTGTAAAAATGTCGCAATATATTCAAGGGATGTTGGGGCGTAAAATGTTTACGAAGCTTGAAGAAATCGAGATAGGATTTTATACTTGCAATGAGTAAGTTACTTGAACCGGTAGCTACAAAGAATACAAAGTTAATATTATACACAAAAGTAATTATAATTTTACCATTATATTTGTAGAGACAATAATTTTGTAGTTCATTACTTATAAAGCTATGAACTCGCTTTTAGAATTAATTTATAACATATACAACGAAATCTAGTGAACCGTCATTCGAAATATATTTTGGTTATACTGACTGAATAAGGTTTTTATAATTAAGTGTGCAAAATTTTAAGTTATGTGAAGTAGAAAGGAACGGTAAAAAATTTATTGATAATCCTATATACATTCAAAGTTAGTTATTGGTTGAAACGTATTTACATCGTGCATATTTTGAAACAAAGTGTTTTGGGTACTTCCTCGTGCTCAAGTGGAGCGCGAGGAATTGTATGTCCTTATGCTCTAACTACTGTCGAGTACTGTCAATTGAAAAGATACGTTTTGTCTGTTGTGCTCCACCTGCGTAGAAGATAAATGTCGCAATAATAAATGGATTGTAAACAAATAGTTACACAAGTTCGAATGACAGCTGTCAAAATTGACTGTAAAAAAAAAAAAACTTTTTTGTTTAATGTTAATATAATAACTATAATGCCGTGTGGTACCGGCTTAAGAATAGTACCACCCCATCTCTTCCCATGGGTGTCGTCAAGGCGACTAAGGGATTTCACACCGGAGGACGGGCAGCAGCGTCCTCTGCGTACTTAAAGCCTTACTGCGATCGCCAACCTGCTCGCCAAGCGTGGCGATTATGGCAATTACCCCCAGGATCAACATACCAGTAGATTCTACTGGGGAGACCCATGCCCAGCAGTGGGCCATCATATGGGTTGATATGAATATAATAACTGTCTTCTCTGAGTGGATTCGGAGTACTAAACGGCCAAAATGCATGTTATCAAGGAAATACAATTCTCATACTCCACCCAGGTGGAAAAGTTAGGTAGAGCACGAGAAAGTACCCATATTTTGATGTTAATTAGTAGACGTATGGATGCATATACGTCTACTTATTTACATCAAAATAGGGGAGTCCATGGCTACGGAGGAAGCCGGTCGTAGCGGTGGGCTGGTCTAAACCGCCGCCAACTTTGATTACGTTCGCAAAGTCGAAAGATTCTTATCGTATGATGATTAATAAACAATGAAGCGTTAAGCAAAGGATTTAATAAATGTTCAAGCAATTATTCTATGATGGGTACTTCCACGTGACTCGTCATTACGTTTAAGATAGACAGATATCCCTCTTATACGTAATCTACGGCTTCTGGATCAAAAGGAAAAAGACCGGTAGTTCTGAAGGAACTTTGTAGATTTTTCTCTATGTTAGGAATCAATCTTTATAGTAGCATAGGAAACTGTATTGCGGCCCGTGTCCTTGATTCTTTTCTCCAGTAATCCAGAACCTTTTGACATTGTTTTTTTAATGGCCTATAGATATCCACATCTAGAGGTTGCATCTTGTGCGTCGAGTTTGGTGTTAACGTCGTAAAATAAATGTTGTTTTCTAGGGAAGCGTTGATGACTTCAAGTGATAAATGAGAAGCTAAATTGTCACCTATAATAAGAGCTTTTTCATTTCCTTCTTTATGTTCCTGGATGTGCGGTAACAATATTTTGAAAAATCATATTGTGAAGAAAGTCGTATCAAACCAGCCGCTGCTACTGTTCCTGCAAACAGTTACAGGTGGTCCACCCTGTATCCAGTTGTCGTAAAGGTGTTTCGATTTGTAGACAGCCATGGGAGGAATCAGTTGTCCACCAGCCGTACCGCAGAACATGACGCTGATAGTTAGAGTAGCCGCAGTTAAAGTAGCCTCATAATTTGTCAAAATTACCCTTACTGTTTAAGTAACCCGTTTTACGGTACTTTATGTATTTAATTTTGTCTAAAATACATGAGCCGTCAGTAACATGAATATTTTTTATTCCTGCATCGGCGTTTCTAATTAAATCTGTTTTACATTTAAATTATAAAACCCTGTGTTTATGGTTAGCGTTTTATTTAAGAGCAATAAACGTCCACTTATTGCGGTGGGTGAGTTTTATAAACGGTTCTGTAGCGATTTTTACGGTACGATGTCCTCACAAGTTTGCAATTTCCACTGCAATAAATTTTGAGTCAGTGGGCAGCAGTAAAAATAAATTTGAACGGCAAACCACATGTTAACTAGGTATAGCTTAAATAGGGAAGTATAAGAATATCCAATTTGCGGCTTTGGCTGCAATCAATGTATTAATGAAAACAAATATTCAAGAATACCTAATTTTTACAAAATTTTCAAATATCTTTCTAAAATTTCACTTTAGCTTACTGATTTCTTATCACTCAGGCACTTATATATTATCGCTTAAGTGTTGATTCTATTCAAAATATTATTATTATTATTATTTCTTGTAATTATTTTACGATGACTGTATCTCTTCTACATTTTTTTATTTAAAGCTGTATATAGACATGAACCAGTGAGCATTAGGACAAATTAATCTAGGGAGATTGTGATGATTTTGTTTTTCCTAGTTTTTCATTGTAAAAATATTATCATGACAATTTTCACTATTTATTCTCAATAAAAAATATAGTTTTTGTTAATTACGAACAACACAAAAATAAATCAAACCGTAATTAAATGATTCTCCGACATTACCTACCTACTTACTCTGATCTCTATTTTTGTCGTTGTATACCTAAATGTATAATGAATCCAGTGCCGAAGGAATTAAACCGTTTAACAGGAGTTTTAAAACCATAAACAAAGAACAGACAAGTAACAGATTTTCAAACTATTTCCGCGTTCCATTCTTTATTTAAATTTTTCATTCATCATCTTTCATTTTTGGTGCTATAAATGCAAAGAGCTTGCGCAATTTGGCGCGAGACCGCTTTCAACCATTATCAACGTGGCGCTTCATTTGATTCTGAATAATTCTCGTTGCCCATTATGAACAACCACGTTTATTCATCCTCTACCTCTGAAACTGTTCCAAATAGATGACTAAAGGATTTTAAATTGACAAATAATGAAGTTTTGCAGGTAAAGATTTCATTAGAATGTTGAAAAACATGACTAATTTAGACACAATAGCCGATTCTATTTTTTACCAACTGTAGAAGGTATGGTAAATTAAATAAAAAAACATACACGGCGTAATTTTTCCCCGTTTTTGCAACATTTTTCATTGATATTTCGCTCCTATTAGTCGTAGCGTGATGTTATATAACCTACACTTAACGATAACGTGGCTTTCTATTAGTAAAAGAATCGGTTCAGTAGATCCAGAGATTACCCTCGACAACCTCACAAACTCACAAACTTTATCTCTTTAAAATACTAGTATAGATATGGATATATGTAGAAGTACTAGCTTTCGCCTGGGGCTCCGCCCGCGTGTATGTTAGTTATCGCAATAAAAACTAATTCATGTCCTTTCCCGAGTCTTAAGCTATCTTCATACCAAATTTTCCTAACAATCGGTTCAGCGGTTTAAGCGTGAAAACGTGTTATTTTTACATTTTTATTTAACTTGGATTAGTTTATCCCCGCGGTTTTGCCTCCGTTAAAAACATGGAGTTTGAAACATGGAGTTTTTGCGTTTTTCCGATATTTTTTTCAATTAATTTTAACGAAAAACACACGAATTGGTTCAGTTGAAATTTTGCGCTTAGCAACAGATGTGGCGCTATTTCTAGATTGCTCGCGGCCTCGTCAGCGTGGATAATTTTACCCTGTTGAGGGTTTATTTGCTTTGAAACGCTGTAAGACGTGTTTCTTTATCCACAAAGCTAAGTTTTCAAAGATTTCACTTAGGATTGACTCCCGAGTCATTTTGACGATCCAAACAAAATAGATCTAGCTTTCCTAGACATCACAGGTGACGGAAATATAAGCATCTCTCAACTGACATACTATGAGTTTGATCGCTATGGCCCGGCATTTTTTTCTTTAAAACCAATAAACGATCAAGCTGTTTTCAAAATTATTATTTTGCTGAGTGGAAACTTCGTTCATCGCAGATACGCCGTGCAAGTACCAACTTATTTGTATTCTTTAATTTTCAAGAATTATATTTGTGACAAATAAACGATTTTTCTTCTTCTTTCTTTTTCATAGTAGAAAACCGGGCAAGTCCATGTCGAGCCAGGCACAATGTCGAGTTCCGTAGTCCCCCATTTGAGTAATTCGGCTTAAGCAGTGGGTTTTCTGTTGTATTTGTTTTTACTACTTTATTTAAGTGCGTGTAAGTGTTAGCTGTTGAAATATAAAAAACAAATTTCAATTTCAAACAAATTTGGTAAAAATCTAAGTCGGGATTCGAACTTGCGATCACACGCACCGAGACCACGTCCAATTTTTCCTTCCTTTTTTTATGGCCGTGAAAAATGCCTAAACGCACCTCCAACATCCGGGGCAGACGCTGGAAGTACTGCCCCCATAAAAAAAACGGCCATCTACCTACACGCCGCCTTCACGGACGGGCCGCCGGAATTCACGTGAACCCACTCCTAACACAAGCAATTAAGCTTAGCTGAAGGGGCAACAGGGTGTCTAGACAAAGTCACATTCGAATAGAAATATCGTGATTGGAAAAAATCAAAGTATAGAATTTGACGTGAAGGTGAAGACCGTAGACAGTTTTTTATTTTTTTACGGCGTTATCGTACTCTCCACGGAACGAATGTACCTTGTCTAAACCCCCAGGATTGATAGTAATGTGGGACCCATAATCCCACAGTGCTAGGTATCTTAAAAAAAAATATCATAAAAAATGCTTATAAATCACAAAACGTGACTTAAACATGGACCTATGGAACTACGTTTACCTTTTCTGCTGTTTGAAACACTTTTAAAGTGAAATAAATCAGAAATTGTACAAAGTAACAAACTTGATATTTGACATCTTATTAAAAGAATACTCGGAAAAAGTACTGTAACAAAGAATAAGAATAAAAACGTAAAAATTGTGCAACGACACTGGCGTTTTTGAGTCTCGTAGTAGAAATAATAAAGGCAACACTCATTTAGATGTTTCAAAGACTTCGTTGGAAAGCAAATAAACGAAAGGTGTTATTTTAATTTGAAAAATGCTTCATTAGATTTTTCGTTGCAGTTACTGTTTTGAAGGCGTTATATTATTTAACTAGCTTTCGCCTGCGGTTTCACCCGCGTGAATGTTAATTTATGACGATAAAATCTATCCTACATCTTTTCCGGAACTCAAACTATCTCCATATCAACTAAATTTCATATAAATCGGGTTAGTAGTTGAAGAGTAAAAACTACGGTACTTAAATTACATTTTTACTCTTAAACTAGATCCCTTCTGATAAATGATTCTGGGTACTTACCCAGAATCATTTATCAGGAGGAATTTTCGTAATTTCGGGGTGTTAGGTGATACAATTCTTTGAAGCGGCGGTAGCCTAATGGCTAAAGCATCGGTCTCGCAATCGTGAGGTCGCGGTTTCGAATCCTACCCATTATACTAACGACGTGAACCTACTTCTAACACAAGGTATTGAACTTAGCTGTAGAGGTTAACAGGATTGCTAGTAATGTTGGACCCAAAATCCCACATTGCTAAATAATAAATTTAAAAAAAATTACTAAATGCCGTCCAAATACCAATCATTTTCACTAAATACCTATCATTTTGTTATTTAGGGGAGGAGTTTGAACACCCAAATGCCTCCGGTAAAAAAATAAATAAGGTACAAAGTTCGCCTGGAGTTTTGTGGTATATTAATATATTATGTAGTTAACTGTTTTAAAACACAATTTTTCCTAATGCGAGGATGTATTTATATTGGTATATTAAATTTATATTAGCTATGGTAATAAATAAATTAAAAAAATAATAAAGCGTCCCTTAGTAATTGAGTTTCATGAAATGTTATCCCTGTTCTACATCACAAACATACCCTCTATGCAAATTTCAACTTTCTTGGTTCAAGGCTTTTGGTTGAGCGTTGACTATCCTTTTTATAAGAAACAAACACTATTGATATTCATAATTTAACACATACTATAAATGATAAACTTTATTATTAAAGTGAAAATAATACTTGACATAGAGATAGTTTAAATGCAAACTGGGAACTTGCGATTTTCAACCGACTTAAAAAAAAGAGGAGGTTTTCAATTCGAATATATGTTGTTTATTTTGTATGTTTGTTGCCCGATTACGCGAAGACGGCTAGAACGATTTGAAAATATTTTTGTTTTTTAAAGGCTTCTTAGTTGGTCCTATTGTCATCAGAACAGGATCTGATGATGGGATCCAGGAGAAATCGAAGGAAGTCTTAAAATATTAAAGGCACACCTAATTAAGATAATTTAGATATATTTCACAGTGATTCGTGCATTTACTCTCAAAAAGTACTAATTGGTGAAGTGGAACTGATGATGAAGACCACAGATGACCAGCGGAACTATTCAATATAGGCCCTGCATCAAAAAACATAATATTTTCTAAAAGAATTGACATAAAGGTGGTGCCAAATAAAACATAAAAACTAGTATCTCATAGCTCCAACTTCAAAATGTTTATTTATTTTTTTGTTGTTCTATATTAATTTATCCTTCTTCCTTTTATCCGGTTATATTTTATAAAAAAAAAATGTTTTTTTTATACTATTTAGTAGGCTTCGCCTTCGCCGTTTACGGCAGCCATAACTTCCAACGGACTTTGCTTCCTTCTCAACTGAAATTATGTAGTTAGATTGTCACTGTTAGCTTGACGAACCTCAATTGATGTTACGTCTTTGCGGCAGTCCTTCTAATGTAGATTATAAGAAGAGTACATTTTATAATCCCTAGAAGAGAAAACCTTTTTTTTCTTTATATTAAGCTTTCACGTGTACATGGACCGCCCACAGGCATCTTTTTGAGTACCTACCTAATAAAAGTTCCTATCGGTCTGTACTCCCCCTAGAGGATGAACTCTTAAACTCAAATAGCGATAAAGAAAAAATAACGAATTACACACAAATTGATAGGAAAACTTTTATTATAGGTACAATAGAAAATTACCTCAATATTTTTAGATAATAAAGTCAAAATTAAAAGATGGTAGCGCCTTATTTACCTATTATATTCTTACTTATTCTTTTACTTTGTAGGAAAACAGATGCTTATAAACAACTTAAATAACATTAACAGTTAACAGAATCATAATGATTTGAAATTTACCTGTATCTGGCAAAAACAGCCGGCCTGAGCCAGTAATTTAACCGTAATATGCCCTGGTTATTAGCCTTCGATTATGCGTAACGTTATGCGTCCACGGCGATATAATGATAACATTATGGCTTACAACTACGGATATGGCTAACAAATACTAACAACAACAAAACTGGTTATCAGTATTTTAGTTATCGCTAATATACACCTTTCATACCACCGGTATCTCAAAAGTAAATGACGATGTCGAAGATTTATATCAAAAATACTTTTGTCCAATACACTTATAATCTGCCCCGCCCGCGGCCTTCCGTGGAGGCGCGGCGCCCTGTGTGTATCCAGGGGCCGCGTGGGTGTGAAATGCCCGGAACGCAACAACATCGCGTCCGGGCATTGCCACTGGGCGGGCCGCCGACGGTATAACACATTCCGGCGGCCCGTTCGCGAAGGTGGCGAGCGATACACGGCGGGTTTTTTAGTGGGTGCAAACCCCACACCACCTCCACCATCTTTCCCGGACGGTGGGGGTGTTCGTCAGGAATTTTTCCCGCCAATAAAAAAAGGAGTGAGTTCCCGCGTCGGTAGTATAATGGGTTGAATTCAAACCCGCGACCTCACAATTACGAGTCCGAAGCCTTAGCCATTAGCCGCTAATTATGGTATGCTTCATCATAGGGAAAATTATGTTTTGTATTTATAAAAAAACACCAGTTAATGAACATTTAAATTACTAGCTTTTTAAATAAAACAGCGTATGAAGTGGGTTGCATAATCGTGTCAAAATTAGACCTCAATCGGTGCAAAACTTTCTGACATTTTTAAGCGTACACATACCAACTTAATATGTTAGTAATGCATTATTTGCGAAAGTGTTATAACAAACGTGGTATTAATCCTTACAAATTTTATTATATAATTTAAACTAAAAGGCGCTTACAATATTTGATTTCAATGAATATAATTATCTTACATCGCGTCGGCTCCCTATGGAACGGTTGTATTCAGCAAACTGCTTTTTAAATAAAAACGTTTTGTTATTTTTTAATTTCTATAGATTTTTTATTTTATTTTAAAACTTAAGTATACTTACAACGTTAAATACTTAATACCTAGGTATATAAAATTATTATATACCAACATTTTATCTTTAAAATATCCCAGTAGTGTTACCCAGCTTTCTATTATTATTCCTATTGCCGTGTCATTTTTATCCCTGACGGCTACGGAGACGGTATATGTTTGGGATAAGAAGTGGTTGTCTGTTACCATTTTTCTCAAAAACAGATTTCGATTTTTGCGTTATATAAGTCGTATTCCCGAGCATAGAAGAACTACGAGAAAGCCTACGACTCCATTGAAACTTGGGCTTTTCTGGACGGTCTGCAACGATGTCGCATTGACTGGCGATACATTAAGGTGCTAAGATGCATGTTCGACACCGCGACCATGACCAGATTCAAGACTACACTACAAATTCGATAGAACTGCATCAAGGTGAAAGACAGGGTTACGTCATATCCCCGAAACTGTTCATCAACGCTCTCGAACACGTCTTCAAGATACTTGATTGGACTGGACAGGGCATTAACATAAAGGATGAGTACATCTCGCACCTTCGGTTTGCCGATGATATCGTCTTATTAGCGGTATTGCTGGAGCAGCTTAGCGAGATGCTGCACAGCCTAAATGGAGCCTTGAGACGTGTAGGTCTTGGCATGAATTTGGAAAAAGCCAAAGTTAATTAATGTCGAAGGGCCATTAGTCAAAATTGGAAAGTAATCAAGCTTGGTAGAAACAATATTGAGGAAAAAGTCAAGAAAGGATCCAATCGGTTGGGCAGCGTTTAGCAAACTTCCTCGAGTTTTAACTTCGCCTCTACCGCAATGCCTGAAGACCAACCAGTGCGTGCTACGGTGTACAGTAATCTACGGTGCCAAGACGTGGACATTCACAATTGGGCTAGTCCACAAACTTGAAGTTGCGCAGCGAGCTATAGAGCAAGCTATGCTTGCAGTTTCTTTGAAGGATAAAATTCGCAATGAGGTCATCCGACAAAGAACTAAAGTTACCAACATAGATCGCAGGTTAAGTACGCTGAGGTACCAATGGGTTAGCTATATTTGCCGAAGGATCGATGGCCGATGGAGCACTCGAGTCCTAAAGTGAAGACAGACTCAGTTAACGAAAGGCAGGACGGCCCCCAGCTAGATGGGCCGACTTCCAAAGACGGTCGCTGGGACGGACTGGATTTGGAAGGCAGAACTGGAAGTTGCATCAGAAATTAGGAGAGGCCTATGTCCAACACTGAGGCTGATGACGACGAAATGGCAGACCACGACGAATTTTCTTCCGTTACCTACCTCCTGTTAGTCGGAGGGTTTTAAAATTGTATTTATTCTTTTTTACGCATGTCGTGGGTTTTTTCAAAAAAAATAATTTTGTTTTATTTTACTATAGATCCACACTTACTGATCGCGTAATGTACCAAATAGCCTATGTCGTACTTTTAACGCAAGTAAATATTTAAAAAAACAACACCAATCTTCAAATTGACCAATTAACATTACCTACCCATTACAGACATATGAACAATGTTTCTCGAAATTGAGTCCGCGTGATTTTGAATTAGTACGGTAGGTACCAAACTTTATTAGTTCTCAAGTGGCTCGTAAATAAAACAAAGAAAGTTTATCTTTTAAAATTGTAATGTAGATTCCTACTCTCTCTCTTATGTGACGCAGAGGACGCGGCAACGGAGAGGCTTAAGAGGAAACCGTGATTGACTGAGATATACCTCATTTAATTGAGAAAGGGATTCTGGGCATGGACTTAAAACTCGCATGTCTACTCAATTCCCTATCTATACTAATATTATAAAGCGGAAGAGTTTGTTTGTTTGTTTGTTTGTTTAAACGCGCTAATCTCAGGAACTACTGGTCCGATTTGAAAAATTCTTTTTTTGTTGGATAGGTTGGTATTTATTCAATAAACTGGAATGGATATCTGACGCGCACACGTATGATATTAGGTCACAGAATCGCCTATTGCTCATGCCCAGGCACACCTTGTCTACGAAATGAGGACGCTTAAAAGTCGCCGCTGCTAAGTGCTGGAATGTTTTACTTCCACCTATATTACTTTTATGTAACTCATACTTTAAAGCGCATTGCCTTAAGTGGCTCATTTTGAAGCGTTCAATGAATTTTGAGAGTTGTCAACCTACCTAAAATGTAATTTTATATTAATTACACACAATATAATGTACACTTCTTTTAATGTAAACCTGTTTATAAATACAACCTACAGGGTACTATGTAATCATTGTCAATAATCTATTCAAATGTAATAAATGTAACTAAAGTCAGTCGTGGTCAGGGATTGCCTTTTAAAAATTCTTTATGCATATTAATAAGAATCAGAATATGTCCATTTGTAATTGTTTAGAATATAACATCCTACGAAAACAACACAAAGAAGAAAATGTTTACAAGGACAACAGCTAACGTCTCATAGAGAGGAAATGTAAGTACCTAACAGAAATATATGTAATGGTATTTTCAGCTCACACCCCTGAATGGATGGGTTTGAAATTTAGTAAACAGATGTTGTTATGATGTAATCATAACATGCATCCGCTAAAAACCCAAAGCAAAACTTTAAAGGGTGAAATTGTGGTTTAAACTTAACGCGGGCGAAGCCGGGAGCGGAAGCTAGTTTTATATAAACCAAATTGGCTATTTATTGGCACAAAACACCGAGAATTAAAAAGTTTCATAATTATGTTTCATTCGCTCAAGCAAAGTGCAAATAAACACTGCTTACTGACACGGAATTTCAACCACTTTGTTTGGAAAGTGTTTCAAGATTCCATTTTTATGTGACGTTATTCGAGATTAAAGTTTCCTCCTATACTTTCGATGTTGTGCGGTATTAAGCTCTAGGGTTTTACATTTTTTTGACTGGCCTTTTGGTCTAGTGATTAGTTTAGACCCTGACTGCTAAGCCGGATGTCGTGGTTTCGATCCTCACCTAGGACAAAACTTTGTGTGATGAGCATGATGGTTTATTCTGTGTCTGGGTGTTATTTATCTTTAATATGTATGTGTTCAAAAATATATAAGTATGTTTATCAGTTATCTGGTTTCCATAGTACAAGCTTTGCTTGGTCCCTAGATATTATTATTATTATAAAAAAATACATTTTGAAAGCCGTAGAGTCATAAAATGCCTGTAACATTTTTCACAATACCATTTGCAATTCTGAATAGCAGATGAATATTAAGGCGATAAAACTCACGCCGCAGCCCATGTTTAAACAAATCGTCACTTGCCAGAGTTGTAAATGTTATTATGATTGGTCCAAAATTTTTGTTTATACCTACATACTTTCTACTTCACAGTATGATGACCAATAAGAAATGTATGGTATGGCTGCTCGCTGTCTTTTCCTTTTTAAATCCAGCTAAACTAAATTGCTTGTATAAGATAGGAGTCTTCATGGCGGTAGTGTGATGAGTAGGTATTCAAAGTCGTGATTATCATGATTTACCACTAGGCTACCGTCGCTTCATAACTATCTTCCTTTGATAGAGACGTCACCCCGCTCACTTGTTTTTGTTTTTAACATAGAATAACGAGCAGCAACTTCATACGAACTTCATTCGAGCGATGAACACATAGTCAGCCACTACACACTCAATCCAGTTCGTGATCTGATCAAGGTCACGGATCGCAATAGATTGATACATTTTGATTCGGCTAGTTGTAACATGTCGTGATCCGCCAACACGTTACACAGTCAATCTGGATCAAGATCACTGATCACGATGTCTCGATCTATATTGAGCGTGTTATGGCTACCACAGACATTGTTCACGAACATGAATCAAAGACCACATCGATGTACTTTGTTCGGAAGACGTGCCCTGAACGGGTAACAGAAAGGCGGGGTCAAATTCAAGGGTTGTTATATGCCCATCATGCTGAGTACACATACCTAACTTTACCAAAATCGGAGTAACTATTCTTCAATTTTATTTATTACGTACTGGCTGATGCCTGTGACTTCGTTCGCATGAAAACTTAAAAATATACAACATTATTCTTGGTATAGTGCAAAACTGAAAGTAGTTTGTCCAGAATCAGTAACACAATCCAATCAGGTACTTTTTTAAACATGTTATATATTTTAATGAATCAGTTATTAATTAATTCATTAATCAGTCTAACAGTCTAAATCCTGTTCACAACGTGATGTAATATGTAATCATATTTTTTAATAATAGCAATGGATTACATACCACGGGACGTTATGAGCACGATACTGCGAAGAACATTATACAACTTATATGGCTTATAACTTTCATATATATATACACTGACGGACTTATAAACTGCATCAAAGTAATAGACGACTTTGAAATAAATATTTTAACCAAGTATGCAAACTTTCTATACAGATTTAAATTGAAACCTCTAGATTGGTTCGTGAACTTTAAAACAGCGTAGGATCATATCTTTAAGTTTAAGTTTATGTACTGGAAAGGACCTTAAGACCTTTTTTGAAGAAAAAACAGAAGTTTAAGGAAAAATTGTTTAATTAAAAAATTGGTTTTAACAATAGACACAAACTTTATGCAAGGGTTTATTTGTGTTTTAATAAGGTGTATTACCCCCACGTGCCCTTATTACGGATTCTAATCGGTTCCGCATAGATTTTATAAGGGTTTTTAAAAGATCTTGCGGAATATTGTCCCATTCTTCTGAAAGTGCTGTTCTTAGTGCTGCCACTGTCGTAGGCGAAGGGTTTCTCGCATATACAGCTCTTTTTAAATTGTCCCAAACATGCTCGATGGGATTAAGATCCGGGCTGCGTGCTGGC
Organism: Herminia tarsipennalis; assembly: GCA_945859575.2. Classification (NCBI taxonomy): domain Eukaryota; kingdom Metazoa; phylum Arthropoda; class Insecta; order Lepidoptera; family Erebidae; genus Herminia; species Herminia tarsipennalis. Next base: position 5,912,984 of record OX243851.2, read on the forward strand.
CAATTCATTGTACGTATCCCAACCTCTTCGCAATAATGTTGAACTTGTGCAGCTGCATGCGGCCGGGCATTATCCTGCATTAAAGTAAAATTTTCGCCTCTGAATCCCATGTAAGGCACCACGTGATCTTCTAATATCTCTGTTATGTAGCGATGTGCTGTCAAACCCCCTCTATTACCGTTTTGACGGACCATGTCTATGAACACAAGTTCTGTTCGCCCGTTCATCGATATGCCACCCCAGACCATACATGAACCGCCTCCAAAAGGAACACGCTCCTCAATGCAACTTTGAGCATATCGCTCCCCACGTCGACGATAGACTCTTCTGCGACCATCTGCACCATATAAACATGTCCTACACTCGTCCGTGAACAATACAGAGGCCCACTGCTCTTCTGTCCAATTCAGGTGATGACGCGCAAATCTTAAGCGAGCTTGTCTGTGAGCTACAGACAACTTTGGACCATTTGCTGGTCTAAAAGGGGTGATAGCCGCTTCCTTTAACCTTCTTTTTATTGTTCGTGCACACACGTTTTTTCCACGCACTTCATTAAGCTCGGTTTTGATGTTAACTGACGTGAGGAAACGATTTCGCAGGGAAGTTGTAACAATAAATCGGTCATCACGACCTGTGGTTGCTCGAGTTCTGCCTGTACCACGTCTCCTCCTGTAAGAACCTGTCTCTACAAACCTTCTGTATATTCTACAAACCGTAGACTGGTTTAAATTTAAATTTCTACCAATCGTTCGTTGATCCAAGCCCTCCCGCACCAATGCTACAATTTGTGCCGCTTGTTCGGACGAAGTATCCATATTATGGTTCAAAAACTCTCGATGTGTTAAAAAACTAACCCAACAATTATGCTGGTAACAATAATTCAATTGACCAAACAAAAAAAATCAATGAGAATTAATTTAAAACTTTGCTATAAATAACACGCAAATCTGATACTACGAGTAAATTTTCTTTTCCCGGCTATATTCATTTGTTTTACCGCAGTTCTATTTTTAAATTTAATTTTTTTTAAGATTAAGAGCCAGTCTTTCCATATTTATATAATTTAATCTAAAAAGTTTGCATACTTATTATAAAAAAATCCTTTTAGAGTAAACCTGAACTTTGATGCAGTTTATGAGTCCGTCAGTGTATATATATATATATTTATATGCTTTCTTGAAATAAAAATCATGTCAGGGTGTCTGAGCTTTGCCCTAAGTATACCAAAAATAACCTTGTGAATGGAATATATTGTGTATGTTTCTGGGATATAAAGAAGCCTATTTGGTATTCCAGACTATAGTCTATCTGTGTTCCAAATTTCATCCCGATCCGATTACCCGTTGTGGCGTAATTGAATAACAAATGTCCATCCATCCAAACTTTTGCATTTATAATATTACTAGCTTTTGCTCGCCCGCATGGATATAGGTTATCGCGATAAAAAGCATCCTATGTCCTTCCCCGGGACTAAAACTATCTCCGTACCAAATTTCATCTAAATCGGTTTAGCTGTTTGAGCGTGAAAGCGTAACAGACAGACAGACAGACAGAGTTACTATCACATCTATATCTATACTAATATTATAAAGAGGAAAGATTTGATTGTTTGTTTGTATTAAATAGGCTCCAAAACTACTGGACGGATTTGAAAAATTCTTTCATCGTTGTGAAGCTACACTAACCCCGGGTGACATAGGCTATTTTTTATCCCTGCATTACCACGGAAACGGGAACTACGCGGGTCAAACCGCGAGGCGTCCGCTAGTTTATAATGTTAGTATGGATACTGGCTTGGCCGTGTGTCGGTTATATATTTTTTTTATTTAATGTTGAACCCTGATTTGATTCGTCATTCCATAAAAATCTAGTCTTCAAGACTAATAAATAATTTAATTTTAACTTAATCTGCTATGTCGTGTACTAAAACTTAAGAATAGTCTATTGGCACTTGTTCTTATTGTCTTTATTGAAGGGAATCACTTTGTTCTTGTGTTCTAATGGGTCGCACTATTTGCACTACGTAACACTCACTCACTAAACTAACTCGAAGGGTTTAGTCTTTTTGAGTCTTCGCACTTGCGTCTTCAACATTCACATGTTGAATAAGTTGTCGTTCATGAGCTTCGGCAATTTTTTTTATAATATTGGCATCATTTTTTTTTTAAATAACTAGCAATGTAGAATTGAGTCCCACATTACTAGCAATCTTGTTAACCCCTGCAGCTAAGCTCAAAGGCTTGTGTTAGGAGTGGGTTCAAGTCAGTAGTATAATGGGTAGGATTCGAACCGGCGACTTTACGATTGCGAGACCGATGCCTTAGCCATTAGGCTACCGCATCGGTAAAAACTGGTTGTCGCGATAAAAACTATTAGGTTAAGAGACGCTGAATATTGACCTTCACCCATATGTTAACCAAATGAGACAAATTTTGTATAACATTTGATTTACAAACACGACTATTTTCCATCAAAAAGAGTTTATGGCTATTTTTTTTTATTTTTCATAACCCTCACTCTTTTGTTAACCGAACAAACTTACTTTTTTATCAATAGTTTGGTTGTTTTTTATCAATGGATAAGCTTTGGTAGATTTGCCAACTTATTTATGCTCATGGCTACCTGGCAAGGTATGAACAGGTAAGTCAATATACTACTGATAACCAATAAAAATTGGTATCGAAAGAAAATAAAATTTAATTACGAAAATAATCGCATAGGCTTGCTTGCAAAAATCCGTTCACAAAATATTATTGCTATGCCTTGAAATTTTAAAATCGGTAAAGATATAGCCATAAACACTTTTCGATTGGCAAGCTATCATATTCGTGTTGATAAATCAATAAAATTTGATAAAAATATGTTTCGTCTGGTTATAATGTGAAAGTAAATGTTCCAAGTCTCTCCTACCATATCCTATGTTTTCGCATTTATATGTTATAGCTCACACATCCCCGAAGCCTGTCGGCCACAAAGGGATCTACATAGTAAGCTAAATTTACCAACAAATAACAAAATGGCAGCGCAGAATGGCGCGCTTTCAAATAAAGTGTCAAAGGGTCCTCCATAGTACAAACAAACAAACTTACTTTCGCTTTTATAATATTGGTTAGGGTATACACATCATCAAAGTCTAGGGATATTCCGTATTTTGCTGATTATAATTGGTATTATAAAAAAAAAAAACAATAAGTATTTTGTTAAGAAAACTAACTAGTCCATAAATACTGTTACATAAAAACTTTTCTTTTTTCTAACTTTTTAATTACTTTGAATTTGGAACGCGTTTATTATTTTTAAAAGTTCTTTAGTTTTCGCGTCATTTCACATATTTTTTCGTGTTCATTATTAAATTACAATATGGACTAGGGTGTTAAAGAAAATAGGATTGCGGTGACCGCCTTGCCTAAAGTAGGTTTGGTATGCCGTCGGTCATATTCCAGACACTTCAAAAATTTTGGTATCAGCCGTATGTTCTTATAATGTACAATCGACAGATGCAACAACACTTCCTCTGTCGAAGACCATAAAAGATCGAGGCGGCCGTGTGCTGTTAGAACTACAAAGGCAGTTAATGCTGTTAAAGCCAGAATTCGTCGAAATCCTATTAGGAAGCGAAAAATCTTATCGCGAGAACTGAAAATTCCCGCTAGGACTCTGTCGCGTATTATAAAACAAGACCTGAAACTCGGTGCTTATCTTCGTTAAACAGGATATGCCCTAAATCAATCTTTACGCCTTCTGTCGCGATACGCAGGTGAAGGGCACAGAAAAATCCTCTTTACCAATAAAAAAAATCACGATTGAAGAGCACTACAATAAGTAAAATGATAAAGTGTACGCTCACAGTTCTAAAGAAGCTGCTTAAGTGGTCGGAAAGGTACAGCGTGGACATCACCCTGCGTCAGTGATGGTTTGGTGTGGCGTGTCTTATCAAGGCGTCACAAAGCTACATTTTTGTGAAAAGGATTTAGTATTAATTGCAGTGGCCATTAAATTCTCTTTTCGTGATAATTTCACATAAAAATGCTACAATTTACATAAGCAAATTAAGTTGCATTCTTCAAGAAATTCGCGTGTCTTCGTGAGCGACGTCTTTATTTAGTCAGAAGCCCAGAGCACTGTCTGAATAAGATGAAATTACATCTTTAGTGTTTATTATTCAACGTTGATACACCCCGGAAGGAACTATAGGTAGGTACTAACAAACTTTATACATTGGTTCTATTTACTTATTTTCTTTAAAATTAAAGTGAAAACTTCATCTAAAGTATATCAAGAGACAGTCTTGTATCGTGTTGTGAAACCTCTCAGCGATACACTTTTCAAAATGTACCGTGGACTTTCCAGCAGGGCTCTGCACCTGGTCACAAGACACGAACTACCCAAGCCTGGCTTGAAACCAACGTTCCGGACACTATAAGTGCTGAAGACTGGCCCTCATCTAGCCCACAACCTTTTAGACTACAAATTTTGGTCAGTTTTAGAGGACATGGACATGGACATTCTAAACGACACGGCGACTCGCCGATTGTGTCTCTTAAAATATTCCTGGAGCAAGCAGTGGCGAAATTTCCCATGAAAACAGTGCGTAAATCCATAGATTCGTTTCCAGATGACAGATGAAAGGCCCGTATAAAAGACAAAGGTGGTCATTTTGAATAGAATATTGTTTTTATTTTTTGTTGAGACTTAAATAAATATGTACATATAAGTTTTAGTAATATCACATTACCTCATTAAAAAAAATGCATTTTCATTTGTAACAGAACTTATGGCCGAGGTAGGTATGATAAGAATCCGAACTTTATAATCTATAATAAAAATGAAAAATAACGTATTTAAAATTATTTTATGAAGTAAATTACTAAATTTGCATAATTCTGAAAATAACTTTGTTTTATTAAATATGAAAATTTGATAAAAAGACTTAATTTAAGTACAATAAATAAAAACAAAATTAATAGCAGTAATCTGTGTTGCCCCCCCCCCCCCCCCCTAACGTTAATAATACATTCGCAGCCATTATTCATGCTAAACATTAAGTTGTCAAAATCTTGCTGGAGTATGCAGCCCCATGTGTTTTGTAAATGCTAAAAATGATGATTTTCAGATGTCAAATTTGGCGGAAAATTACACATAGGTCGTCGTTGTAACATGTCCCATGCGTGTTCAATGGGGTTTAATTCGGGTGCTTGTGCAGCCCACTCCAGAACCCCGATGTCGTGCTCCCGAAGGTCAGCCGAAACCAGCCGCGCCGTGTGAGAAGGTGCATTGTCATGCATGAAATGAAATGTTACTATCATATATTTGTATAATATATTTGTGATTATGATACTTTATTTGTAACCTGATTTTTGATTCGATTTTCATATCTTGATCTCTTAATTATTTCTTTTCAAATTTGTGTAAATGGTAAAGTACTTGAATGATAGGCTTTGCCGACTAGTCGGATAACGTCTCTAGTAGAAAGACATATACAGAGGCACATATATAACATAGACACACTTTTTAAAATCCTACTGGTTAGAACTGGATGCATAAGATCTAGATCGCAGAGGACAAAGTGTTGCGGCGAAAACTAAGAGAGACCTATGTCAGGCAGTTGACGATGACTTTAAACTCATGATACCCCTCTGTCGAATGCTAAAAACATTCTAAATTGATTGCTACATACACAGTTAGAAACTGCAGACTATAACAAAAGAGTTTTCCTATACCATAAAGACAAAGTCAATTTGCAACCATGATAAAACCATGGAGTATAAATACCGTAGAATAAAGTAGCATGTTATAGAGAAAACAAATTATTGAATTTCACTATACCGCGTCATTGCTTTTTACGGGAATATTATTTGGGATGATGGGACCAGGGAAGTTCGTAAGAATTGCTTTTATATTGTGTATATGGAGTTGTATGGGGGTTATACGGGCAATATAATTGATGATTTAGAATAATATTTGTTTGTGCAGAACGAATGATTTAAATGCAACACATAGGAAACAGTTGCAAATGAACAACACGTACATTCTCTATGTATTGTCGTCCGTAAAATATACAAATTATTTTTGTTATTCTTTGATCCTGGTCGAAACGACAAGCAATATAATAGTAAACAAAGCGCGATTATTCCCGTGTTAAATATATTCTTAATTATGCAACGCGAAAGTCCTCATGTTAAAATGAAAGCAATAGGTAATTTAAACAACACTTTCACTATTTCATCAATTTATTGCACTTGTTAGAAATAGATGTAGAATCTGTAGATATTGTAGCGAGTTCTACGAGTTTGTAACATTCAATTTAGAATAATGTACTACTATTTTAAAAACGACATTTATTATAAGGTACCTATTATAAAGTGGTTGTATAACTGGATATACAACCACTTCATCAGGATGTATATAAGTCAGTGACTTGACCATGTGTTAACTCAGAATACTAGCTAAATGTAATCTTAAACTTCTTACCAATTTGCTTGGTATTGAAAAACACAACCGGGGTGGTAAATAACTCAAATAAATAAATGGCAATTATTTCAATCGGTGCAATTCGATCGAAACGTCGGGTAAATAACAGGTTCCTTTAAATAATTCACGCGATTAAGTCCCGAAATATATCTAAAATGGAAATTATCATATATTCTCAAACTTGTTCGGTCTGGTTGTATTAAGGATTTAGGAAGAGGTAGGTATACTAATGTTGGTTTCAAGAGGACCTACTGACTTGAAAAAGAAGCCAACAAGAAACTAGCCCGTCTCCTAATAAATATTTGCCATATAACATTTCTTAAGTTACAACTAAATTACAATAAGGTATAATTAACATATACCATAAAGACCCTTGTAACATATTTCATTACACAAAAACACTAATACTATAATGCTGTACACAACACTACAATAGTACCACAAGGTAGGTACTATAAGAAACTGGGTAATATATTCAGGACTATTGAACATTTCATATGTTACAACTACGTTAAGTTTAGCCCTCATTTACAGTTCAAACGATGC